>LQNS02276866.1:7378119-7397755 GCA_001587735.2 Parhyale hawaiensis
GTTCTGTACCCAAACACCTTCACTGCCCGACACGGGTTCTGTTCCCAAACACCTTCACTGCCAGACACGAGTTCTGTTCCCAAACACCTTCACTGCCCGACACGAGTTCTGTTCCCAAACACCTTCACTGCCCGACACGAGTTCTGTTCCCAAGCACCTTCACTGCCAGACACGAGTTCTGTACCCCAACACCGGCACTGCAAGACACGAGTTCTGTTCCCAAACACCTTCACTGCCCGACACGAGTTCTGTTCCCAAACACTGTTAATTAAGTGATGAAGATTAATTCTTTGTGTCAGTGCCCATGGTAAAGCAGTTGCTTTTAGGGCGACAAGGATCGGGACGAAACAAAAGCGTTCTTTTTATGATCTCTCTGCAGTGTTTTTATTGTTCTGCTTATCAGGAGGTTTTTTGAGAGAATGCATAAATGTTGCTTCTCAAAGTATCTTCGAGCCAAGTGAACTGTAAGTCCGCAAGTCATGAAGGCAGTGACTGCTGTTGTCCAACTCTGTTATACAATTTGTTGAATTTTTTTTTTCCATTATTTTCCACGTTTTTTGTTTTGCACAATACAAATGTATTTTTTTTTTTTAAAGTTTGGCCCTTCGAGCAGTAAGCCTAAGCTACGTCAGTATTGTTCGAAGAATCGTTGCGTTGAGTGCTTTTACGAGTTCAAAAGAGCGACAAAATTGTGGCAAATCGCATTTAATGTTACAAGAGAGTAAAGAATTACCGCAAATATTATTTTACTGCTCCGTATTGATGTAGAGTATCAACTGCACTATAGTACTGAATTTGCTTTACCCATGGAAGGGAATCAAAACAAGGGTTACTGTGACTGTTTTCTGTGAATTATTACCATTATATTTCCAGTTGAATGTTCAGCGAGTGAGTACAATGGCAACACTGGGACTGCAGCAATAATTCTTACTAAAGGCATCATTCCTTGAGCGGCACCAGCATTGCTACCAACGGCTGTGGTGTATTAAAGAACTAACAAGCGGACTAGAACCCGTTGCGCTTGTCTTAGTTTGGTGGATCGTATATTCTTGGTTCAAGTCCCGTGATGATCGACTTTTATATTTATCAATTTGACCAAGATCTGAAATACCGAGAGCTGGATAACATGAGGGGCAGCTGGTCGGTGAGACCTGTTGATGTATAATCTTGATTTGTTTCTATTTTTCTGTGTGGCGTTCACTATTCACAGTTGTCCTTCAATGCACTTCAACAGAGTGAAGAAAGCAACGCCGTTGCTTTGCGGTCTGTTGCACGCTTTCATTACACTTCTTTTTACTGAGTGACACTTCCATTGTACTTGAGTGGCGAGTAGGTTATAACTGATCTCTTTCTTATAGATTTTTGCGGAGTGACGAGACACTGACTTGAAACAGCAGTTTTTTTTATGACGGCGCTATTGGCATCTCTGTGGACATTCCGTGTTGGTTTGCTCGTATGACTGTGTGTGGACGGCTTTGCTTGGTGTTTGTAATGGCTGGTAGCATTTTATACCTTATTTACCTGTTTGCATCTGGCGTAACTCTAGCGAGAATAGCTCGCCAGGCAAATATTTTGTATCTTGCTTGACAAGAATGTATCCGTTTACATGCTTTGTTTTTTTTCGGGCCTTGTATCTTTTATAATGCTCTGCAGGCCCTTTCGTAATGGTTGGTTCAGGGTCTAGGCCTCACATTTAGATTATTTTGATTCACGTGTGTTATCGTCTGTTTTAAATGAAGAGTGGAAAGCCCAAAAAATTAGCAGAGCATCAAATGTAATGGAAGGATGGCGCCAGAGTGTGTTTTGAGGCAGGCGCTTTAGAGCAGATGTGAAAAGGTTAACCCGATGAAAAAAAACTCTGATTCTGACTTTCAAACACGTTGTTCATGTTAATACAGTTTCTACACCTTTTTATTCTCTCAAGAAATGATCGATGTACAGTAATGAAGTATCTAAATTGATAATAAAGACACTACGGTACAAGCTCAACCAGATGAAGCCTAGTATCAGTTATAGTTCAGTTGGAAGTAAACGATTCAAGACCAAACAACTGAAAGTAAATTTAAAACTGCGAAGACGAGTTTATAACATCGGAATAACAGCCTTGATTTCCTAATATTTTAAATTTAATGCTTTTCAGTTCAATTGAAGCTACAGTTAAACCTAATATATATAAGAGAGTGAAAAGGTGAAGTTGTATGCTCAGCTGTTCCTTGAGGTCGACTGCATTATTAGTAGACTATGACAATTTCACGTCTGTAAGACTATATTGTGCTCTATGTTACACTGCTACTTGTGCTGTGGCCAGAGTTCTAACTAGGGACTTGGGTGTCAGTTCGCACACTGTAATGGAGATACGCTTATCCCTTTAGCTTTCCTCTAACTTCAGTCTTGGAAGTATGCAATTTCTGGTCATTTCAATCCTAATTGGTTTGCAACTACCATCTAAACGCAATTCTAAATGGCGAAGCAACAAAAAAACCTACAATCGATTGAAGTTGCAGAGAAGTTGAAGTGCATAGATAAGGGTATCTCAATTGCTCAGTGTGATACTCAGGCACCCGCGTAGAGTTCCTTGCTACTACAAAGATTGCGGATGGTGTTAGGCTGTAAGGCTTCGTCGTGTACATAAGCTCATGTTGCTGCGGTTGTGGGGACTTCGTCAAATCGTAAATGTAAATATTAATCTTGGTTATCGCTTGTAAATAGCTTTGATCTACAATGCTTGTACAGCTTGCTTATTGGGTGAAAGTGATAGAGCTCATATTTTGTGTCTTCAACCTCTTATTTATGTCAACATCGTTAGTTTTAGCCTTTCTAGCGAGTTTATTACGTGGGTTTTGTTAAGCACACCCACCGGAGTGTTGTTACTGGATACGTTCTCGTACTCAAGCGGTGTGTTCATAATAAACTTGCATGGGATGTTTTTGTTCACTTAGAGAGTGCAAGATTTTTCTTTATAGACTCGGGCAACGGCCGCAGTAGAGTGGACTGGACCTGTGCTTCCAGACTGTCATGTCGGCGTATCATCTCTTAATGCGTAACTTGGCAATGTTCGCCAGTCACTATCGATACGTTGTTAAACCTTTCCTTTTGTTAATATGGTGTATCACGTGTGCACCGCCCCATATAGTGGAATTTCTCTGAGGAAGGCAATAGTAAATCAATTGAAGGGTTGCGTTGTTGCCGTTTGCAACACGGCTCTTTTTTTTTCGTATAGAATATGCTCCTTACTGATCGTAGTAATTTATTTGTGTACTAATTGAAAATAAAAATGTATACAGAGCTGTCAAAACTAATGGGTTGGCGAATATAACGGCAAAAACAAAATAACCAAACGATGCGCTGTCTTTGGTAAACAGTGTTGTAACTATCATCAAATCGACAAGAGTGAGAAAAATAACGCTGTACGGTTGTTCGCTTTTTTAAAAATTGAAATATGTGGAGACACGGTCAGTAGCGAAAATGTTTACCAGCGGACAACGTGCATTTAACCGTCGTGACATCGTTACGTCAGCTTACGATACGGTAGCTAGTGGTGTAGGACTTCGACTGGTAAAAAAAAATATACAAAGTTTGTGTTGCTTTGCTGAATTCTGAGGCGTTTATTTAGATATTGTTTTGCAAACCTAGCTGTTCCGTTTCCCCACTACTGGAACATGGAATTTCATCTCTTAATACATTATGAAGAATTAGAATGGACATGTTGTTTTTTATTTGCTCCTTTCGCAGCTTCCTGTTGGATGTTGCGATCTTGGATCGTTATTGATAGTCTCAGGTTCGGAAACAACAATAATAATAATGTATGATTTTAGTGATGCACAATAGCTCGAGCTGCTCGAATTTGTAAATAATCTGGACATCACGCACCCAAGGGTGCCGAGTGCCTTCTCCGCTGGGGATGTAGCATCTGGCCGCAGTTCCTGCTGAGAAGGTTAGTTTTGTAGAGTTAGGTAGGTCCTCTAGATTTCCCCCTCTGTTCCGCGAGGTGGGCCGCCGAATGGTGGTAAGCGACCCATCTCATGGGATAGCGCACTGACCACTCTGAGACCTACCGGCAGGAAAGCCGAGACAAAAATCATTGACAATTTAAAACGCGCCCTAGTCGGCGCACGAGCCTGTGGTTAAACACAGGAATAGTTCGGCGCGATATAGGCAGTGTGCCACTGAAGCGCTAGTAAACACTTCTACTACTACTACATCCCATGGGACTCCTATCTGCTCCCGTGTGGGGGGCCACGGAAGGGACCCCCCGCACGAGTGTTCGTTTTCTTCTCTTTTCCTTTTTCGTCTCCTTCTCTGCGCCGCACGGCTGAGCGATTTCGTTCGATCGAGCTGTGTGGAGTTTGAAATGCTCGTGCCTTATTTCCTGCAAGACATGGTGCACCTAGCCAAGATTGTTCTAATAGAACTCTTTTGAGTTCGACTCAACTTGTAAACTATATCGTACAAAATTGGATCGCTGTTATATAGTCTTAGTATCCAATACGGCGGGAAAACCCACAGCATAATACTGTAATGTAAATAATCTGTTGGGAACTTAGCTGCATTTGAGGGTCAACTTGTAAAGCCCAGCGCCCACGTAACAACTTTCGTTGCCGCTAGCAGCCTAGAGGCAACTCAAGTAATCAGACTGCGTAGTCGTGGCCGTGACTTCAGCATGATGTCTATGATCGTGCACCAATTCTTAAAATATCAAGCTTTTTGTACTAAAACTGCTCTTAATTAGGAGCGATTGCTGCGAGTTCACCATTTTCATTTTCTATGGAGTCAAAATTGCAGTACCGTTTGAGATTTTCGACACTATTTCTTACATTTGAATTTTGCGCAAGCTGAAGCCGTGCCGCGGCTACGTAAACGGATTAGGTGAGTTGCTTCTACATAAGCTACTAGCGGCAACGCAAGTTGTTACGCGGGCACCACGCTTCACAACTGTACTTTTTGGAACTTTATAAAACACTTGCATGGGATGGAGAGCAGAGACGACAGTGAGCTCTTGCCGCCTGAGCACAACGTTTAGGTACCGGCTGTAAGCCCAGTAAATCGCCTTAGATCGCTATTGTCTTAGATTCCGAAATAGCGAGACAATGCCAATGTAATAATTATAACAGTGAGCAAGACTGGCTCGTGAAACGGAACAGCCAAAGAAAGCGCTGAAACTTACCAAAAGCAGTCAGGCAGTTTTTGAGAAGCACGGAATGCATTGGAGCTCGCACACCGAACAGCGGCAGTTGAGCAGGCCGCTGCTGCTGTTCGGTGTGCGCGCAATGCATTCAGTGCTGCTCAAAAACTGCCAGCTTCTCGCTGACCTGCTTTTTGTACGTTTCGGCCCTTACTCGGGGCATCTCTGCACCAGAGACCAAGCTGTGCAGAGCCCGTTCAGTCGTGTGTATAGTCGCAGTACTGATGGAGATCAGTGAAGATGCTTCAGCATAAACTGCGCCTACCTTGCAGGTACGGTGCATTAGTACTCTTGCAATATCTCTAGTTGACTGCAACAGCCATCGCCCAGCTAACCTGCGTTAGTTGAAGCAAACAGTGCGATATTTTCCAAAGGGTCTCAATGCAAACAAGTATTGGCAAAAGTTGCTTCTTTAAGAACGCTAAATATCAATGAAGCGTCCCACACAACCTACCTAAAGTGTTAAATCCAAACGAGAGCTTTCGTTAAGAAGGGGACGTCCGAGTAACACAAAATCACTGGTCATGCAGTTTTAACCTATCTACTTTTAGCTGAACCAGATGGTACCTTTTTATTCGAGTTTGCTTCAACAGCGTCCGGTTGTTCTTCGTACGACTCTGCATCGTATGTCAAACCGAACCAAACAATTCGGTAGAGACTAGATAATGGGTTTAGATTGCCTTAAGCGCAATTATTGTTATTATTATTATAATGAGGGTTCTCCCGCCGTATCAGAAACGAAAACTAGCCTATATAACAGCGATCCAATCTCATATAATATAGTTTAGAAATTGGGTCGAACTCAGATGAGTTCTTTTAGTACAATCTTGGCCAGGTGCACCATGTCTGGCAGGAAATAAGGCGCGAGCATCTCCAACTCCACACGGCGGGGCCGAACGAAATCGCTCAGCCGTGCGGCGGCAGAGAAGGTAGACGAAAAACGAAAAGAGAAGAAGACAGAAGAAAGCGAACACTCGTGCGGGGGGTCCCTTCCGTAGCCCCCCACACGGGAGCAGATGGGAGTCCCATGAGATGGGTCGCTTACCACCATTCGGCGGCCCAAGACGCGGAACAGAAAGGGGAAACCTAGAGGACCTACCT
The DNA here is from genome assembly GCA_001587735.2 of Parhyale hawaiensis. NCBI lineage: Eukaryota > Metazoa > Arthropoda > Malacostraca > Amphipoda > Hyalidae > Parhyale > Parhyale hawaiensis. The sequence goes on from LQNS02276866.1 coordinate 7,384,403, forward strand.
AACTCTACAAAACTAACTTTCTCAGCAGGAACTGCGGCCAGATGCTACATCCCCTGCGGAGAAGGTACTCGGGACCCTTGCCCTCACTGAGGTTCATTCAAGGAAAGGAAACGATGAAATTCTTGCACATGTATATTCCACTTGAGTCCAAGTCAGCCGTACTGATATGGAGAATCATTCATTATAATCAGAGCCTCGGCATTAGCACTCGTAACGTAAGGTGTTATGCTATCCCGAGGACATGCATCAAACATTCCAAAAAACGCACAGTTGACAGTTGAATTTGGCGCGCATGTTCTCTGCAAGTTAGGAAGACATCTCCAATTTCATAAGTTGGCCTAATTACGAGAAGTACAAAAACTATGCTTAGGTGATAACATTTCACGACTGCCACAGCTCAGAAGTTATACTTATTTACATCAAGAAATGTCCTTAATAAATTAATGCGAGCGACTCCGCGTATTTGTAAATGAAAGTACATAACAATGCGATGGAGAGCCATAGCAAGAAACAGTCCACGCATGTCTGATGACCCAAGAAATTATGAGCCTTAGCCCTATATTCATTCACCAGGCTATGTTGTCTCGCTACAAAGGCTTTTATTTACCGTAGGAATACATTAGGATGAAGAACCTCGTAACCAAATAACAGTCTGGAGGATATAGGGTTCAGCAATGGCTCGCATGCAGTGACAGGTTTAAGTAGCATTGTCATCACACTGCTGCAGCCATCCGTAAAGCTGGGTCCACACTTGACACTTATCAAACGTTCAACTCATGATAGGGCGTTTAGCTTGTACATCGTGCCAGTAGGTAAGCCCCAGACGAGTGTACGGCTGCAGTCGATCAACAATTGTCAAGCGCTATGGCGCCATCGACTGAAATCTCGGACACAACGACTTGCGCCTCCGACCCTCCCCAGTTTTGGCTAGAGTCAGTACCCCCGCAGCAGCATACAGCCAATACACAGCGACAGATGGTAGTGGAGATACCCGTGGAAACAACTTAATGACATAGAAACGGAACGTCCTCATATAAGCTGAGCGTGCGATTTCATAGTGTGGCCCGCCATAAGTCGTACCTAATAGGAAATTAATGTTACATATATACCAGCGCGTATAATCACTCGTTATTGAGGTAAATTTTGAGTCCCTTCTCACGCGCAGGTTTGGAGACCGTCGCGGCAGAGGAGCTGTACGGAGGGTCTCTGTTGAGCCTCTTGTTCTCTGCGGCCTCCAGTTCGTTACGGTCGTTCTCTGACAACTCGGCCAAAGGTTCCTCTTTGTCTCTGAAGAAATGCAAAATTTATCAAAATAAATAGACACACGATAACAAATGCCCAAGGTAATATGGTGCGTACCTGAGGTATTATTTAAAAAAAAAAAACTAGAGAAGCACACCGAGAGCTCAGACCTACGCCAAGCAACGCAGTGCAGTGGGCATATTCAAATTGGTCCTGAAACCAGAATGTCTTTTTGGCCATAACCAAAACCTTGTAATGTTTCCTGTGGCACTACTGGCAGTTCAAGGTAATATTTTTTTCATGAAGATCCGTCAATAACTTTCGACATCACAAAACTACGTTGCTGGAAATTTCATCAACATCCGTCCAGAACTGTGTCAGTGGTCACAAAAAATCTTATTTTAGTAACAGGAGCGGTGACAGGAGATGTCAATCGTGGGAGGTGTAATTATTATATTCATTATATTCAGAAGTTCAAGTCTCCGTCTCCAAAACAAAGGCGATATCATAGAGGAAGAAAGAAGGGACACCTAGTATGACGATAGACACGTAGTACCCATGCACGAGGGTGTTCCCACACAGGATCAACGCGCACGAGAATAGCAAGCAAGAAGGGGGAGAACAAATGGATGAGATGGGAAGGAAGCAAAGTGGGCGCGAAAGACATACGTCCCGAAGGCCTAGTTAACGGTTAAGGTAACCTACAGGGTCCTCCTGGGAGCGCTGCTCCTCATCACATGGGATGAGCAAACCTTAAGTAACCTAACCCTATGGCCCATCCTATGCCTCCTGACGGGTAGAAAAATATGAAACTAGATCATATGTCCATGGGGACGTCTAGGAGTTAACAACGGTAACGTCGAAATTGCCTCGACTACCAATCCAAATTAGGAAACCCACATGCACTGTTACGTGCTGCATGTAAGTGCTCACTAGGACCCAGAGAAAAGCACGGCTGTTTAAAGAGAACGATGACACAGACGAAACACATGGCTCGCTGTCTTAACAGTACTACCTACTCTTAACGCTTTGAAAAAGTGCCTTAAAAATAGCATAAAACACGAGAATATGAGCAAGCAACATAACACTAAAGCAAAAAAATATGGGCTACCTGTAGTAGAGAAGAACGCCGTCGTACAACAGATTGTAGGGCCTGTCATCCAAAGGACCTTCTCCTCCAAGCCAGGTTAAGGAATTGGAGATTTCGAGCGCAGACACGTCATGTGGGAAGGGTCCAGTACCGCGAGCGAACTCCATGTTCTCCGCCGGTACACCAGCCATGCTGCCCAGCTGTTCATGGAGAGGATTACATGAATAACGAATGAAAAAACTGATCATCATTCCTTGTCAATAGTAGGGATATTCTCGGCAGTAACCCGAGAGGGGAGGAGGGAGGGAGGCACAACTTACTCCCAGCAAAAAATTAATATTCTCCCTCTTTTTGGGTGGACAGACATATATACAAACTAGAGCACTCTGAGAGCGCATACCTCCGCCAAGTGAGCCAACGGTAGCAAAAATTCAAATTAGCTCTGAAACCATAATTTTCTTTGCATAAACTCCAAAATCTAATCATTTGTGCCTTTTTNGCCGTCGTACAACAGATTGTAGGGCCTGTCATCCAAAGGACCTTCTCCTCCAAGCCAGGTTAAGGAATTGGAGATTTCGAGCGCAGACACGTCATGTGGGAAGGGTCCAGTACCGCGAGCGAACTCCATGTTCTCCGCCGGAACACCAGCCATGCTGCCCAGCTGTCCATGGAAAGGATTACATGAATAACGAATGAAAAAACTGATCAACATTCCCTGGCAATAGTAGTGATATTCTCGGCAGTAACCCGAGAAGGGAGGAGGGAGGGAGGTATAACTGACTCCCAGCAGAAAACAGACATATATACAAAAAAATATAGCTACTTGAATCTTCAACGAAAAGATTATCACCGCTCTTTGCTTCGCTCGCGGGTAATACCTAATGAGAAGGAATTATTACCGTGGGATGGAATAAAATAAGTGACGATATAGGTACAGTAGGATAGTAATTACAAATAGAATACAAGTGGTTGTAGAGTGAAATATGCCACAGCCCTTTGTCCCACAGTAGAGTATCTTTTCCAACATAAAGTATCGCTGTGGTGAGTGGGTGGATAAGTTGTTTAAAGCTGTCTCGAGTATCACAGTAGCTAGGCAGTAGCAATGGAAAATAGTTGCTAGTGCTTCAGTGACGTAAGTATTTCTAGTAGTTTTACTACACGAAGATTTGCTCGACAGCTATGTACAAGTTCAATCGACGATGCAGATTAAAAGGTTATCGACCAATCACTTAATCCTCCGAAAGACCTCCTAATAAGGCCTAAGCTGAACAATGCAAGCCTGATCATGTGACATGTGAGGGATAAAATTAACGCTACTAGTAATAAGATACAAACAGAACTTAGTGAAAGGAGAGGCAGACAAACGAACTGGAATATATTGAGTCAGATACAGCAATACAATTAACGTAGACAGAAATACTGTCTTGGTTTCGAGATGAGATTGGATAGCTGGCATTGGACGGTCCCCACATTAGTAAGCTATATGGGTTTCTTTAGCTAATACCGTAGAAATCCGTAACTTTGCACTGTAGCGTACACTGTCAAGTTTTACGACAACATTCTACAAGCAGTCAACACGACGTAGACTATTGCTACCGTTCTTGACAGCGCCATACACAGTCCACGTTTCGCGATGCTCTCCCTTTCGGAAAGTCTCCACTTCAGGAACTTCCTCTGAGATGATTAATTTTGAGGAGTTCTACCATATTTTCAAGAAAGCGATGATCAGGGAATTGATATTAACGTATTTTTGGAGCGAGGGGTGTAGATATATAACACAAATTGAGGGAGATGGTGTACTAGTCGTACCCTATATTTGAGGAGGTTAAAGGACAACGTAAGGAAGAGGCTGACTGTATTATTTGGAATACTTCCACGTTGCTTTATTTGATGAATCAAAGGCACTCTTGCTCCAAGCAGTTGGGTAAGATGCAAGGTTGTCGAATCGACAGTCTGACATATTTGGAGGCCAAGAGTCGGAGCCAACAACCGGCTAAACTCTGGAGTCGGTGCTGTTATAATACGGATGTTCATGGCGCACCGGCCAATATGGACTAAACCACACTGAATTGTCAGTGAAAATGGACTCGTTTTGTTAAGAAAATGAATAAGAGGCAGTAGGAAGCAGATATCTTTGGGGTACCAAGAGCAGGGGGTCAGAAATGTCTGGGCCCTTGAGGAGTCGGAGTCAGGTTCGGTTCACCCGACACCGCAACCCTTGTAAGATGTCGGACAGAACGCTACAGCAAGTCACGAACCTTCTCCCTAAGTGCAGTGGCAGTCTGAACAGTGAGCACGATCTCCTCCATGGGACCCAACTGATACAGAGAAGGCCGCCAATGTCGCACGAAGAGCACCAGGTCTTCGTCATTGGTCTTCGGCTCAGGACCGTCTATCTCCTGCAATGCGTCAAATTAATCATTATTATATTCTTATCTTAGGACTTCCTACCCACAACGCACACGCTAGTCTAAAGAGATGAAGCCAGAAAACAGCTACACATAAAATGTTGAAAGAAATGCGGAACCCCGTGCACGTGAATAATCAACGCGCATGGGAACAGCAAATCAGGAAGAAGTGAAAGAAAAAAAAAAGAGCGATCGAAAGTATCAACAAGGAAGTTAGTTATTGTCAGAAAGTTTAAGCCTTCGTTTCCGAGCGGAACGATATCACATAGGAAAGGGCAAGGGACATATAGTATGTCGATAGAAACGGGGAACCCATGCACGAAGGTGTTCCCACACAGGATCAACGTGCATGGGAACAGCAAGTCTGGAAAGAAGAAGAAAAGAATAAAGCATGAGCAAGTAGGAGTATGAAATCGGGAAGGAAGCAAAGTGGGCACGAAAGAGATACGTCCAGAAGGCCTAGCTAATGCCTGAGGTAACCCACACGAGCCCCCTGGGGTTGCCAGGCCCCTAACATAGGATGGGTGAACCTAAACTAACCCAACCCTATGGCCTATCCTATGCCCCTGAGGGGTTAATAGGAGAACAGGGGACAATGGCGTAAGTACCTAGGCCATTCTCAACGAGCCGACGAAGCCCATGTTCCAGGGCTCTGAAGATTACGAGTATTTTCACCAGCCCTGCCCTTCTCACCTGAAGGTAAAGTTCCCAGTTATTGTGTAGGGTGATGTCCCGCTCACAGAAGACCTGGCTGTCGAGGTACACAGTCTGGGGGTTTCTCCAGCTCTTTCGTCTCAACCGCAGCTTCTCTATTACCAGAGAGATGCCGAGGCGCGCCTGCACCTCTGCCACAATGGCGGCTTTGACCTTAGCCACGGTGTCGTTCTCCCGCAGCACCAGCTCCACCAGCATCTTGGCGGGCTGTGAGGGCGGTCAGACAATGCAATCGTCAATGTTTATGCAGCTTGAGTCACACTATAATAATAGTTCTGGTACCTGTGTAGTGAAGGAATCACGAGAAAATCAAACAATGCAATAACGAAAGGTTTATTGTGCTGAGTAATATTGCGGTAACACGAGCCAGCATCTTCGAATAGAGAGAGTGGGAAACAGTTCCTTCGAATCTCCGAGCAATTGGGGCATTCGGTCGAGAAATAGTGTACAGTCAGCGGCACGAGGTGATCATTACAGCAGGTTTGGGGCGGCGCTCCATCAAGTATTGATGGGTCAACCTGGTGTGGCTAATCCGAACAGCTCAGTTCTAGCTTCATGAAGGAGTCAGATCATTATTATTCTATTATGGGTTTTCCCGCTCCGCTGAAGCCGAAAGGAGCACGATACAACAGCAAAATAAATTCTTTAACTAGGATAAGTTACTCGAATTAATGAGAACGGATTCTAATAGTATATTGTATATACGTTTCCCTTCTGGCTTTGTATTTGGACGTGTGATTTGTTCCTTTCATCTCATGTAATGTTTATGTTATAATTAGGTGATATAGGTGAGAGTGAAATATCTTATAGAGAATAGAGGAGGTTTATGCTATTCATAAAAAGATGTAATAGGCCTTGGAAGGCTGATTTATCTTCTGCTAAGATAGAAGAGAGAGTGAGATTGCCAGCACCAAGGTGGGCACGTCTTTGTGGGTCGTAATGGGGACATTGCAGAAGAATATGTTTAATTGTGAGTGGAGCAGGGCAGTAGTCACACTGGGGAGGATTGTCAGGCGTATAAAAATACGAATGCGTGAGATTGGAGTGCCAAGTCCGTAACCTTGCCAGCGACACTCCCATAACCTATTGGTGCATAGAGCATCAGCAAACGGTCGGGTTGATAATTTGACTTCTCGTAATTTGTTCCCGTTAAAAGAGGCGGTCAGATTAGATTACTGTATAGTTTAAACTTCCGTCTCCACAACTAAGGTGATCTAACATAGAAAGAAATAATTGACATAGAGAATGACAATAGAAACGAGGAACAAATGCACGAAGGTGTCCCCACACAGGATCAACGCGCGTGGGAACAGCAAGTCGGGAAAGAAGAGGAAGAACAGAAGAAAGAAATATCAGAAAGAGTATGAAAGCGGAGGGAAGCAAAGTGGGCACGAAAGACAGACGTCCCGAAGGCCTAGCTAATGGCTAAGGAGCGCTACTCTCCATAACATAGGATGGGCGAACCTACACTAATTTAACCCTATGGCCCATCCTATGCCCCCTGAAGGGATGCGGCGGTCAAGGATCTTTATGTTGCCCAGTATTATATTCCACGCTTTATTATGTTAACTTTGCTGCTGTTACAATCATCCCATTGTTGTAGGGATGCCATTCTCAATCAGCTGGTATGACATTGCATTATCACTTCTGATACTTGCGGGTTCACGAAATCAGACAATCCAATAGTAACAGTTTCTTCAGGTAGGGCTGCACTAATGCGTCAGTTTACGTAATTGTGCATTTGAAACATCAACAGCTAATTTCCCTAGCTAATGTAGTAGTAGTAGAGGTTTTACTGGCGCTTCATAGGCACAATGCCTATATCGCGCCGAACTATTCCTGTGGTTATCCACAGGCTCGTGCGCCGCCAGGGCGCGAAGTATGTCTCATTTCACATTAATAGGAAGTGTTAAGGAGGGACTGATATTAACTTTACATAAAGTATATGTATTTAGCAAGCAAGGGGATGATGTCATAGTTGGTGGTGGTATCTATCGTGATGGGTTCATCACAGTTTATTGTAGAGGTCACATCTAATAAGGAAGGTCTTAAGGGCATCTGTGTTAAATTGGCCATGGGGCCCCTCAGCCAGCATTCCCCGGAGTATGGAGTCTGCATTGTGTCCACAAAGGTCCGGATAGCAGTCCCTCCGCTCGTTGGAGAGGGTAGGGCACTCGGCCATCAGATGTAAGACGGTGAGAGGTACGACGCAATCATCGCAATAGGGCTGCGGGAGCCCCGATCGCAAATAGTCATGAGTAAGTCTCGTGTGCCCAATACGCAGGCGGCACAGTACAACGTCCATTCGACGGTAATCGCTATTGGATGAGTGCCATTGTCGGACGGTTTCTTTGATTTTTCGTAATTTATTGTTTCTCTGGGCCAGCCACTGGGACTGCCATAGTTCGCGCAGGTTTCGCTTGATTAGCGGGTAATAGTCTCGGCAGGGGACTGCACNAACTGCGGCCAGATGCTACATCCCTTGCGGAGAAGGCACTCGGGACCCTTGGGTGCGTGATGCCCAAACATATTGTGGCAGGGAAAGGGCCCGCCACAATATGCCCTTGAGGGCAGAGTACGAGAATTTTAGCCAGCCCTTCCCGTCTCACCTGCAGGTAAAGCTCCCAGTTATTGTGCAGAGTAATGTCCCGCTCACAGAAGACCTGGCTGTCGAGGTACACAGTCTGGGGGTTTCTCCAGCTCTTCCGTCTCAGCCGCAGCTTCTCTATTGCCAGAGAGATGCCGAGGCGCGCCTGCACCTCTGCCACAATGGCGGCTTTGACCTTAGCCACGGTGTCGTTCTCGCGTAACACCAGCTCCACCAGCATCTTGGCGGGCTGTAAGGGCGGTCAGACAATGCACAATGCAATAGTCAATGTTTATTCAGCTTGAGTCACACTGTAATAATAGTTCTGGTACCTGTGTAGTGAAGGATTCACGAGAAAATTAAACAATGCAATAACGAAAGGTTTATTATGCTGAGTAATACTGCGGTAACACGAGCCAGGATCTTCGAATAGAGAGAGTGCGAAACAGTTCCTTCGAATTTCCGAGCAATTGGGGCATTCGGTCAAGAAATAGAGTACAGTCAGCGGCACGAGGTGATTATTACAGCAGGTTTGGGGCGGCACTCCATCAAGTCTTGATGGGTCAACTTGATGTGGCTAATCCAAACAGCTCAGTACTAGCTTCGTAAGTAGATTACTGTGTAGTTTAAGCTTCCGTACCCACAACTAAGGTGATCTAATATAGAAAGAAACATGGGACATAGAGAATGACGATAGAATGGAACCCATGCACGAAGGTGTTCCCACACATGATCAACGCGCGTGGGAACAGCAAGTCGGGAAAGATGAGGAAGACCAGAAGAAAGTAATATGAAAGCGGAAGGAAGCTAAGTGGGCACGAAAGACAGACGTCCCGCAGGCCTAGCTAATGGCTAAGGGGCGCTACTCTCCATAACATAGGATGGGCGAACCTACACTAATTTGACCCTATGGCCCATCCTATGCCCCCTGAAGGGATGCGGCGGTCACTGCATCTTCATGTCGCCCAGTATTATATTCCACGCTTTATTATGTTTACTTTGCTAGGGTTACAATCATATCATCGTTGTAGGGATGCCATTCTCAATCAGCTGGTATGACATTGCATTATCAGTTCAGATACTTGCGGCTTCACGAGGTCAGACAATCCAATAGTAACAGTTTCTTCAGGTAGGGCTGCACTAATGCGTCAGTTTACTTATTTTATTTGTGCATTTGAAGCACTAACAGCTGATTTCCCAAGCTAAAACTAGAGTATTGTAACAGCCTGGGATAAATAACCAGTGTTAGACTGCGCCTCACCCGTCGCAGCAAAAGCGTAGCGAGAGAGGAAAACCGATGAAACATGTGCCAAACGGGGAGTCCATGCACCATACCGGTATGGTTAATTCTATCGTCTTTCACCACATGCATTTGAAGAAAAAAATGAGCTCTTCGGTCTACCCATGAAGTTAACAGTTCCGGAGTCGGCAGCTAGACAGTCCAACTCCCAGAGTCCAACTTATACCCCCAGCAATATTCCGGCTCAAATTCCACATACTCAGCCCTTAGCTCGACTGTCAACAAAGACAAACCAATAATCACACTGAGACTCGTGGCACCAGCGGGCGTCCAACTGCAGTTTCCAGCAAACCTCACACCATGCGGCTTTGCTGACACTGGCGTTTGCCTGTTTTTTTTTTTTTAATGTTTCGTTTCTAAGTTTGAGACAAATTCCTCGAAAGCCTTCAAGCTAGGGAACCTTTACATGCTAAGCGCCTTCATAGCGAATTTGTCATACATACTGTACGTTAGGTAATGGTATTAAAATCTGACAACCTTCACCGTGTGGAGATAGACATGAATCTATTCACATAACCGAAACAAATACACTTGGGATGTGGGCAGGGGAGTACAACTGACAGTGTACCACTACACCGACAGGTAGCTACTGAGGTACGCACCTCTTCCCTATTGGTGAGGTCGAGCATGTACACCTTGCCGCGGTACTCGCCCTCCAGCAGCGCCCGGTCCAGTTTGGCCACCAGCTTGCAGCCGTCACCGAAGTTGAGCTGCTCCGTCCCTCTGCTGCACTCGAATTCTTGACTGCGCGCGGGGAAAGCAAGAAATAAGAGAGACACTCTTGCGTTCCGCGCCTGGGCGTTTCGATTATTCCAGGCTGGTTAGTAAATAGGATACAAAACACTGAATTACATTATCCCGAAAATATTACTCGATGAGTTCCACAGATATTTCTCGTGAGGATTGACAATGCACTCACATATATTTCTTGTAGAGCTTGAAGTGCTGCACTCCCACGCCAACGTACGATTGCAGCTCCAGCTTCAGCTGGTCCACCGTCATCCGCTTGTCCACTTTGATCTGTAGCACTGTAAGGGAAGGAGCGCCGAGAGCTATAGAAATTTATTACTTCTGTTATTGATGAACAGCTTACGACTCACTTCTGTTATTGATGAACAGCTTACGCCTCACTTCTGTTATTGATGAACAGCTTACGCCTCTGTTCGTACTAGATTAGTAAGAAGGTTTGCTAGCGCAGCGATTCTAAGCGGCATCGCGCCGAAGCATTTCTGCCGGAAGGTCGTGAGTGACGGCGAACTCACATAAGTGAGTTCTGTGCCTCAAATACTGTCCGGTGCACCCCTTCTGTAGGAGTTAAGGGCGAGTATCTCTAGCCTTACACGGTTCGGCCGAATGAATTCGCTCAGCCATGCAGTACAAAGTTTGGATCGAAAAGAGAAGAAGAGGGAAGAAAGAAACACGTGTGTGGTGGGTCCCTTTCGTAACACTCCGCACGGGGGAAGATAGGAACCCCGCGGAATAGGGGAAAAATAGAGAATCTACCCAACTATAGAGAACTAACCTCGTAGGCAGGAACTGCGGCAAGGTGCAACATTTCCAGCGGAAATGTCACTCAGGTTTGCCGCTGGGTTCATGAGGCCCATATATATTCTGACAGGGAAACGGCCGCCAGAATATACCCCTGAGGGCCCGTATGCACTACAACGGGAAAAGACACGAGACATACAAAATGTCGATAGAAGCGTGGATAACATGCACGATGGTGTTCTCATGCAGGATCAACGCGTATGGGAACAGAGCGCAGTAAAAGATAAGGAAAAAACAAAGCATCATCAGTATGAAAATGAAAAGCAGGAGCATAGTGGGCACGAAAGACAGCCCCCCTCCCCCCCCCGGGTTCACTGCCCCTCATAACATAGGATGGGCCTCTTGCCACGTTAGGTAGGTGCCAACCTTCAAGAGGGCGCATCGTGCCAAGAGCAAAAAAAAAAAAAATGACCTTGGTACTATTGCCGTCAGTTGAGCTCCAAAGCACCAGCACACAAGCAGCAGGCACTCACCTCTCTCCTCACTGCCCTCAGTAGGAGGCAACACTTGGGCTTTGAAGTAGCGACGGACCACGGGCTCGTCCTCAGAGTCGTTCCACCAGCCGGAGGAGCCCCCAGCAGCTGCAGCAGAGCACCAGGTGCTCGTGCCTGTAGCGCCGGCAGTGGACGCCCACGAGCTTGCTGCACCACCGCTGTTCGACCAGGTGCTTCCTTCTNGCACCACGGGCTCGTCCTCAGAGTCGTTCCACCAGCCGGAGGAGCCCCCAGCAGCTGCAGCAGAGCACCAGGTGCTCGTGCCTGTAGCGCCGGCAGTGGACGCCCACGAGCTTGCTGCACCACCGCTGTTCGACCAGGTGCTCCCTTCCTTGGTCTGAGACGGAAATACAACACACTGAATCTGACATAAATAGCTACCTACGGTACAATTCTCATTATTATGTTATGTAGTTGACAATAGACGGACTAATGGGCCCAATCTCGGGAGAAGTTGAGTCCTTGGATTCGGTCGTCGCCGAACCACGGCAGTTATGTAAGATAAATCAAAGGGATAATGGTTGCCACTGGGCATCTACATATCATGATCAGTTGGAGCAGAATATCGAGGGTACCGAATCTACATCTCCAGTATATTTACAATTATATCAGTATTTAACTATCACAATACAAGTTGTATGGAGAATCCACAGACATAAGAGACGCATCAAAGGAAGAAAGGAGAAGAAACGTGTAAAATCTCAAGGAAAACGGAGAACCTACTTACGGAATAGCGTGCACTGTGTGCACAGCAAATCGAGAGAGATGACGGAAAACAAAGCAAGATCGTCAGTGTAAGTAGGAAGTCAGATTAGATAGTTGGTAGTAAGTGACAGACAAACAGGCTCATTCTCAGTGAGCAGCCGGGACTAAGGCTCCGGCCCTCTATAAGCTAATGCTCAGCTGGGCTCATTGAGCAACGAAGTAAAGTGGGCAGGACAGAGTGATGTCCGAAAGGCCTAGCTAAGGTTAAGTAGCTAAACGCCCATTTTCGTCGAAGGTGTCTGAGAAATTAGCGGCTTATAAGTTGGGTCGCTTCGCTGAAGTTGATCGACTGCTGCCTACCCGTCAGCCGGCGTGTAGAAGTCGTTAAGATTTCAGTGACGCTTTGTTGTTTGCGTCACACCAGTTACAGGCAGGGCTGGATCGTTGATCTGAAGCACGCGATGCAAAGGCGCTGCTCCCCATGTCATGTGATGGGCAGTCCTAACCCTATGACCTATCCTAGCTATGCCCCCTTAGGTGATTTTTCGCTAGTATGGACTAAAGTAAGTTCGTCCAGCGTACCATGTCAAGTGGCGCTAGCATAGGCCATAGCTAAATAGCAACCTCATGCATGAATGGTAGGTACTGTATGCTGCCATCCCTGCAAGACCCACCCTAATTCTTTTTTTATTGCGGGAGGCATCGTCCACTCCGCTCGCGACTCGTTGTGTGGGAGAAGGAGGCGGTGAATTACTGGTATATAGCTTATCAACATCATTGCTGTCCTCAGGAGACGACACGTTGTGGTAGTCTGGGGAGTTGCCTCGGTCTGAGAGGCGATCTTCCTCGGGAGGGTCTCCCACCAGCGTCCTGGAGAGTAGAAATGTAAGCATCAATAACAGAAACGACACATAGTAGAACCTCTAATTAACTGACTATCTGGGCCGAGGTCGCCCGTTGATGAGACGTGCTTTTCTGTGAGGATTTCAAGTAATAGGAACTACAGTACGTTACCTTTGATTGTGCAAATACAATGTTTTTTTACTTATTTTTCGAGATAAGTGTCAAACATTTAAAATGTTAATAGTAAGTTAGTGCACCGGTATGTTGTAACTACAAAAACAATTAGAGAAAAATAAAACGGAACCATTTCCCACGTTTTGGCAACATTTGCTTATCGCACAGGGTTCTGCTGTTACGCCAGATTATGCAACATCACTCTCTAGTCAACATGGGCAAGAAAAGCGGTCTAACCAGTGAAGAAA
>LQNS02276866.1:7407116-7420561 GCA_001587735.2 Parhyale hawaiensis
ACTATTGAGATATAATTATCTATATGCACGTAGTTTAGGTATGCATTCGAAGTACTGAAATAGAATCCACTGTAACGTTATTAATGAGTCGGTGGGAAAGAAATTAATTACGTGCTTGTATCTAGCTTTGTTAGTTGTACAGTATTCCACCAATTAGACTGTTGTCAGAGATGCAAATGCCAGATTCTCAGTGATTTGGTGTCTCCTACTGTATATTAAGGGTACCCGAAAGTCTTGTCCCTCTTTTCTCCGGAATAATTTATTATTTTAAAAAAATATTCATGACAAATCTTTATTGCTCAACAAAATAGCCACAATCTTTTGATATAACCTTTGTCTATCTACTTAGGAGCTTTTGAATCCCCCTCTCAAAAAATCATCATCTCGGGAAGAAATAAAAAATTGAACTCCGTTTCAACCTTGTGAATGTTCAGTAATCTTTTCCCCCTGATGAGGTGCTCTAGAGAATGGAATAAGTGGAAATCTGTTGGAGCAAAGTCAGGCGAGTATGGAGGGTGAGAAAGAACTTCTCAATGTAAGAACTTGATTTTTTCTTGAGTTTGTTAGGCAGAGTGTTGTGGCGCCTTCTCGTGTTGCAGAATTACTCATTTTCATATTCTCTTCATTAGAGCAGGAAATTGTTTAGAGCCTACTGGAAGTTCAACTTCCACTAGCCTCTTGCCCCCGTGGGCGGGTGGCTCTCACCCACTTTAGCCTATCTGGGGTCAACCATCCGGTGTCCAGGTCTCAGAGACCTTAAAAAGAGCAAAATTTTGAGTGATACGCAAAAACGTAAAATACTCAAGTTACGCAATTACGCAAGTTACGCACCGTTGGCCGGGCCGCCTATATAAGGCGAGGAGGCCGCTCTCCCTTCAGTTACAGCGCACGCGGGCCTTCAACTTCCGTTGCATACCTGCACCTTCGGGTGTTCTTTCCTTTCGGTTCTGGTGAAGCGGTGAGTGGGCCCCGACCCCCTCATCGTGTACTTGCCTTCTGGTCCCTCCCCACGGGGTGGGTAGCTTGTACATTTCACCAGAGCTCCCTTCCCCCCCCCCCTCCCCCTTGGGGACCGGGGTGGAAAGGGTAGTCACATGTTGACTGCGGAGTGTTGCTTCCCCCTTTAGCCTGTCCCCCGCCCAACAGCGGGGATCGGGGCAGGAGGGAACCACCTTCCTATTTTTACCCTTTGTCTCATGGGCCCCCGGTCACTCCTGTGGCCTAGCCTCGCTGATTGCTGACCGGTTCATAGAAACATTCGGCAGCAACTCCGTGGCGAAAGATCTCCCCCAAGAACTACAGAGGCCCTCGTGCCCTTGTGAGGGGGTTGATTTCTTAAATGAGGCCCACCGAGTCAAAATTCCTCTGGCCTAGCCTCGGATTGCTGACCGGTTCATAGAAACATTCGGCAGCTACTCCGTGGCGAAAGATCTCCCCCAAGAACTACAAAGGCCCTCGTGCCCTTGTGAGGGGGTTGATTCCTTATGAGGCCCACCAATTCCGCTCCCATCCACCCCCTCCCCCTTGGGGACCGGGGTGGAGAGGGAAGTCACATGCTGACTGCGGAGTGCTGCTTCCCCCTTTATCCTGTTTCCCGCCCAACAGCGGGAATCAGAGCAGGAGGGAACCACCTCCCTTTTCCTGACTCCCCTAAGGTCGGGATCGTACCTCTTCTAAGGTGCGTTCTGCTTGCGTTTTTACGCGCGTATTTGCGTTTTAACCTGCGTTTTTGCGTTTTGACCTGCGTTTTTGCGTTCGGACATGCGTAATTGCGTCTGGACGTGCGTATTTGCGTATTACTGTACGTATTTGCGTTTTGGCATGCGTATTTGCGTATTAGCGTGCGTATTTGCGTATTGCTGTGCGTATTTGCGTTTTGCCGTGCGGCGTGCGCATCCCCGTTTTACCTTGCGTATTTACGTATTAGTGCGTACGACCGCGTATTCTGCGCTGCTCGATTGCACATCGGTAACCCTTGGCTTTCACTGGTTCTACTAGTGTCATTTGGCCCCTTATCACTGCTCTGACAACGGAAACTTTTATTTTTCTTTGTTCAGAACGCGGGTTACTTACTCCTCCTACTCTGGACGGGGATGTATCTTTTGATATTCTCTCCGACTACGAGAAACTCTATCTTTATTGGTGCGACGTTTCGAACCACCCTTTAATTCATCTACGTCTCACAGGTTATATTTTACCCTCGAGACGAACTATTTTCTCCTTTACAGGTGAATTTAGTGTTCTTTCAGAGTTCTTATACGTGCACTACGCCTACTCTTGCATTCCTACTATTCGTAGGGAGGACTACCCAGATGCCCGAGAAAGGAACATGAAGGTAGACCCTTACACATCCTGCGCAAGTGGCCAATCTATGACCTCCCACCCGTGCCTCAGAAACTCTCTGCGTATGGTGGGATCAGGTCTTCATAAACTCGGACTGCCACAATTGTGCTCCGTGTGTGTAAACGCATTCCCAATTCTACCTCACACCCTTTCCACCTACGTGCTGCAGCACTATACACGGCGCTTCGCTCAACTAGCTAGAACACCAGGCCCGATTATCCGAAAGCCTTGTTCACTACCGGTCCCTTCACACCGTGTTCTTACCTGGGTGGGTCCAAAAGCCATGTTGGCTGGCGCTCACCTCGCTTTTCTTCACAAGGGGCCGCTCTAAACTAGACTGCCCTACGTGAACTTCTTTCGCGCTGGACCTCCGAGTCCCGCCCCTGCCCTCATGCACTTGTGCATCGCGGGATTCTCGATGAACTCGCTAAACGGGAACTCCGCCTCCGCTCCAGCTCCCCTCCGCCTTACAAACACAAGGCGAGTATTCGCTGGTAGAGGCTTTTCCCCCCAGACAAAGGAGCCTTTTCAGTTTAAGGCGGAAGCCGTACGCTCTTTCCACCGTAAAGAGAGACCCTCCTTTGGAGTAAAGGGGTCGGTTCGACTACTCACCCCACCCGTACGGTGGATACTGCACTATGTCAAGTGTGTTTACACTATGCCGGACAGTTGGAGACAGAGGTTAATCCTCGCTCCCCAGTTTCTAGGCTTTTTAAAAGCCCCGCGCCTGCCTAGATGTACCATGCCAGTCACTGGCACCGGCTCCTACACAGACTATTGATGCGGTGTAGTCCAGGCGAATGAGGCAATCTACCGGTTATATCTCCTAACGATGTACCTGTACATGCCCTCCTTTTCGAGGATGGTAAATCGGATTGATTAAAAATTGACACGGTTACCCGCGAGGCTGTCGCCCGTTCTTCACATTTATGCAATTCCTATCTTGCAGAATGTGGTTCCTCAAGCCCGCGCTGCCCTTTCCCATGCCCAACATCCTTATGATTATGCGGCACTGGACGGTCTTCTTTCCCTCTTTGTTCTGGCTCGGGAGCTTATCCTCCCCCCGCACCAGGGAATCAGCGAAAACAGCTCCGAATCCTCAGCATTCCCTGCTCAGGCGGCCTTCCGAAAGTACTTGGTGTACGGCTCCGACGCTGTCCTTAAATTACCATATGTTTCCCCGGGCCTCGTCCCGAAGGATTGACTACAGGTCATCGCCAGCGCTTACAAATGCAGCCGGCTCGCGCTTAGAGCCTGGTACCATAAACCCGCTGCTCCTTTCAAGCAAACCGCTCGGGCCTAAGGGGTGAAAGATAAGACCTCTCGTGGCAAGGAGGTGAGAGATAAAGGCAAACCCTTTCGTCGCTCACGATATCACGCCTCCAAGCCCCCAACTCCACCCACTCCCCCACCCCCTCGGGGACTGCTAGGGCCCCCAGGGAGCCCGAGGACGTTTAATTGAAAAGCCGAGACTTCATTAGAGCCAAAAGCCGACGTCTCAGCCCTCGGGCACTTCTTCCACTGCTCCTCGGGCCCCTGCCACTTCCGAGACCTTCTTCGATCTCCTCTGAGGAGGGCAATCTACGAGGTACCCCCCCAGCCTTGCTCCCCTACCCACGCCTTGGCTGTAGCGAAGCACGCCGGGGAAGAGAGACTCATAGATCTCCCTCCACTCAATGCCTTCTTAGACTACCCCAACTTTTCCTTGACGAACCATGTCTCGTTATTCCAAACGATCTTGGGCCCAGCATGCGCTACGTCAATGAATCTCCGTTTTTTGCAAGAAAAAACTAATAAATGAATAACGTCGACCAAATTGCAGTGCTTGTCTTCATTACAAACATTCAGATCTGGTCAGTTCCTGATTTATTGTACGAGCGAGTCTCTGCTCAATGGCATGCCGTTTATATACGAGAGTGAGAAGAGAAAAGCTCTCAGTGCCGGCGCCCTAAGCGGCGTCGCTGCCTCACCAGCGATGTTAAAGAGATTTTTCTGTTCCTGTTGCCTTGGTTTTGCTAAAATGGGTCGCCTGGCGAATTGGCCTGTGCTGCTCTGCGTCTGCTGCTGCCCTGCTCTCTCTGCTCTCCGGACGGTACTTTATGTGGCACTCTCCCCCACGGGGAGGCTCCGGCATCTTGTCATACTCATATGCTGTTCTCTTATGTGATTACGTTGTAAAAAATTTTACAACCATTTCTTATCACTTAATGTGAGGCATAATTACCGCTAATGCATTTCTTGAAGTAATATAATTACTTCTTNGTCGATTCGTCCGTCTGTTTGTTGGCAGCATAAATAAAAAATTAATGGACGGATCTTTATGAAATTTACAAGAGCTGTTAGAAATATTACAAGGAACAGATTATTTAATTTGTGCGATGGTCTGTCAATCCGTCTACCATTTTGCCATTTAGCACTGCTCTGCTTGGCGGAGGTGTTTGTTCTTGGAGTACAGCTCTGTTCCATAACATTACTCGTTTCAATCTCTCTCGTATCAGATGCTGCGACATCAATAGAGGAAGAAATAAAGAGACAAGCATGGCGGAGGGAGATGGCAGCTACAGTGAGGGCGCTACACAGTTCCTTACCAAGAGGGTAGCCTATTTGAATCTCTCATGAACTGGAGGACTGCTTCTGCACGTATTCTATAACAATATCAGTATCTAGCAATGTTTTAGTTTACAAAAAATGTACAAACAACCTGGTATCACACTGCATGCTGCAAATCGGAGAAAAAATTATGTGCAGCAAAAACTAATCAATTTAGCCTAAGCAGCAAGAGAGAAAGATCAACAGTGAGTATGGAAGGAAGGACATCCCAACGGTCTAAGTAAAATAACTCATGAAGACCTTTTGGAGCGTGACTGCTTATCATGTTATGAGCAAAGCAAGCTAAACCTATAGTTTATGCAGTGCATACTGACACAATACAAACTAGAGCATTAAGAGAGCGCATACCTCCGCCAAGTAAGGCAACGGTAACAAAAAATTCAAATTGGCTCTGAAACGATGATTTTCCTTGTATCAACTCCAAAATCTAATCATTTGTGCCTTTTGATAGTATTAGCAGTTTCTGCAATTTTCTTGAAGATCCGTTCGTAACTTTTTGAGTTATGCTGCTAACAAACATTAGGTCAAACATACAAACGAACCATTTGATCTGTACCAAAATTTAATCATTATGTCTTTTAACATAAACAGCTCCTGTAAATTTAATAAAGATCCATTCAAAACTTTTTCAGTTATTGCGCTAACAAGCATAAAATCGAACACAGCGACAAACAAGCCAACGAACTAACCGATCATAACAAAAATTTGGCCACATATTTTTTGTAATAAACCTAACAACTACTTTAAATATAGTGAAAATTCGCCCATATCTTTTTGAGATATGACATTGACCAAAATGGGGCAGACAAACAAACAAACTGATGAATGGATCTTTACCAAAAGTTAATCATCTGTTCCTCCTAACATACTTAACAATGCCTGTGAATTTCATCAAAATCCGTTCATTTTTTGAGTTATCTTGATGACAGACAGACAGAATAACAGATAAACCTGACGAAAACATAACCCCCTTAGCAGAGGTAATTAATGCAAGTGAAACAGAACAATACAAGCAAAATATTTCACAAACTAGAGCACTCTGAGAGCGTATACCTCCGCCAAGTAAGGCAACGGTAACAAAAAATTCAAATTGGCTCTGAAACGATGATTTTCTTTGTATAAACTCCAAAATCCAATCATTTGTGCCATTAGATAGTAATAACAGCTTGTGCAATTTTCTTAAAGATCCGTTCATAACTTTACGAGTTATACTGCTAACAAATGTTATGACAAACATGAGTGAAACATACAAATGAACAAACCGATCTGCACCAAAATTTAATCATTTATGTCTTTCAACATTACAAACAACCCCTATAAATTTCATAAAGATCCAACCATTTTTTTTTAGTTATTGTGCTAACAAGCATAAAATTAAAAGCAGTGACAAACGAACGAACCAACGGATCATTGCCAAAATTTGATTATTTACTGTTTGTTGTATAGACTGCCTAACAACTCGTGTCCATTTCATAAAAATCCATCAATAACTTTTTTAGTTATGGCATTGAGAAAAATGAGGCAGACAAACAAACAAACAAACGGATGGACATATCTTCACCAAAAGTTAATCATCTGTTCCTTCTAACATACCTACCTAACAATCCCTGCAAATTTCGTTCAAATCGGTTCATAACTTTTTGAGTTATCTTGGTGACAGACAGGCAAAGAGACAGACACGACGAAAACATAACCTCCCTGGCGGAGGTAATAATCAGTATATATTTGCTTCACGAGCTCCTCAAAACGCGGGAGAGGCGGCTCGGGGAGGATGAATTTAATTTGGTTTTGTGTAATATGTAGCCTAAATGAGATTTAGGTTTTCAAAAAGGCACCTCTAAGTTAACTCAGGCACCTATTGTAGCTGAGCTAAACCCTATCCTAACCTATTGATAAGTAACCTAACCTATCACATGCTGCCAGGGGAGTCACATAGGTGCTATACCTACTGGACGCTTAATTCACGAGTGGAGTTACACAACATACACCACAAATGCAACATATAATACGCAGGGGCACCTAGCATTGACACAATTGGTGCTGGTAGCACAGGTGCATCTAGCATTTAACACGGCGAGCAGTGCCTTCGTAGTAACACGATGGGCCTTTGAACAACAAGAGTGAATGGCCGATAAAATTAAGAGTACATGAGGTGTATGGGCACTTGCAACAAAATCAAAGATAAAAAAAGCAGGAAAGAACACAAATAAGCAATCACTAAAATAACCGTACGCTTTGGTTAAGCACCAGAAATACAAGTACTGAAATGAACGTAAACAGATGGACGTGGGGCCCCAATGTTTGTGTCGAGGGGCCCAGGCAGGAGTTCATGCAAAGATTAACATGTAAACAGAAACCGCAGAGTCTGTGGCTTCGAGTAAACAATTAAAGAAGGAAAGGAGATGTCTACTTTCTAATAAACTGGACGGATTTAAGAAAGTGTTTTTCTTTTGTTCTGGGTCTACACAGTCAAAAAGTTTTCCTCACTCATATTATTCCTGTATTGCTCAGTACTTCAATTTTGGTTTGATTGAAATTACCTAAGTGATTCAAACTCGGTTCTTCAGCAAGTAGGTACTGGATGACTGGGTGCAACACTTGAAATTTTGGGATCTACAAGTAAGGCCCCGAGAATCACCAGATCTTAACCCACCCCTGATGCACCAAACCATTCCTACCTGTTCTGTAGCTAGGTACGTGTCACACAATGAGCAGCTATATGGAGTCAATTCGTACTGAACATAATCACACTGGCACAAACATTTAGCTACAATTGATAAAAAAAAATTTAGCTGCATGAGATTAAGAAATGCATATAGGTAGCCTATGTATCCCAAAATGACAAGTCGTGCAACAGTTAATGGGGGTCGCAATTTGCATGCAAATTAACCTAGTGACGGGACTTGCATTTTGTTGCCAAGGCGACGGAGTCAGACGAAGAAAGTTCAACTCCTTAGACTTGTAAGTTTCTGACTCCTCGGACAACAAAAATGCCCGACTCCTACCAAATCCAATTTTTTCTTACAAAACTGACCCATTTTCACAGGCTCTCGAGTCCAACTATTAGATCCAACTAATTTCTGCCGCCTGACCGGTAAAATCTCTGACTCCTGTGGACTCTGACACCAATTCAGCAACCAAAATTTTTCAAATTATCAATAATTATCACTACACTAGTATTAAATTAATCATACCACACTAGAAGCAAGTGATTCAAACTTTTGGCTGTATACCTAGATAATCCATAACTGATCAATATTTAGAGTTGGGGAAAAAAGAACAGATGCCTCACCAGTAGGGGCATGAAAATGGAAGGAAGACAAGTGGGTACAAAGGAAAAACGTCGAGCTACGGGAAAACTACCACTCAGGGTCCCCATACGGCTTCCTTCCGGTGCTGCCCATAACTTGGGATGGGCAAAAGAAATAAAAATAGAAGAACTAATAAATAATATAAATAAATAAAGGGAACTTTGTAAGCAAAATAGAAGCACCACGTTTATTAAACAAAAGCTTGTTAGCTACTGAGTTCATGCAGAAAATCTTAATAAAATTTGCAATCTTGACGTAATAATTTCAAATCAATGCCTTACTGGAGTAGCGGTGTTTATGGTTTTCAAGTTATAGGTACATAATAGTGAATCGTACAACTCCCTCTACCTACTCCACGTGATGCCATGTAAGATCTCAGATTTATCTTGAATAAGAATTTTCAGACAAAAGCTATTTCATGGACAAATTCCCCAGTGCGGGACCGACACGCAAGTATGCAATGCATTAGGTACCTTACAGAATCGACTTAAAACGCAAAAAAAAAATCGTTTACAAAAACAGTAAGTTTTTGTACTTAATTCAAAAGCTGACAACCAAGTTTCAAAATTTTCCGTTCAACTGGCCTTCCATCGTGGCCTGCTCATAGAATCACTACGCCTATCCACCACCAAATCAGAAATTGAACACATAAAGAGATCACTCGGAATCATTAGCAAAGTGGCCAAAAAGATTCACTAGGTCATGCAGCTCGTTAAACCTGGAGTCTAGAATAAAACTGACTGCTGATGTTCAAAGAAGTGGAGGTATATATAAAATTTGTCCACCTGCGTGGTCTTTTCAGCACCAGGCCTGCTACCTTATATTCCAAACACTACAATTTCTCTTCAATTTTGTAGGTTCTCTGAGAAAACTGGCAGGTGATGATCAAAAGACCAGCTTCTTAACTCAAGTTTGCAAAGTAGCTACACTCAATGGAC
The DNA here is from genome assembly GCA_001587735.2 of Parhyale hawaiensis. Lineage (NCBI taxonomy): Eukaryota > Metazoa > Arthropoda > Malacostraca > Amphipoda > Hyalidae > Parhyale > Parhyale hawaiensis. The sequence goes on from LQNS02276866.1 coordinate 7,416,319, forward strand.
ATAAACTAAGCATTGACAAGAGGAAGGACATGCAGAATTGGGAATTTCCACACACGGCAGAAAATATTGCGCTATTTGTCTACATATACGAGGATTTCTAAACGAGAGGTAAATTAAATATACCCTGTGAAAGTTGCATCCCAGTACTTGGAAATTACAAAAAATAGTAGGGTTGTGAAAAAGGAGCTCGCCATTTTAAGCTGCAAGGGGTGCCGAGTCAGACCCATGCTGGTTCTAGGACTCTATCTTTCTCCTATAAACCTCAGTTTTCAAGGTAAATTTCTTTATACCGTACTTCCGATACTGGAGTTATTGATAATTATTACTCGCGAGCAAAGTATGCGAGGCGATAACGTTTCTGTTACGTGCGTTAATAGTCTTAGGCTCCCCAGTATGCACAAAAACAGTAGATCAAGTGGGACAAAGAGATTTGAGCTGTTGCAGCATTTCTTTCAACGTCATAACTGCTTCATTTAGTCAGATACCTACAATCCAGAAGACGCCGTATAACCCCGAAAACTGCGTAACTTGAATTTCAATTTTGAACTAGTTTTTGTTCTACATGCTCTTATTATCATAGTATTAATATAATTATAATTGTGGTAACTGGCACATTTCATCATGAAGTTAAAATTAATGTTCGTTTAGGAACGTAGTTACTGAATATTATTCTGATAAGCCCAAGTCGTGGTGAGCCAACCACCTTGTCGGTCAGCCCTCACACTGAAGCAGGAAGCTACAAGGACGAACAGAACGGAAGGAAGATGACTACCTTTTCCAATGTGCCCATAGGAGCGGCAGGCACTGTGTGGGTACCGTTGCTTGATGCGGTAACGGTGACGGTGGCACCCCACGTGGGGGTGGTAGCAATGCTAGAGGCACCCGGCACCTCTGGGACGCTCACAGACGCGGTGGTGCTACAAGTACTGCTTGATGGACTACTAGAGACAGCACTAGTAGCGGGGATACTTTGGGAACCTTGCGTTTCTGGTAGATTTTGGTTGTTGGTGATGGTGTTTGGACTAGAAATTGATGGGGAAGAGTTCGTTGAAGAGGCTGGAAGACTGGAAGATGTGGGAGGGGTTGATGACGTGGAAGGAAGAGCAACACTTATACCGACGGGAATATGGGATGGGGCAGAAGCGTCTACTGGAACAGAAGTATGGGAGGCAGGAGGAAGGGAACCTTCTTTAGAGCAAGCCCCAGCTTGGGTAATGGACACAGGACTGAACACTTGTGTGGTAGAAGAAGACACGGGTAACGCAACAGAGGAAGGGGTAACAGCAGAGGAGCAAGAGTCAGAGAGGCTGGACACAAGAGGAGGATCGGTGGGCAGGATGGTGCGGGATACGCTCGAGGTGCACTGGGCACTCCAAACGACGGAGTCTGTCGAGCAATTAATTAACGGCGTCGAGCACAAATTAGAGTCACACGGAGGCTCTGGCGCCTGAAATAAAAGAAAATGTGACGAAATTAAAATACTAAAATAAACATATTGCTAGTCAAATTTGCAACAAAAGACTTAGAAATTTTTAATAAAAATCAAGACAAACTGAACTGACAGTGAACAAAAGACAACAAGCTGGGCAGTGACAGCACAAATCTAGAAATTAAGAAGAGCTCCAGCAAGACAAAGAACCATGCGTTCCAACAGAAATATCTCCCAACATATAAATCGTGCCACAACCAATAAAATAATAAATAGATGCTTATGTACACCAGCAACACAAAGACAGCATTATTTCTCGGGCAAGTTTCACCCAAGCGCTACTGGAGACTCTTTTATTCAAGCTTGTATTGGATTTTTCAGGGTTATCGAGTCGCAAACTGGCTGGACACCCACGAGTCGCAAACTGGATGGACTCACGAGTCGCAAACTGGCTGGACTCACGAGTAGCAATCTGGCTGGACTGACGGGTCGCAATCTGGCTGGACTGACGGGTCGCAAACTGGCTGGACTCACACGAGTCGTAAACTGGATGGACTCACACGAGTCGCAAACTGGCTGGACTCACACGAGTCGCAAATTGGCTAGACTCAAGAATCGCAAATTGTTTGAACTCAAGAGTCGCAAACTGGCTAGACTCAAGAGTCACAAATGGGCTGGACTTAATTGCGAGTCGTAGTCACATGTTGGCAGAACATTTGAGTCGGAGTCCATGAAAACTGGCCTATTCTATTCACCAAAAGGATTGTGGGAGTGGGTTCCAGAATTGGAGTCGGGAGCCGATTTTACACAGAGTGGTTGTGGGACTCGTGGAAATTAAAAAGGCCATTCAATGTATTATAAAGGTTCCACTTTCAGTTTCACGACTAAGTTCAACAAGAATTTCCAACGAGAGCAAGACAGTTTAGCATTTGCCGGAAAAGAGTTCGCGAGTTGGATTGCTTGCGAATCACATCAATTGTTTCTAAGTATTTACTGCCAATTCTGAAGGTTTATGTGCCGAATTTCTCTGGCAAGTCCAAGTAAGAGGTTTTCCATTTTTCAGTTTGGGAGGAAAAAGTTCGCAATAAAAGAAATCCTGAGTAGCCCTTGAGTGACATCAGCCCATTGAGGGGCTAACACTAATATGACGTGCATGTAAATCAGTCCAGGGATGGTGCGACAGATGAGACGATCTCATGTCACTCTGACGGCAGTGGCCCAACAGAAACTATGGTGTTACTTATCGTAGCAGCCACTAACCTGAGATTGCACTGTGGAGGCTGGACGCTCTTCAACATACGGTGGGATGTTCAGTTCGGCGAGGATAGCTGTCAAACGAAGATTAATAATATCATCNCTCTGACGTCAGTGGCCCAACAGAAACTATGGTGTTACTTATCGTAGCAGCCACTAACCTGAGATTGCACTGTGGAGGCTGGACGCTCTTCAACATACGGTGGGATGTTCAGTTCGGCGAGGATAGCTGCCAAACGAAGATTAATAATATCATCAAGTGTCTTGAGACTAATGGGATGACTTGACGATCGACCTCCCCATGTACCTAGCTAAATGCAAACTCAACATGACGGCAGTTCCTACTGAGAAGCCCACATGCACTGGTTCGTACTGTACATATAGGCCAATTAGCTCCCATCAAAGGCTAACTAAACACGTCAAGGGCCGCAAAAGCTCGTCTGCTTCGTAGGTACTCGAATTTGCAACCTTCAGCATCAGTGATATTAGCATCCTCCAGCCTGCCGATACTGCGGGCTCTCAGCTGACGGTACTCCCCTCCCTCAATTTTGAGCGATTCTAGAACATCTCCTTTGAAACGAGGCTTGGAGGGAGGGTCTTCAATTGATCCAACTAATGAGACAGCATGGACACCCCTATCACAATCCCAGCAACATCCCTCACCCCGCTCCACTTCTGGGCGGACCCTCTTAGCGTTTCCGAGATTGACATGCCACCGAAAGGTAGACATTATCGAATCATTTGTCAGTGTAAGGAAAAAACGGAAACGTCTGAGTAACCGCATATTAGTTTCAAGTTGATTTACACCACATATTCGGTGAAGAAGCTGGAGAAAAATAATTAATTAAAATAATTACGAAAAATAATTACATTAAAATTTGAGCCCCCTCTATCAAGGCTTCGCTCCCCTTCCCAAGGGGAGTCGTACGTGGCCCAGCGCTTGAAAACTTCTGTTCTAAACTTAATTTAGGTTACTATGAGGGGATTCGTTTAAGCATCCTGATCAATGTAGAGGAAACTTCAAATATGACGATAAAAGAGACCAACAGTATGTCAATATAAACTTGGAATCCCAGGACGAAAGTGTCACCAGGCAAGATAAACGCGTTTCTTAACAGCAAGTCGGGGCCAACATAACTAACAAGGGCCGGATGAACCTATCTCTACAGCCCAACCTATGTCTCCATACAGTTGTTAAACCCCCAAAGTGTGACAGTAAGACGGAGACTTTGGCTATAAAATAAACATCGGTTATCAATAAATGAGAATGAAGAGGAACACTTGAACATCAAATAAACTCCGTTAAGTAAGGTGTTCCCAACCTTATTGTGGTTGAGCACCACTTTCAGGTCCCTTACCACTGTCTTGTACTATTTCTTTAGAGAGAAACCTCAATTGGGTCATATATCAAGTTATTAACCAGTAAAACACAAGCAACATAGAGCAAAACTCAATTTGATTTGAGGTCTGAACCTGCTCAAGCACCAATGCAGGTGCGCGTACCATAGTTTGGGAACCATTACAGTACCTGCAACATGAGGCGAAGTCCGTACCTGGTGT
>LQNS02276866.1:7423452-7441064 GCA_001587735.2 Parhyale hawaiensis
GTCGTCCTTGTACGTGCTGCTGCTGCTGTACATGCCACTGTCCTCTCCACTCGTGGAAGAAGGTGACGCAGACGCACCTAACGCGAGCTCATCGTCACGACCGGAACCTGCACAAGTTTTGATCTACATGAAGCCGAAAAATTCTTCTCCCCCCTCATCTAGATGGAACTCTAAATTTACATTGCTATTAGAAAATTTATACTACGTGCACCGGTAGTAGAAGTAGTATTAGATAGATTTGCTTCCGTAGCGATTTCAGGCCCCATCGCGCCGAAGGTCAAATATTTTATCACAGTAATTCTGCCGGAAAGTTTGGATATGCGGTGAACTCAGCTGGGTGAAGGTTGCATCGCAAAATTTGGTCAGTGAGCTATCATTAGCAGGGAAACAAGCTATAAAGCATCTTAAACAGACAAAAGAGGAAAGGAGAAGTTCAGGTCGGTCACCTCGATCGGCGACCCACCTGGCGGAGCAGAAGGGGAAATATAGAGAGCCTACCTAACTTTACAAAACTAACCTCATCAGCAGGAACTGCGGCAAGCTGCAACATCTCCTGCAGAGAAGGCACTCGGGACCCTTGGGGTTGTTGGGCCCAAATATATAGTGGCAAGGAAAGGGCCCGCCAGAATATACCCCTGAGGGCGAGAGAAAAGAAGAAGACAAGAAAGAGACACCCATGCGGAGAGCTTCTCCCATGGCTCCCACACATAGAAGCATGTAAGCTTCCCGTGGAATAAGACACTTGCCATCATTGGCAGCTCACTTCATGAAGAAGAAGGAAACGTATAGAGAACCGACCTAACTTTACGAACTTTATCACGAGGAACTGGGGCCAGATGCAACATCCTCTGTGGTAAGTCACTCGGGCTAACCTTTAGGCATATGAGGCCCATATGTGCTCCGACAGGGATAGGGCCCGCCAGAATATTTCTCTGAACGGGCATGTGCAAGCCCTGCTGTAAGCCACGACCTTGCAGCCAAACTTTATATGAACTTGTCACCCGCAAAACCTATTCTTCCCCAGTGCCAAATCATCTACCTGGGTCGAGATTTAAAGCCAGGTTTTTGCAACAACTTGCGTAACAAAGGTCCAGTATTGTTTTAGTAGCTACTCACAAAAATTTATAAAACAGTTTAACGAATAAAACTCAGCTTAATACAAAGAAATGCTATAGCAAGAGTTATTATTGTGTCAGTTTCCAGATACAGTAGACACGCCAAGAATTTTGGGTAGAAATGTACACCCCCAAGTGGTAATACTCTATCCAATATCGAAATGGCTTTTATTAGCTTCAAGACACACAAGAGATCACAACCTACAGAGCGCAAATCAACTCATCCAGCTACCGTAGGTATTACTAGTCAGAAAAAAAAATTATTAAATAAGTTTAAGCTTCCCTTGCTACAGCGTAGACTGTGATCCAAAGAGTGGAAAGAGGTTTTCTTGAGTAGGTTAGGTTAGTGCGTGCCGCAGTTCCTGCTGATGAGGTTAGTTTTGTAGAGTTTAGGTAGGCTCTCTACATTTCCTCTTCTGCTCCGCCAGATGGGTCGCCGATCGAGGTGACCAGACCTTTTCCGCGGAGCTCTTGCAACGTTTAACTACCGCATAGGATAAGACGAGAGGGAACATGGAGCCCATGCAACAGGGCATTCCCACCACACACGATCACGTGTGTGGGAATGGAAAGGCAGGAAAAAAGAGGAAGAACAGAAGAGAGCATCATTAGTAGGAGTATGAACATGAACAGAAGAGAGCATCATTAGTAGGAGTATGAACATGAACAGAAGAGAGCATCATTAGTAGGACTATGAACATGAACAGAAGTAAAGTTGGCACGATAGACAGACGTCCCACAGGCCGAGCTCAGTCACAGGTACCGTACCTTTGGTTAAGGGGATCATCTGGGGACGCTTCTCCCTATGACATAGGATGGACTAACCAGACTAACCTAATCCTATGACCTCTGTGAAGGAGGAGATGGGGGCTGGGGATGGAGAGAAAGGAAGAAAAAACATAACAAAGCCATATTAGGAGAATGAAAAGCGAAATAAATTGAACACAAAAAAGGCCTCCTCAGGGTGTAACTAAGGGTTCAGATAACTTATGGGTTCTCCTGAGGGTATGACTCTTCATAACACATCATGAGTAAACCTTGTTAACTACACTAAGTCCTATGGCCATTCTATGCCTCTTGAGGGGATTTGACACATAAATAGATTCTCTTTATCACCATGTCTTGACTAAAAGTGGTAGCTGCATAAAACTGTCTGGATAGAGACATCAATAATACTCATTAAAGTTGGTCAGTTAGGGGAGATCCACAGGACCGGTCCCTGTACTGACCCGACACGTCGACCCGTTTGGGCTGAGAGTGCCGCAGGTCGGTGAGCAGGATGCTGTTGCGAGATATGCCGTCCGCACAGAAGCCTGCGTCCACCAGGGTCAGTGACGGGTTCAGCCGCTCCAGCTGCGGTGATAAGGCGTGAATTAGGTCAATACATCTATCACATTTGATGATTCACTTATTCTGCGAATAAATCTATCTACGATTAGTGAATTATTTTATGTACTGTATATGTGCATTGGGGCAGACTAAATTATTCTGAGAGATAATTTACTCGCGATGATTGTGTAGCTACACAATAAGCTGTTGCTTAGAAAACAATCGTGTGCACCTAAGAGCCGGTATATATAAATGCAGATTAACATAATTGTGTATTGTGTATTCTTTCATCATTAATCATTAGAAGGACAAATTCTAAAATACAAAAGCTACGCGTGAAATCACTGCACTGAAGTAAAAGCTACGTACACTGAGTTATATTTCATGAATACTTATCAAGTATAGACAGCAAATATTGGCAGCGGGAAAAAATCATGTGAGCAAGAACTGCAGGTCGGAGGTTAGAGTAAAAAAACCAGGTACTGACGGGATCGGTGATGACTGTGTTCTGAAGAGAAAGCGAGAAGGAGTCAGGCTCATATCCAAACTTGAGACCAACTTCAGCAAAGAGAGCAGACAGTGTTGAGGTGGGAGGGGCTTTCATTGTTGTCCTATTGATGCTTGTAGACGTGGAGCTCATGTCACGTACTATCAGAATGACAGGCTCGTCCGACGCAGAACTGCTTGGCTTAGTTGACGTGCTATCGAAGGAAGCAGTCGATGGCGCGGAGGGCGAGCCCGTAGACACGGCAGCCGTCACGGTGGAGGTGGGATGAGGTGCAGCCGAAGGAGGTGGTGAGACAGACAGATCGGAGGCGGATGTGGATATCGAGGTAGACAGCGTATCTGTGGTAGCCGACAGGCTGCATACAGACGGAGAAGAAGAGGCGGTGGATAAGGAGCAGACTGGAGATGAAGAGGCAGTTGAAACCGTACAAACACTAGATGTGGCGGCAGCAGATGAAGTAAGAATTGATGAAGAGGTTGGTAAGGAAGACTGCGGAGCATCAACAATGCTTTGGCTTGTGGCTACAACCTCCGAAGTTTCCGCACCTGGAGCAGCGGATGAAGGTCCTGATGTACTGATGCTCGCTTCGTCAGGTTTGTCGGACGAAGACACAGGCGACAGGTCGAGCTTCATGCTGCCAGCAGGACTCGGGGCAGCAGGCGTGTCTTCCACCTTGGGTACCTCGGGCTCAGATTCGGATGATTTAACTTTGGATTTAGTAGAAGAGACATCGGACGACTGATCAGAATCAGTCTCTCGAGAGCTCGATTTACTACTAGATTTTATCTTTGGGGATTTACTAGGAGTTTTTTCACCCGTACGTGATGTTTTGCCACTTCGCTTGGCTTTAGCTTCCCCCAATTTAGGAGATTCCGGCTGTGAATCTTGTAATTTCGAAACACTAACCGGTTTATCGACAGTTTTATCAATGGACCCTGCCGCTTTGAGGCTTCCTCTTTTTGTCTTGGACGCCTCACCACTGGCGGTCTGATCCTCACCAGCAGCACCAGGAGTTTCGCCCTTTTCTGTACTCACCGCAGCCGCAGAATCAACCCGTTTTGTTTCAGCCTTTTCCGCCATCTTAGAAATTGGTGATGGAGCTTCAGTCTCAGCAGCACCCTCGACAATAATAGGAATTTCTATAACGTCTTTGGCTTTGGGTTTCTTTTTCTTCACTGATCCGTCACTTGATTTCTTTACTTTGTGGACAGAAACAGAACTTTTGCTGCTTTCATCTTCGCTCTTCCGTGCGATGGCGGGAATATCGGTGGTTTTGATGGTGGTCGACCGACAGAGCGCACTGCCTATGGATGTTCCTAGCGAATTCTCTGAACTGATGGAAACCGTAACGCTCTTAGATGAACTTGAGACGCCGTCGCTCGAGCTTGTCGAAATTTTGCTTGAGAGCTTCAAGCACGGCGCCTTGGGCTCTTCCTTGCTCAGTTTCGATGCTGTGCTCGAAAGAGATTTTGTTTTCTTTGAGATAAAAGTGGTTTTGTTATCTGATTTTTGGGTTTCAGTGCTCTCCCCGACGCTTCCATTTTCGGCTGCACGGCCAATGGGTATGATCCTCACGGCCGGTTGCGGTTCCGCAGAGCTAGACGACAGTTTCAAGCTACGGGGAGTCTTACTTTCTCCTGACTTGCCATCCTTCGCTTCGTTGAATGACGCGTCACTGGATTTGGCGGCAGTGCTGGCGGCTTTAATGGAAGAACTTGTGCTTCCAGTGAGTGTTTTGGTAGAGATTTTAGACTCTGCAACTGATGTCTTACTAGAACTTTTAGCTTCAGAAGAGAAAGAAGTTTTGCTAGAACTGGTAGTTTCCGTAACTGAAGGTTTACCGGAACTCTTTATTTCAATATCCGATGACCTACCGGAACTTTTAATTTCAGTAACCGACGTCTTACTACTGGTCGTACTTTCAGAAGCTGAAGCCGACAAATTTTCATCGGTTTTAGACTGCAGTTCCTTTGAAGAAGACTTACTCACTAGTTTATTCTCTTCTTGCTCACTTTCAGACCCGGTTTTGTTGCTTGGATCCCCAGAAGCCGTTGACTTGGTCTTGTCATCGGACGACGCAACTGACGAAACTTTGGACACTTTCTTCAGCTTAATCGACGTGAATTCAACACCGGTTGAGGGAGAACTGTTCTCGAATTTCTTAAGGGACACGGAGCCTATTGAGTCTTTTCTCAGGGGACCCTTGGGGAGGGGTGCTGGGGAAGTGGACGAGCCTGGCGACTTAGGGAACACGGGTGCAGTGCCGCCAAATTTCGAGGCCAGGGATGAGGTGAGGGAGCCTTTCAGCTTCAGCACGGGCGCGGATGCGTTAGGAGGGGGGCGGCTGAGGGAGGACCTCCTTACGGAGGAGGTGGTGTCTTGATCTCCATTGGTAGTCCCTTGTGTGTTGTTCGTGTTATCCGTAGACTGAAAAAGAATGAAAACTTCCATTAATGCATCAAGCCCGAAATCGATGAATTTCTTACAGTTATTCTTAATAAACGGCGATTCCCAGGCTTGGGTTTCAGTCGGGGCTTAGGCTAGGACAGAACTGGACACGGGACTGTTGTGTATATGAGCCGCGTGTACACGTCTTACGGATTACCAGCCAAGGCTGCGGAGTTTCACTCTGACCCACACTCCTGGGTATTGCCAGTTTTCAACTCATTATGACCCCAATTAAGTCCGACTTCTAGAGACTCTGACTTCTTCTAAAGAAACTGAGACAATTTTCACGGACTGCAAATCCTGGTTGTGGCCAGCACAAGCTAGCTTACTCTTGTGCAGCACAAAACTTCGACAACGATAGCTAAGAAAGGAAACAAAGAAATCAGTTTTGTAGATGTAAGAAAACTCAAATACACGTCCGACAGGAAGTAGCTAAGTAACTTGCTCTGCATCCCAAAAGTAGAAAGGAAACTAGGAGTCTTATTGAACTAATGTGTAATCTACGTATCTACGGTACCATGAGACGTGTAGCCTACAATTGAAAGAGGAAGAAGAAGAGGGGACGAACAGTATGTCAAACGAGAAATTTGGCCCTCATGAACAAAGGCAGTGTCTCCAAACCTCTTCAAAGCGCTCACCCAAAATGCAATTGTGCGACAGTCAAAGCCCCACTGAACAGATGCCACCAACATTGGAATTTTTCTCGCAGTTACACAATGAAATGCAGAGGTTGTACGGCCCGCTCTCTACTGTACGGAGCCGTACATATTCTACAACCATTAGATACCTCATAAATATGGATCCACTACCCCACTGGGGAGATTCAACTCAGTGTTGGGAGACACTGCACTAAGGTATTCACACACTGGATCAACGCACACGAGAACAGCAAGTCTAAAAAAACAGGAAACAAGACCGAGATCGTAAGTAGAGGAAAGGGGAAGGACACACATACTCTACCTGAGCTCTACGGCTAACATGCCACTCACTACAACAGTGGGCGAGCGAACCTGACGCTGAGGACTATCCTTTACCTCATTTAGGGATTTTAGTTTTAAGGCACAGGTAGACGATCGACCGTCAGTGATGAGCTTAGTCTCATAAGCCACATTGGAAACGTGTAGCTATGCAAGGCAGACGTGCCCTAAATTTTATTCTCGCAACGCATCAACAAAGCAATTAAACTATTTCGGCGCACTGCGTACCGAACGAAGTACTGTAGTAGAATTCCACTCAAGAATTTTACCTATGTATTAATTATATATTACAGTAGCAAATAAGATCTTACACTTCGGTAATAAAATAGCTATATATTCTTTCCACGTAACGTTAAGTTCCTCCCAGCACACAGCCAGGGAACCACTGATAGAAGATATCACAGCTCGATGTAAGGCTTTTATGATCCATCTTTATGCCGAAGACTAAAAGCATGACGTGAATCCCCTAAAACTCGAGGTGAAGATTTATCAATGTAGATAGAAGGTTGTAAAGCCCCGTCCGTATTGTAGCTCACAGTTATCACTTGTAAATTCATTTACGAAGGTCAAGCGCCCCTCAAGCGAGTTCTCGTTAACCAGGCGCAAAGGGATTGTCTATAACGTTTCCCAGTTAGAATTACAAGCGAGGGGTTTCAGTATGAGTTTCTCTAGGAATGTAGAGCTCTTGTAAGTTCCGACAGTAAGCGCTACAATGTTAGTAAATGAGGGCCCAAATCGTCAACTTCGCTTGTGACATTGGAATAACGAATCAGGGGTCGGACATTCTTACGGACACTTAAAGCTTCAAACCAGCCCTCATGGCACTGTAGAGATGGCAACTGTTTCGGTACAAACAGTCGCCGCCTTGAAGCGACGGCAGTAAAAAGACCTTGTACCACTGCTAACTATAACGTCGGAGAAGAATCGCGGTTATTATTAACTCTAAAGCATCCACGTTCCACGTTCGTATAGGAATAGTATAGCAATGTTACAGAAAGCCATTGAAACCACTGATTTCGCGACAACCCTGGAATTTGAGGGATGTCACGTAACAAAACGACTTTTCTTTGGTTAGATAACATACGTTTTTTTTAGGTTGGACAAGGTACCGGTAAGTTAGACGAGGTAGCTACATCAAGTTGTACTTAGACACGTTTAGTTGAAGAGGAAACTTTCTTGATATCGGCGAAAAATGACACAAAATCCCTGAAATTCAGGGGTATGGCAAGCTTATTTTTCTAACATCTAAAAAGCGTCCCAATAGTTCTTTTGAAAAGTTAAATAGTAACCATCATACTAGCAAGAATAATCTTAAGCCAGTGCGAGGAAGGAAAATGAGATACGTAATGTAAAAAGAAACGCATGTGACCGGAGAACGACAGCGCATGAAACTACTAGGTTCTGTGAGTAGGCCTACCAATAGAAAGAAGAGGGGACCAAGGAAGAAAACTGTCAATAGGCAGAGATCAAAGTAAGTACGTCCAAAATTACATTTTCAGAACCCAACTGAGGCCTGGAGAACCCATCAAGTCCTCTCGGGAGCGCAACTTCACCCTCCCCATATCACGACAAATGATACCGTCCACACGGTACTGTGGGCGCGTCGTGTTACACGAGCAGGTAGCGGCGCGTTGTCCTTGTGGCAGCAAGTCTGTAGAGTAGACTGGGGGGTCACAGATGGGGACAGTCTCTACTGACTCACGCTGCCAACTCCTGCCAAATACAGACGCTCTTGCCGCCCAGACTGCCCTGCCAAGTGGGACCATACACACACGGCGACGGTGACGTGCGGCGTTTAGGGAAAGCCGCGATGTGAGGTAGAATGTGACGAGGTAGCTCGAGGGAGAGGACTTACCATTCGACATTAATCGGTGAGTCACTACCATTACACTCCTTAATTAACCACCGTATTAATAGGTTCGCTAAAACTATAATAGCGCATCGAGATAATGTAGATCAGTTTCAATGTTCAAAAAGAAGAACAAAATAATCGATAGGTTTGCCTAATACCTATAGGCTAGTGTGGAATCTTCTCTGACTTACTTCTTCATTTTCTTCATTTATCCTCTGTCGGGCACTCATATTTAGGTCTTCTATATCGATAGGCAGAAGTAAAATCTTGAGTGAAACACTCCAATAAATTTGAATGCAACGCCAGTTAGGTTAGTTTCTATACAATGTTAGCGCTCCGTAGCAATGATACCGTCTTTCCAACTCAAATATCTGCTTCATTTCAAGTGCTGATATTCTGACCTATGAAGAGAAAAGTACTTCGTCAAAAAAAAAAAAAAGACAGTAAGCTAGAAGAAATAACTGTCCACAGCCCGTGAAAATTCATCACCTCCAAAGCGCTTAGTTGACTATCTGCCGAATTTATACGTCGTGACCTGCGGAAAAAACTTATAAAATCGGACTCTAGAAGCTGCATACATGTTGTTCTGATTTCAAGAAGTGTTTCAAGCACGACGTGCCTTCAGATAAAAGGATAAGGACCAGCCTTCGCCATCTTCTGCAACCTGGTCATCCATTTACAAAATCTGCAACCTGACCTATTTTTCGCCTATCTATTTCCTTAAGAGCGGACACGAAATAAATAAATAAAGCCGAAGAGCAAGTGGAGGGAGCGCGAACAAGGTAGAATCCTCACGGAACGCCCCAGCTTGTAGCATAGCACCTGATGCGACAACTGCCGTCCAACTGTCGCCCATACACCCTCGCTTTCGTTATACAACAGCGGGCTGCAAATATCCGCGACGAGGCGTCCGACCGTTTGCTGGACAATTGCACAGCTGCTGTAATCTTGACTCTATTTCGTAGGAAGCTGTTGTCTCAAGGGAATATTGCAGCTCTCGGGCAAGTAAGCCTCACAAATCAGACCCCGGCGAAAAAGCTTTCGTGCTATCATTTTCGACGATGAGTAAATTAGTACATAAATGATTAAATATTAAATTAAGAGTACTGGCGCTTTAAGATGGTCTGCTTAACTCGCACCCAAAAGTGCAAATGAAAGAATCACACAAATGCATAAAAATAAATATTTAAACATATAAATGCAGACCTCAGTGCTTTACATTTAATGCCACTTTTGACAGCAGGCCAGAGTCGTAAGCAAATACATAAACTGTGCCATTATTAAACTCTGTTCTCTACATATAGTGTCGCCACTGATAGGCTAGCAGGCCACTTAAGCATAGCAACTAGACAAAATGTATACAATACACAATGATGCTAACTGTAACGATATGTTAGATAGGTACTCACTCCTATTGAGCCTAGAAGCAAGTTTAAAAAAGGTGAAATTGTCACGGCATTTGAAAGCGTAAATAGTGATACATGAAAGATATGAAGAGGTGAAATTGTCACGGCATTTGAAAGCGTAACTAGTGATACATGAAAGATATGAAGAGGTGAAATTGTCACGGCATTTGAAAGCGTAACTAGTGATACCCCACATGAAAGATAAGAACAATCCGCTTGTGCCACTGCTTAACTAAACACAATGATATCTCTCTAAGATTACATTAGATAAGACAGCTGTATCTGAGGGGATGCAGCGGTGAAACGGTTACATGCACAGGAGACACACGTATAGCTACATAAAAAGTGAAAAAAAAAACGCGTGTTAACAACCAACGTATATTTTATGAGAAAATCACGGAGACAGAAAACTGTTAATAAGGGAAAGAACATACGAAAAGTGGACATGTAAGATCTGCAGCAGTAAAACGTTCCAAAGCTACGAGAAGAAAAACTAACAAAATCTTAAAAAAACGGCCTAAGAAAAATAAGACACAGCAGCATCCCCGGCATTGAAATTTGAGAAATGAAATTATAACTGTATTGTAACTTTGAGCCTCTATGTCGTCCTAAGAGAGAAAAAAGGGGCATGCAGTGGCTAGCTATGTCCAAAGAAACGTAGAACCCATGAGCGTGGGTGTTCAAGAACTAGATAAACGAACGTGGGTCAACAAACTAGGGAAAGAAGGGGAAACCCAAAACGAAAATATCATTAGACAGAGTATATAAACGTAAATAGAAGTAAACTAGCCACAAAAAAAAAAGGAAATAAAGAAACAAACTCTCTTCATGGGTTTACTATACAAAATGAAAAACTGACGTCAGAACTCACCCGACGCCAGAAAAATAATCAAAATTCACCTTGCAAAAAAATATAAATAAATAGAATAGCCAAGAGAACTCACCCCATTCAAGAAAAAAATAGCTAGACTAGTCGTTAAACTCACCTGAGGTCTGAAACAACATTGGGGAGAACTCAGCCGGTACGAGAACATTGGTTGTAGGAACTTAAAGCGATGTAAGTAAAAGGGTGGGGTAGGTACCAAACATAGGTCAACTGGAAGAACTCACCCGCTGCTGGGAGCTGCCCCGGTCGTTTTCACCCCGTTTGGGTGTGAGGCACATGGTGGTGACGTCACAGCCCCAAGTCTATACACGTAACTACGAGGGACTCTATGCAGGCAGCTACAGCACTCTTAACTAATTACGTGAACAGGTAACATCTTTACAGTGTACGGCTCGAACTAGTTCATCTTTCTGCTCGATAGTAATGCATCGTCTACACATTTAGTGCACGCCGCTATACTACAGAATAATAATTAATCAATGCACATTCTTGACATGTAAGGTAAAGTATGAAATATGGCAGAACAATACCGGTAATGCATAAATGCACGATCTGGGCCTGTTCATACGATAGTCTTTTGAACGTAATGCTCTCAGTTAACCATACAAATGCTTTATTGCACGTGTCCGTTTAAACAGAGCTGTGCGTCTGCGAAAACAATTATAGAAATGTTAGCAGCCGAAGCGGTCGGCTCTACTATAGTGTCGCAAATCTCTGTTTTACAGACAATTATAGACCACAGAAAGGCGTGCAGTTCTCTGTGAAAAGACACAGCAACGCATGCGAGAAATTAGCTGAAACAAGAGGTCGAAAAGGCTATCGGATGAACCAGTCCTCAAACCAATACAAGAGAGAGAGCAATCATGTAAACTGGCACACACGTACTACTACTACTACTATATTGAGAAGTTTAAGTCTCCGTCTCCACAGCAACGGCGATCTAACAGAGGAAGAAGCAAGGGACACATAGTGTGACGATAGATACGTGGAACCCATGCACGAGGGTGTTCCCACACAGGATCAACGCGCATGGGAACAGCAAGTCGGGAAAGAAGAGTAAGAACAGATTGAAGAAAGAGCAGTAGGAGGAAAAGATGGGAAGGAAGCAAAGTGGGCATGAAAGACAGCCGTCCCGAAGGCCTAGCTATTGGCTAAGGTAACCTACACAAACCCCCTGGGGGCGCATGGCACACACGTACTGGAACTGAATTCATAAGACAATGCATAGCTAATATGTAAGAGCATAATAGTGCAAAAATGAAAAATTTTTAAGGCATGTTCTATACATATACACACACAAGGTAAGACTAGGTATCTACAAGAAATGAGAAAAAGATCGCAATACACTACAGCAGCAGTGTCGATGAATGTTCCGATATATATATATACGTAATAGCCCAACGCCTGCCAAGATTCGGGTATCCATATAAGGAGTTTATCTTGAAACGTGTAACTCAAAAATTTTTGGAGGGGAGTTTCTACAATTTTGTGCGCTAAAGTTTTGATGCAATTTTCACATTAGTAAACAAACGATTGCCATTTATATAAGGCACGCGATATATATATGGTGCCAGTTTCTATGTAAACTAGAGCACGCTCAGAACGCATACCTCCGCCAAGCAAGGAAATGTTGAGAAAAAAAAAATGGTCCTGAAACCAGGATTTACATTTCATCGCCATCAAAATTCGGTTATTTGTGCCTATTGAGAGCAAAAACAGTTGCTGTATTTATTCGCAGTTCCGTTGTGTGCCGACAAACACTGCAACAAATAGTCAAAACATAAAACGGACGAACCGGTCATCACCAGAAGTTGATCATAGACCTATGTGAGTAGTGGGGTAATATTGCAAATTCCCCGTTTTTTAGGGTAAGCTACTTCGCGGCTCCCCTCGCGCGTGAGCTTCCGGTTTATAACGGCCAATGCACTACCGGTTTAGCGGGGGTCTGGAGGGGGCATAAACCGGAAGTGGGCGGGGCCTGGGAAACTGGAAGTAGGTGGAGCCGGAACCTACCCTCAAAAAGTAGTATTTGGCGTCGTTACCCACTACTTATGTGTTTCTCAAAATTTCGAAATTTTAGACAAGTCCTACGATATCATGGAGATCCGCTCATAACTTATGAAGCTAGCCTTATTACTGACCAACATACAACAAATCCACAGACAAACATACAAGTGGACCCAGAGATCAACGCAAAAATTTGGTCAGTTTTTCCAGTAACATGCAACAATCCTACAAATCTCATTAAGATTCATCCATAACTCATTGAGTTACGCTACTAAGAAAAGACGCGCGAACGGATCTTCACCAAAAGTTGATCACCTGTTTCTCTGAACATGCCTAACAATCGCTGTAAATTTCGTAAATATCAATCATTAACTGTCCAAGTTACCACAGGGACAGACTGACAAAGAAACAGACAAGCTCGAAATTCACACCAAGAAGTTATCCACAGCTTCTCTTGGCACTATCATGGATGTATGTTTTAGCGACCTTCCTACTTAGAAAAATTATATTGTCAGTTCTCATGCATAAATTCAGTAGAGGATGGACGAAACAAATGAGAAGCTACTTTTACGGTGCAGTAGACACAGCAGCTATTTTAACCTCTGCCATGGGGGTTATGTTTTCGTCGGGTTTGTCTCCTGTCTGTTGTTCTGTCCGTCTGTCTATCGCCAAGATAACTCAAAAAGTTATGGACGGATTTTGATGAAAGTTGCAGGGATTGTTAGGTATGTTAGGAGGAGCAGATGATTAACTTTTGGTGAAGATCCGTCCATCCGTTTGTTTGTCTGCCTCATTTTTCTCAATAGCATAACTAAAAAAAATGGACAGATTTTTATGAAATTTACATGAGTATAGTTAGGTATATATATCACGAAGAGTAAATGAACAAATTTATGTGATGATCTGTTCGTTCGTTCGTTCGCGTGTTTGTCGCTGTGTTGATTTTATGCTTGTTAGCTCAATAACTCACAAAGTTTTGAATGCGTCTTTATGAAACTTACAGGAGTTGTTGGTACTGTTAAAAGCCATAAATGATTTTTGGTGCAGATTAGTGGGTTCGTTTGAATCTTTGACTAATGTTTGTTAGTAGCATAGCTAACTCAAAAAGTTATGAACGGATCTTCAAAAAAATTACAAAAACTGTTAATACTATCAGAGGGCTCAAATGATCAGATTTTGGAGTTGATACAAAGAAAATCATGGTTTCAGAGCCAATTTGAATTTTTCGTTACCGTTGCCTTACTTGGCGAAGGTATGCGCTCTCAGAGTGTTCTAGTTTTAACATGCTTCCTTCTTCTGAAGAAGCAGCTTTTCATTTGAGGAAGAAGAAAATCGATCAACGGAAGTGTGTCATTGAGTATGCAGGACACGCTGGCGAAACTTAAAGTGAAGGATGCATTGAGTGCTTGAATATAAAACTCTCTTTTTTGCATGCTATTTAACTTATAAGGGAAGGAAGGAGCGTGCTGCCCTGATAAATTGAAACAGATAGCACTCGCAGTAGCGGTAGCCTACAGTGCTGAGCTTATGACACTGGACACTGCAGATTCAAATGCCAACCCAGGCAAGTAAGCTTTTGCGGGGCTTGACGCGCTGACTCAGCATTTGACATTTGCACAGCTGCCGTGGGGTACTTACCCTTGCCAGAAAAAGGGGGGGGGGCATGGGTCGTTGCATTAAAGCTTTCCGTCGATGAAGCCACAGTGTTTGATCATCAGTGATCGACTGCAGCCATCCACCCTCTCGGGCCAGTTGGCCTATTACTGCGGCACGGACTATAGTGTGTGTGTGTGTGTGGGTTTGCCAGTAGGAAGTGAGGTCAAGTTGACTTTGCCTTCGGTCTAATCTTGACGTTTGACTTGACCGTTGTAGAGCATCTTTCATAACCATATTAGTAATGAAAGTATCATTAAAGAAGAAGTGTCTTACGAAATACTCAACGTCGTTTTTGACAGGACGTGTCCCGGTACTTTAGTAGGTATGTATATAGCGCTCGCGAGCTTAGATTCTTCAGTTTCACTGAGAGCACGTTTTAACCTGTTTCGCTTGTTAAGTGGTACGGTGAACTACCTATACGGTAGGTTTCAAGTTATGCAAATGGTTGCTGTTTCTTTACAAACGCGAAAATCGCTTCAAAACGTCCCCTGCACACGCGCAACACCGTTATAATAAGTCAGGACTTTCCTCAGTAAATTACTCTCTAAATACAAAGTCACGGTTTTGCATACCACCTTTGTATCACACACTGAGCACAGCACTCTACACTACAGCACGATATATGAGCGTGTTGCGACGTACGCACATAATGATGTCATGGGTATGAATGTTCGCAAAATAGCTACACCAAAACCACGAATGATGACAACATAAGGAACCAAAGAACAGATATAAAATAAAAAACGACACCGAAAAATGATTTATACAATAAAAATTTAATATTTTGGAGGGATTTAATTCACAGCTAGTTAGTTATAGTCAGAAATTTTGAGCTTCCGTTTCCGTGCCGAACGATATCACCGAGAAAAGAGCAAGGGACATATAGTATGCCGATAGAAATGGAGCACCCATGGACGAAGGTGTTCCGGCCTCCGAAGCCCAGTTAAAACTTTTGGAACATTGCTGTGTCCCGAAAATTAGTTCTGAGTTGTAACTACAGAAGTTTTTCTAGTTTTCATGTAGCTATCACTAAAGCACTCTGAGAGTGCATACCTCTGCCAAGTGAGGCAACGGTAACGAAAAATTCAATTTGGCTGTGAAACCATGGTTTTCTGTGTATCAACTGCAAAATCTAATCACTTGTGCCCTTTGATGGTATTAACCGTTTATGCAATTTTCGCGAAGATCCGTTCATAACTGTGTATGAGTTATGCTGCTAACAAACATTCTGACAAACATGAGTCAAACATACAACGAACAAACCGATCTGCACCAAAATTTAATCACTAATGTCTTTTAGCATTACTAACAACTCCTATAAATTTCATAAAGATCCATTCATAATTTTTTGAGTTATTGTGCCAACAAGCATAAAATTAACAACAGTGACAAGCGAACGAACAAACAAACGGATCACTCCAAAACTTGGTCATTTACTCTTCGTAATATATCCACCATCTCATGTATATTTCACCAACATCCGTCCATAACTTTTGTAGTTATGGTATTGAGAAAAATGAGGCAGACAAACACACGGATATACGGATCTCCACCAAAAGTAAAAAAGTAAATCATCTGTTCCTCCTAACATATTTAACAATCCCTCCCTGTAAATTTCACCAAAATCCGTACATAACTTTTCAAGTTATCTTGGTGAAAGACAGAAAGACAAAGCCGATAAAAACATAACCTGCTTGGCGGAGGTAAACTAGTCAAAAATTGGCATCTTAGACAAATATTAAACGACTTTAAAATTTAAAGGCGATGACTTTTCAATTTCCACTTTTCATGCACCAATAAAGTTTCAAGATTTACCACTGCAGTCAAATTTTGCAAAGGAGTCGAAGTCACACAGTAACAATCCGAGGGCATGGTCTCCTGCTATGATAGGTACCTACATGACTGGACCTTATACCTAGAGTAATGACCGTGTTTACTATGTATACCAACTACTGAACCTATTGTGTTGTTAATTATGTAGTTACGGTACGTAACTACATATTATTAATCCTGAGAAAAGGATTTTTCTACCTTCCGATTCAGTTCCTCCGGTTACTATTAAGCTGTAAACGGAGGCTAATAGTTTCCCCTGTTTTAAATTAGCGCATAACTATGCTCTTACCCGAAGCCACAACATCGCAAGCTCTACCTACTGCCCAGTTGGCACCGAGCTCCGGCAGCTCATGTAGGGCACAGACCAATGCAACACACCGAGGGGACGTCAAGGGAAGACAGCGGGCCAGTTGTGCTGTCGTACGGCAGGGCTGCTCAACAGAAGGTGACAGGGCGCGTTCGAACGGATGAAACTTGTTATTTTGGAAGCCCGTATTAACCAATCAACTTTGTAATCCTACCAATTTACGCGTAGGAATAGCACTATTAATTATGCATCCAAATGAGTAGTGGCGTTGACGAGTTAATAGCAGTTTGTTCGGTAACTTTTCTGCAGTACGGCAAAGAGGACGGTAATGATTTACAGCGCTCATTCCCGACGAGAGAATTTTGCGCACAGAACCGACGTCTGAAGGACAAAGCATAGCCTAATTTAGACAATTCGATGAAAACTTCCCAACTGCGTCTCTTCCCATACTTGCAGCCAAACAGGAAGCAAGCAAGGGAAAGACAATCTTTGTAACGCAATTGTGACTACTAGTATGAAAAGTGATCGACAATGAAAGCAATTTCTTTGCCGTCATTTTTAAAACCTAAGCACACTACCTATTGGAAAGGTATAACTAATATTTTATTGCCCTTTTTTTCGGTTACGGAGCGACATACGCATCGCTAAAGCCTATATTACATACAGTGGGACAGATGCTGATGCCCGTGCTTGCGACAAGTCTCTCTCCGAGATTCCACCCATTTTCGCGTCAGCGGCTGCCAATAGCACTCGCCTTTGCATCACAGTAGACTCCGCTCACGTCGATGCAGGAGGCAAGTGTTATAGGGCGGCCGCCGACGCAAAAATGGGTGGAATCTAGGAGAGAGGCCGTGTCGCAGGTACGGGCATCAGCATCTGTCGCACTATATGTAATATGGGCATAAAAGCAAACAAAAAGATGCAGTGCGGTGCTAATTAGACAGTAAGGATGTGCTACTTTACGGGTACAAAAAGCCAGAGTAAAACCGTAAGACTATCATTAGCAGGCATAAGTGATTGATTCCACAATAAGCTCAGTTTCGTAACAGCGGAAGAAGAGTGACGTCATCATGAAGACGTGCAGGGACGCAGGAGTGACATGATTGTGGAGCGGCCACACTTTCATTTGCAAGAATCGTGAGTGAATTTCACGTCGCGCGTCTAATAAAAGCCGCACCGCGACCGGTTGCCTCCGCATGGCCTCCGCGGACCACCTACACGCTGAGTCCAAGATGCTGACGATAGATCAATCCCTCGCCCTCCAGTGCCGTCAATACCTCGTCTCCTC
>LQNS02276866.1:7441145-7458375 GCA_001587735.2 Parhyale hawaiensis
CTAAAGCCTATATTACATACAGTGGGACAGATGCTGATGCCCGTGCTTGCGACAAGTCTCTCTCCGAGATTCCACCCATTTTCGCGTCAGCGGCTGCCAATAGCACTCGCCTTTGCATCACAGTAGACTCCGCTCACGTCGATGCAGAAGGCTAGTGTTATAGGGCGGCCGCCGATGCAAAAATGGGTGGACTCTAGGAGAGAGGCCGTGTCGCAGTTACGGGCATCAGCATCTGTCGCACTATATGTAATATGGGCATAAAAGCAAACTAAAAGATTCAGTGTGGTGCTAATTAGACAGTAAGGATGTGCTAGTTTACGGGTACAAAGAGCCAAAGTAACACCGTAAGGCAATCATTAGAAGGCATAAGTGATTGATTCCACAATAAGCTCAGTTTCGTAATAGCGGAAGAAGAGTGACGTCATAATGAAGACGTGCAGGGACGCAGGAGTGACATGATTGTGGAGCGGCTACACTTTCATTTACAAGATTCGTGAGTGAATTTCACGTCGCGCGTCCAATAAAATCCCTTGTTTGACTTACTACAGTAGAGTAGGCACAGTGTGCGTACCTATATACAGTGCCTAGACCAAAGTATTTGCACAACTTTTATTTTTTATGTACATTAGAAAATTTAGGGACTTCTTTAGGATAATCAATAAAGGAAGTTTACATAACGTATACACTAGCGGGCAATATAAGAGAACGATTTTCATTTTTTTTGAAAATAAAGGTTAACCATGTAGAGTAGGTTAATGAATCTTTGGATGGGGCCTTAAGGAATGTATTTAACATACTTCTACAAAATATCAGGAGAAACATAACTACCGGTATATTTAATACATTTTGCAATCTAACAAACAATAACAAAAATTGAACAGTGCAAAATAAGAGAACGATCGTCTCTAAATAAAATTTTACAAACAAATAACATGGAACAATGGTCAATTTTAGGTTTAGAACAATTAGTATGGAGTACTAAAACCTTTATTTNACACGGTTAAACTTTATTTTCAAGTAATGAAAATCGTTCTCTTATTTTGCCCGGCACAGTATATAAAATATTTAAACAGAAGTCAAATGTGCACTTATAACGAGAAAATTTAACACAGGCAAAAGTAATGAGGGACAAAAGTATTTGACAAAAAAAAAATATATATACGACATTAGTAGTTGGTGGCGTGACCTTTATTGGCAATAACAGCATAGAGATGATTGTTATAGCTGGAAATTAACTTTTCACATTTACTTGATGGTATTTTTTTCCATTCTTCCATGCAGATAACCTTTAATTCAGTAAGGTTTTTGGGACACCGTTTACGAGTAGCTTCAGGGATTTCTTTAACATTGGGCATTGTAGTGAGAGTGTGCGCGACTTCAACGAGGTCTAGAGAGGTGAACTAACGCTTCCGACACCAAACAAATGTAACGTAAACAAAGCTCTGCAAAGCACTTGCAAGATCTTATTAAAAGTTTGATTAAATAAGTTTAATATGATAATTTATAGTTTCTAAGTTGTTCATATTAATTTTGGTCAAATACTCTATCCCTCATTACTTTTACTTGTGTTAAATTTTCTTCTTATAAGTGCACATTTGACTGTTCTGTTTAAATATTCTATTACATATATGTTATACAAACTTCCTGTACTAATTATCGTAAAGCAGACCCTGAATTTTTAAAAATATATAAAAAATAGAGTTGTGCAAACACTTATGTCTAGGCACTGTATATTGCGCTTGGCTGCTATAGCTACGTCACAATGCTAATGAGTAGCTATAACTATATACGATGGCACAATGTGTTGCGGTAGGTACTATATGTGGCACTAATGGCGAGTGACAGACAATTTCACCAACACAAACCAGAAACACGCTGCATGTCTGACGCAATACGTGGAGAGAGACACTAGCCACCACGGCTACACTAAACTAGGTCGTAGCATTAATTTACATCACTTCGGTACTTGAGACACACCACACTACTACACGCCCGTCATATCTGAAGCGGGACACGTCCCATCCACACACTATCGACATGACTACGCAACGCCCACCGACACACCACGAATATATGACTATCAAATTCGTGGACACAACTACGCAACGCCCACCGACAAATACTTGAGCACAGCACGTCACAAGTGGGGGGCACAAACCGAAGCAGAGCGCAAGCAAGAGGTGTGGGATACACTTCCTTCGGTAGCAGAGGGCATAACTGAGCCAAGCAGCGACCAAACACCGCACGTGGCACCTGGCAACGTGCCCTAAAGGCTAGGCAGACACCCACCCTCGAGCGGGCCTGCCTATAGTGATATACTCACACTACGGCGGCCGACTGGGTTAGACTACGGCCCCGAGTGGGCCTGCCTATAGGCTAGCGATATACTCGTATTACGGCGGTCAACTGGCATATTGTACGGCCCTGAGCGGGCCTGCCTGTAGCTATATACTCGTACTACGGCGGTCGACTGGGTTAGACTACGGCCCTGAGCGGGCCTGCCTGTAGCGATATACTCGTACTACGGCGGTCGACTGGGTTAGACTACGGCCCCGATTGTGCCTGCCTGTAGCGATATACTTGCACAGTATTAAAACTACACTCGGCCCACCACTGACAGGCTATGAAACAAATGAAACTTGATGCAACACCGAAAAGCCCTGCAGCCCGAGTACACTAAAGGGAGGTACCACAGTCCGCCTAAAAGCCCTCCAATTACTAGTACCACTACTGTACTTCTCAGCAAAATGTAATCTGCAGCATACTTCCATTACAAACTTAGCTCATAGTTACAATAATACAGAGAAAACGTCAATGAGTCCCCAAAAATAACTCTGGTGCAACTTGGCCGACGGGAATGAATTAGTGATTAAAATTTATGGAAAAGTAAACAGCACCTTTCATACTAAAGTTCAGACCTTTACTCTCCCATGAAATGACCCGAAATGCAATTACAAACACCTGAGTAAACTCCCAAGGAATTAAGTTTAATTCAAGAAGCACAGAGTTTAATTGATGCCGTATAGCCTAATATCAATTGAAGACTAATAACAAATAGCTAACTAAAACATGATTCATACCATATATCTCATTTAAAAGAGCAAAAGTTTAACTTTATATAAATGTTGTATGGTACCTAGTTTCCATATAGGCTAGGTATTCCAGTTTTTTATTAATTATGCCTAACATATATCAGAAAATGTTTAAAATAAAATTCCTTCTATTTTCAATATTGTGGAGAGCAGCGGTGTCGTTAGGGGGAGCACCTACCTCTCTGGCACTCACCATCCATCTTGTAAACATCACCTGATCTGCTACTGTACCTGCCGTGCCTTCCTCCAGTGTTCGTCAATAACGTTCGATGTAAGTCCTGTGTCTACTTATCATAATAGCCTAGATGCAACTGGTGATAGCGACGTTCCCCTAAAGTGCTGTTGAAGTCTGCACCCGTAAATAACTGTTAGTCAATATTAACTCATCCGCCATTATTGAATACTGGGCCCACATACTGTGCCGTTTGCGCTGGCGTCCTGCTCCACTATATACTTAGCGGTCATTTGATCCCAAGATAGTGAGATTCTTATTAATTGCCCTATTAAAATCCAAACGTTTCCTCTCTGAAGCTTACCCGCATAGCCTATAAGCTAACTTCAAATTTTCTTACAGAAACTTTCACCATAGGGTCTTATTGTATATTCAAAGACAAGCCTCCTACACCACTCCTGTCTATAAATATCAATGCAAAAGCTGCAATGCTTTGTATATAGATAGCACTGGACGTTTCAAAGCCTAAGTCGATCAACATTAAGTGTAGCCCATCCAGTAGAACCGGTCTACCACTCGCAAAACTTGCTCATTCTGCTCCTCGTCTCTACACTCAACAAATTAATCATTCCATTAGCAAGAACGACTTCTCAATCATAGACTTTTCTACCTCACTCGAACTCACAACACTGGAATCTGTCTACATCCACAGAGCTAAACCTAGCATCAACATTATGACCTCGACTGTACCTCTACACATGATTCACACCTGACCCATTGTCCTCCGACTGTACAGACGTTGACATCTAGACCCTCCAAGCTTACCCCAGTCAGTAGCATTTTAGACATCCCCCTAAGAACACCTCTGCCCCCACAATATTGAACATAAAAAGAATTAAGTTTGAAGAGTTTTAAAATAAACTTAACTCCTTTTAGTAAAACATTCATAACTTTACATAAAATTCTACTGTTTGAAATTGTATTCACTGGAATTAACTACACTAATTTGAACTTGGATTATTTTGAAATGAAATTCTGTTTTTTAAAATCACACTTCCATTATTCTAATGCCCGAAAAACCAAATTAAACATATTCTTGTCGAAGCATTGTACGAGAATCTCGCCAGCCCTTATGGGAGTTAAACAAGCTTCAATTAGGCTTAGCTATGCTAATTTACATAACTGTATGAGGTAGCGTATAACAATAGCAACTGGGGCCAAAAAGAAAAACATAGCTACTCGACAAAGTGTCTCACAGTTGCCGCTACTTCAGTTACCTATTTCAATGCAGGGATGAGCAGTTGTTATGGCTAAGAGACATGGCAGTAAAAGGTACCTCATGCATTGGAGCTTATAAAACATGGGTAAAACAAGGGGTTAAGAACTCTTAGATCTACAGAGTGGATGATGCCCAACCTCCTTATCTTCGATTTAAACTCCCAACGCATGTGTCCATACAAATCCACAGCTCACAGCCTAGCAAGGTCTCATGCAACACCCTCTGACAGTCACTCAGGGCCCCTGAGCAGACATTGCGCACTGGGTAGGCTATTAACAAGCACCATAGGTACTGTTACCGTACCGACACATTCTGCACTTCTGCGTCAGAACCACAAAAGGTAAAAACTTCAGCTTGCCATGCTCTTGAACAGAACCCAAATCACCCGTAGGAATAGGGAAAAGGAATTGAAATAGGATACATTATATGTTAGAAGCTGTATTAGACACCACACTGTGATTCAACTGCAGGGGTTGTGGAGTTGAAGTCCAACACTGACTCCTAAGACCAGCCAATAGCTACCACGCTCCTTATGCTTTAAATTCCCCAAATAAATTGAAATAACCTCTGGCTCAACAAAACAGGCCAATTTTCTTCTTCAACACATAGGACCCATAAATGTCACTCACAGGGTTGGCAAAAACCATGTTTTTTTGCTGTGTTTTTTATATTTTGTTGCTTTTTTCTAGTTCTACAAATTTTATTCAACATTTAAAGGGTTTTCTACTTTGTAAACATGTAATTAGCTAATCATCATCAATCTTAGTTGCTTCATTTCAACTTCCTGTAGTAGAAGAATGACAAGGGATTAAAAAAAAATCCGTAAGCAAAGTACGGTACCTGTATTTGCTATGGCTACATTTGATATCCAAACTGCAGAGAAGCTACGATTTTTAATTATCGGAATATAAAATCCTCCGAAAAACTTGAAAACGCTCAAAATTATAAATACAACTCGACAGATTTAGCTAGTTACTAGCTGATTAAAAACAGAGTAATGGACTGAAGAAAGTGAAACAGCTGTAAAATCCTATGAAATAACTTGGAAACATTTCTAAATACAAAGAAAACTCGACAGATATCGCTAGCTAGTAGCTACTAGCTAATTAAAAGGCAAAATGTTGAACTGGAGAGAGAGTGAAATAGCTACAAGGTATGCTTACATCCTTCTCATTAGCTCACTACAGTAGAACCCGCTTAAGTCGTCACCTCTTAAGTCGGAAACCCGGTTAAGTCGTACACTAACAGAAAAGTACGACTCAACATTTGTAAATGTCGACTTAACCGAATTTCGGATANACGGCGGTCGACTGGGTTAGACTACGGCCCTGAGCGGGCCTGCCTGTAGCGATATACTCGTACTACGGCGGTCGACTGGGTTAGACTACGGCCCTGAGCGGGCCTGCCTGTAGCGATATACTCGTACTACGGTGGTCGACTGGGTTAGACTACGGCCCAGAGTGGGCCAGCCTGTAGCGATATACTTGCACAGTATTAAAACTACACTCGGCCCACCACTGACAGGCTATGTAACAAATGAAACTTGATGCAGCACCGAGAAGCCCTGCAGCCCGAGTACACTAAAGGGAGGTGCCACAGTCCGCCTAAAAGCCCTCCAATTACTAGTACCACTACCTACTGTACTTCTCAGCCTAGCAAGATCTCATGCAACACCCTCTGACAGTCACTCTGGGCCCCTGAGCAGACATTGCGCACTGGGGGGGGGGCTATTAACAAGCACCATAGGTACTGTTACCGTACCGACGCATTCTGCACTTCTGCGTCAGAACCACAAAAGGTAAAAGCTTCAGCTTCAAGTCCATGCAATGCTGTTGAACAGAATCCAGATCACCCGTAGGAATAGGGGAAAGGAATTGAAAGAGGATACATTATATGTTAGAAGCTGTATTGGACACCACACTGTGATTCAACTGCAGGGGTTGTGGAGTTTGAGTCCAACACTGACTGACTCCTAAGACCAGCCAATAGCTACCAGGCTCCTTATGCTTTAAATGTCCCAAATATATTGAAATAACCTCTGGCTCCTCAACAAAACAGGCCAATTTTCTTCTTCAACACATAGGACCCATGAATGTCACTCACAGGGTTGGCAAAAACCAAGTTTTTTTGCTGTGTTTTTTTCTTCATTGTTATTTTTTTCTAGTTCTACAAATTTTATTCAACATTTAAAGGGTTTCCTACTTTGTAAACATGTAATTAGCTAATCATCATCAATCTTAGTTGCTTCATTTCAACTTCCTGTAGTAGAAGAATGACAATGACAAGGGATTAAGAAAAATCAGTAAGCAAAGTACGGTACCTGTATTTGCTATGGCTACATTTGATATCCAAACTGCAGAGAAGCTACGATTTTTAATTATCGGAATATAAAATCCTTCGAAAAACTTGAAAATGCTTGAAATTACAAATACAACTCGACAGATTTAGCTAGTTACTAGCTGATTAAAACAGAGTAATGGACTGAAGAAAGTGAAATAGCTGTAAAATCCTATGAAATAACTTGGAAATATTTCTAAATACAAAGATAACTCGACAGATATCGCTAGCTAGTAGCTACTAGCTACAGTGGAACCCCGTTTTCCTGGACAACACGGGGGGAGGCCGTTCCGGGAAACTGAAATTTCCGGGAAAACGAGAAAATTTCAATTCCCGGAAAAACCCCGTTTTTCCGGTCGTATGTCCGGCAAATTGAAACTATTTCCGGGATATTTTATGCCAGAAAAACCCCCGTTTGCCGCACGTTAATGAATGAAAATGGAACTACGGTGTGCAGATGCATACTGAACGAAAATGGCGGTGGTTGCCTTCCGATTCCCGTAAGAAACGCTGCGCAATAGGCGAATTTCAGTATCTGCACAGCGTCACTTTCGGGAATTCTTCTGAAGGTCCGGAACTTCTGCCGGACTTTTTCCGGGAAAAGCCGAAGTTTTCCGGTATTCCGGCTTGGTTTCAGTTTCCTGGAACGTTCCGGGAATACCCCGGAAAAGTGAAAAAAGTCCGGGAAAACGAAAAGTCCGGGAAACCGAGTTCCACTGTAATTAAAAGGCAAAATGTTGAACAGAAGAGAGTGAAATAGCTACAAGGTATGCTTACATCCTTCTCATGAGCTCACTAGCTAGATATATAATGACAACTACTAGCTACTTCTAATTTTCAGTAGCTTCTAGCTTACCAGATTATAATTGGACATGCATCTCTGATATGAAATAACAATAAATTCAATAAATTTATAGGTTTTTAATAAACATCAACAGTAGTTGACCCTATCTGTCACAACTGTCAAGTGGACACCTAAATAGAAACACATTAATTCACCCATTCAGTTGTGTGACTAAAATGTGATACCTTCTAGAAATAAAACTTTATTTTACAATGTTTATGAATGAAAACCAAAAAAGTTGAATAAAAAAAAACATTGTTTTTTTTTCATTTTTGGTTGCTTTAAAACATGTTTTTTTTATTTGGTTTAAACCAGCCAACCCTGGTCACTGACACTCTTTGCCCCAAAACTATCCAGCACTTTCCAACTACAACTTAGTAGGTAACTTTGATTTCAAAGGAGGCATAGGGGTGGGACACATAGAAAGAATGTCACTAAAGTATTGAACTTATGAAGGAGTTCCTTGAATTGGAACAGCAAAATTACAAGGCTTGAAGGCTTTGCAGTTTGTGGCTAGGTAGCTCCTAAGCTATATTTTAACTATATTTTAGATATACCGGTACCTGAGATTTAAGCAGTCAATACAAGAAGAAACATGACAACACTTCAACTAGACTACTGTTAAGTGTTATCCAACAAAGGTGGAAGATGATTCAGGTCCACCTTCTCTGCAACTCCAGGGACCAGCCAGTTTTTGACTGCAACTCTTAGATCCAGCCAGTTTGTAACTCTTTGGATCCCCAAAATCTAAAACTCCCAACTTTTTTTCTTAACAATATAGTACTATGACCATTTTCACTGACAGACAGCTCAGAACAACCAAATTCTGACTATGACTGAGGGCTTCCAATTTCCAAAAGAGTCCAACTCCCATAGAGTCATATTCTGCAACCTTGCTTGTAACCTTTTTGCTGTGTGGGGCTTATCTCCTCAGTCCCACACTCCACAAGCCAGCCCACAGCAAAAGTGTTAATCCAGTAGCTATATACAGGTAGCTATTTATTGCGCTGAGTAAAACTGTAATTTGTGAGTTAGCTAGCTATACTTTTAATTCCTAAAACACGGACAACGTGCAGTAATAACATGCCAAAGAGCAGCAAATGACCTCTCGATGTAGCTACTGTACTTTTATAGGTAGCTAGCTATAAGATGATCATGTGTAGGATGTAGCTACCAAGTGAAGAGGCAGATGGTTGTAAATACCTGCCTGACATTGGCACTAGCTATAAAATGAAAATAAAATAGCCAGGTGCACTGTTTCCTGCAGAGCAGCAGAATGACTGATGAAATAAAGTTGGGGCAAGTTTTTTTTTAGAATAAAGTTTAATGAGAGGATGTCTATCCTAGGTTGTAATTTTAGCTACCATATATTAGGCCTTTGCCCTATATTCGTGATCTCAACCAACCTCATCCGAGACATTTGTTGCAATATAAATAAGAATACTAAAAATCAGACATGTTGAACATCAAGCAAGATTTTGACTTTACACTTGGCAGCAGTAACAGGAAGTGTAGCAGAGAAAAATCAGTAGCACGGTAAAATAAATACATGCACAAGGCGTTGAACTAAGACTTAGTAATTTCTGTAGCTCCAAGTGGTACAAAAAAAAAAAAAAATAAATAAATAAATAAAAGGCATTTGCAATACTGGTAGCTACCATAGGCTAAACACTCATCCAAAAGCAACGTACTGTACCACAGCTACTAGAGTTGTGGAGCAAGATGGCAGAACATTCAGCTCATGACCCCTCAACTCCTGAGACCAGCATGTGCTGGACTACAACTTGACTTATGCACCCAAAAACTCTGAGTCCCAACAACTTTCGACTCGACAGACTGTCAACAAGCATAAGCTACCTACTAAGTTTGCCATGCACTAGCTCATTGCACCAGTGCCTGATTAAAACTCCATGTGCCCAACAACCTCGCACTCCACAACCCATCAGCACAGCGACTAGAGCAAGAAGCTAGCATAGCTAGCTACAGAGTCCAAAACCCCAGAATCCAACAAAATGTGATGTAATATGTGCACACACACAACTGTATTATACAGTGCAGCAACGAAAGTTTTACCAGGACTGATGAGTTGAAATTGTGAGGATTTGGCAATTTCTGGAGGCCAACAAGTTGGAGTCTGACACATGCTTGTCCCAGCATGTGAAAATGGGCCTCTTTTATCAAGAACTTGAGTTGTAGCTACTTTGGCATGACCCATAAGGTGGAGTCAGACATGATTCATCTAACTCCACAACCCTGAGTTTTACCCCCAGCCCAGCCAGGCTAGCAACGTATTAAAGTGTAAGTTAGGGATCAGAGAAGTGAAGTGCATGCAGCAGATTAATGAAGCACACTTACTGTGAATGGAAGATGTCACACAGAAGGGGCCTCTTGGTTAGTTGTTGTTAGCTAATTATAAATTCACATGTACAATGTCAAATACATACAAAATAGGTTTACCTGAAAAGTTAATAAAGATCACATTAATGAGGATTTGAGAGACTGCACAAAGAGGCATAGACACAGCACAAATTAGTGAAATTATATGTCTATTAATAAAGAAAGTTGTAAGGTAAGTCTGAAGTAAAGAATACAGAGGTACCGTAGAACACTAAAATAAAAATACAAAAACTTTTCAATGGGAAGATATTTTCTTGATTGGAGACTTCAAGGCAGTTCAATTTTTGATGACAACGATTGTCCGTAGTCTAACATGTCTAGTACCCATTTACCATGCTAGTAGCCGTCCACTTGGCACTAAAAGGCTTCCTGTGTGCAAACTAGCAGTGCTAGAAAGCCGTACATAAGCTTAAGCTGTAGGCTAAGTACGACCGGACCATCTCTAAAAATGACAGGCAAAAAAAGTTAAACACAAAGATATGGTGGTGGCTTTCTCATTTTTTCACTAAAAACATGAAAAAAATGGGAAAACCACCATTTCTTTTTGCTTAATGTTTATGGCCCGTCATTTTCAGGGATACTGCGGCACTACTTAGCCTACAGTGGAGCCTATGTACGGGTTTCTAGTACTGCTAGTTTTCACACAGGAAGCATTTAGTGCCAAGTGGACGGTTACTAGCATGGTGGACGGGTACTAGACATGTTACCCATGGTTAGTGTACTAGTCTCCAAAGAGACCAGGTAGCTAATTCAGTTTACAGCTACTAATACTTAGCCTACTCTGCCTATAATTTTCAGTCCACCATACAAAATAGAAAGCTCATCAAATTTTTTCATTCCACTGGTTTCTGCTGAATTATGACATTTTTAAATTGGCACAGTGGCATAAGGGCCTTGATATTAATGATAATGCAGAGTATCACCATCTCTTTTCCAGGATTGAGGAGTTGGATAAACAAAATTAAACTGTTGTTCAGCCAGTTTTTTCCAACTCCCAACACATTAGTTATACCCTAAAAATATCAGACTATTCTTGATAAAGTAAAAATAGCACCATATCACTGACTGCTGGCTCTATCCAGTGTCCAGTTCTCTCTCCTGGCTCCCCACATGTACTGACTTAAGCTCTGCAGTTTTTTCTTTTTTGCACTTATTTCTTGGGCACAATTTGTATCTTATACAAACTGGTGTTTTGCCTTGGTTGAGTTTATTGCATAAATTTTTACTTTAGGTCCGGAACCACTTTTTCATATTTTGATACTTTTTAAAGGTTAAAGGAGCCATTTCAAAGCAGGCAAATGCTTCATTTTTGAGATAGCTATATGTAGTGTCAAAATATGTTGAACACTATCGAAATAACTCACCCATGCATACACCTTCAACAGCCACATTAAAATTAATGAAAAATGTTGCCAAAATGTTCAACCATTGCTGCTCTTATGATCTGTTGTGATTGCTGCAGTAATGATATTCTTACAGGAAGAGTAAATTTGTGATATAGCTATAAATATTGTAAACAAAGCGTTTGCCCAACAAGGGTTATTCCTGAAGAACGTCTTAAAATTACTTCTTTTAGCTAGACAACATGTTAAAATACCGAAAGTCAGTGCCGGATATAAAGTTAAACAACACCATTTATTGTTCCAGAGTCCCATACAGTTGTAGCAGATGAAGTTTTTTCCAGTAGGTATGAATCACACTTTTTTCAACTCGCTGCCAATAGATTCAGCTCATTTTGCCAGATTTCACACTATGGCAGTTCTTGCCAACAACTTGGTGAGAAATTTGCCAAACTCCAAGACCTGGCTCGACACATGACTATGAGTGCCATGACCTGTGCTACTTTGTTCCAGACCATGGCGGTTCTTGACAACATTACAGCAAGTTAAGTTTTTTCTAAGTGCAGCTAATTATGTGCTCAAAAATACACCAGCAGCAAAGTTCTGATCAAGATCTTTTCAGGAAATAACTTGACTTGTGCCTGGATATGACTACCCCTTGGTTTTATGAAAGCTAACACGGTGGCGAGGTGCCACTGTCGCGGGTAGTGGTGTGGTATCCAAACTTTGTTGTATATTGTCAGAGTACTCAAACCGCTAAATGATGCATGCGTTTCAGCATCTTGTAGTGTATGCCATCAGGGCCGGGACTTGTATTTTTGCATTGTGTAAGGGCGTTATAGACTTACAATGCAGTGATTGGATTGTTGTATGGCTTCTCGTCGTCTTTGGGAGGGGTAGCAAAGTCCAAGGGGTCTTGTTCCCATCTTCTCTTTCTAGCCTGAAAAGCTTCCAGGTAAGTCATGCATCTGCTGACCTTGCTAAAATGATGGGCCAAGCGGTCGGTGACTGGGTCAGGTTCCACAATCACCAAGCCATTCTCGGATGATTCTCCTCTATACAAGGAGGGCCATGGCATGGTTTACTGGTCATCTTTTTAATGCATTGCCAGATGTTGTTCACTGGAGCTTAACATTTACCGTAGTTGTATTACTTGTATATTCCTTCCAAGAGGTTCTCCGTGCCTAGTGCAAGGTAAACTGTGCCTGCGCTTGTGCGTGGCAACATGCTATTTTATTGACGAAGCATCTACTTCGTTGGTAACGTCGGAGTAGTCGCTGCAGCCCTTGTCAGGGCTCCCGTGAAATGATCCACCATCTGGTCGATGGGAAGGTGTTCATCTAATTCCTCCATCTGCCTCACGGCCTCAAAGGTGGCACAATTGGCTCGCCGGAGGATATAACAAGGTGCTTCATCATGGTTTTCAAGGTCCGGGAAGCTACCGTTTGTACATGAATTGGGGTAAAGAGTCAAGATACACAGGAAATAAAAAAAACATGCATTTACCAGCTACCAACACTAACTTTTGCTATTATAGCATCATTAGAATTCGAGAAATCACAAATTATAAACAGGTTTTGAGGAAAGGGAATTATCATAGGGTGTTCTGCTTCATAGGGTTGTGATCAATTTTTTTAATTAGCTACTTAGAAACATGCTACAGGTTTTAAACTTAGTTGGTTAATAGACTATTTACATTAGCTATAGGCTTCCATATGGTATATAGCTCAGCTTGGTCCATGCCTTATTTCCTGCTTTTTGTCGGTTCGCCATTTCCACCTCAATTTGCGGGGATCCAAAATCTCTGTTTTTTGCATGCGAGTACTAAACTATACAAGGTATAATGTTCATTTTATATGGCAGTTAGGTGCATGTTAGGAATGTATTCATGTGATGTTGCAGCCAAATTGTACTGTAAGTATTTGGGCTAGGAAAAATTCAAGATTTTTCACAATCTCCACCCCAGAAGATGCTATTCCCAATACTGACACAATGTGATCACGGTGTCTCCAGTGCCAAGTATATGGTGTAGCTACAGCATCCAGATCTTCCATTACTTAACCCTCAAATGATATGAAGAATCAACAGCCTACGTTTTTGCAGATTACTCTCCAGCTTATGTTTTGGTCATTACACAGGCGGAACAAAAATAGGCGTAATCGTAAGATACTCAATGATAATTCTCAACATCTTCACACCGCACATCCGTCGGTCTAGGATATGATGCAAAAGGTACATTCTATGCAGCTTTAAGGAACACCCTATCAAAATTTAACATGAGGTGAAGTTTGCAGGAAACCTAGCAAAGGAATGCTGCTTTCCGGTGTGGAATACCTACAACATTGAGCAAATATTCTGAGAGCATCATACATCATACAGCTTAGCAGTCCCTAAATGGTACCAACAGCCAGGAAAATGGGATATCAGTACCAGCAGACCTCTGAACACGGATGCTATAACTATAACGAATTCCAAGGTAACACAGGACACCAAAAATTGAACCATGTAACCCAGGACACCTATATGGTAATATGGATGCCTAGTGGGTTGTTTTGGTACCCAGACTCAAACCAAATTCCTTTGCCACCTTTTCACGGGAATCCTGCACGGGTTCCAGTCCGGCATTTTAAGTTGCATGGGACGCCAAACTACCTGAGTGTGTGTGTGCTCCGGTACATCCATGATCCAGACCCCTCTGGACGGGTTCCGGTCTGACAGTCTTAGTAGCACATGAAGCTGAAACTACCCAAGTGTGTGTGTTTTTGTGTGTCTCTCTTTCTCTCTGAGGGTTTCTCTCTGTAACTAATTATGCACTTATTTGCTCAATTTTCCTCCATTTCAGTACTCTATCCCCTATGAAAATCGCTGTTTAAAACAAATTGGCGAGAACTGCAAAAGGTGTGCTTTTGAGTCATTCAAATCCAAAAATGCTTGAAAATCAGATCTACAACTGTTTGAAACACATCTAGAACAATGCAAAGTAATTAAAATTTATTTTCCATACTTATTTAAAACTTCCAGAATTATAGCTTAGGGACGTCAAATCCATGCTGCAAAGAAGGGCCAGTACGGTAGCATGGGGACGTAAAACGTAGCGTGGAGACAACAAATGTAGCAAGGGAACGACTACGGGCTTTTTGAAGACCAAAAATGAGGCATGGGGACGAAAAATGTAGCTTGGAGATGACTTTCATCTCAACCTATGTAGCGGGGGGCAGCACATTATGGCTCTGTGTTCCGGTACATTCAGACTCCCCTGGAGGGGTTGCGGTCCGACATTCTTAGTAGCATGGGATGCTGAAACCGCCTGAGTGTAAGCATGGATGTGTTGTTTCAAGTAATAAACAGAAGAAAGCCAGATAGTTAGAAACAATCCTGGTTAATGCTACAAAGGAATAAAGTATCAAAGATTCTATTCGGGTTACAATGTATCCACCCTTGCGCTTTCGTAACAATGAAGGTTACAAATAAGCAGAAAAACGTATGAATATGGGTGTGTGTGCTACGGTACATTGTAGCCATAGCTACATGTGTCTACACCCATACTTACCTGGCACAGGGGATACTGTGATCACCGTTCACGTTGCATAACTCAAACTTTACCAAGATAGACGGAGTCCTTGCTAAAGCAATGGTTCACACTTTATAGAAATATTCAAAGGTGATACCGTGGTAATGACACTGCATGTGAGATCTTGATCGAGCACAAGCAATCTTCAGAATATGTTGATAACACTGTTGTATGAACTTGTATCTATAATCCCCATATAGCTACAACAACTCCACAGCGCATGTAACCGCTGACCGCTAGTCGATCTGGCATTCCTCTTAAATGGGAATCTAGCAAATTTTTCAACTCTACAGTATTGATATCAGTGGCGTTTCAAATATGCTGAGACACCGCATTTCCGAGGGTGGCAAACTACTCGCCAAGATCTTGGCGAGAAGTGCCACACTATGAAATGAGGTTCCACAGGTCGCGGCACCCACCAGCATTTCCGAGGGCGGCAAACTACTCGCCAAGATCTTGGCGAGAAGTGCCACACTATGAAATGAGGTTCCACAGGTTGCGGCGCCCACCCGCATTTCTGAGGGCGGCAAACTACTCGCCAAGATCTTGGCGAGAAGTGCCACACTATGAAATGAGGCTGAGGCACATTTTGTTAAACAATCTTGCTCCTCATACAGCGAAGTTATTAGAATATTTTGTGGCCACAGCTTTTCCACCATCTCTGCGTAGGATACGGATATCACAGGTCCTTCCAGTTCTTTCCAAGTGTCTGGCGACAATCTGCTCATTCCACATTTCATAGTGTGGCACTTCTCGCCAAGATCTTGGCGAGTAGTTTGCTGCCCTCGGAAATGCGGGTGGGCGCCTGTGAGGCTGTGAGTGCCGCAACCTCTTAATCAACCTCATTTCATAGTGTGGCACTTCTCGCCAAGATCTTGGTGAGTAGTTTGNTGGCGAGTAGTTTGCCGCCCTCGGAAAGGCGTCTGGGCGCCTGTTAGTGCCGTTGCTTGTGGAACCTCTTAACCTCATTTCATAGTGTGGCACTTCTTGCCAAGATCTTGGTGAGTAGTTTGCCGCCCTCGGAAATGGGGCGCTCATTCACATTCACAGTGATACGTTCCAGAATTTTCCAAACAAATATGACTGTAAATCGTTCGAATCTGCGCTGTATTGAATACAAGTGGAGACAGCTGAGTCATTTGAACAACACGGATCTTTTGTGTGCCAAAGTTTAGGCTAAGTTAATTAAATTTAACTCATAGTTCAAAGGGACTAATTTTATCCAAAGTGCTCATGAAGAATGTTGATATGTTTCCAGCAATAAACGTTGTCCTTCTTAGGACTTGGCAGCAATTCCGGTCTGCACTCTGCAGTTAGAGTTAGTGAGAGGGCAAAAATGCCAACATGACTAGCTCAGCAGATCGGTAATGCGCAACATCTTCAACAGGTAGCTAGTTAAGTGATTAGTGGAAAGTGAGATTTTAAAGGGTTAATGATGCTGCACCCGTGAATCCGTGATCTCCACCGCACATGCAGGATTCCAAATTGGCATATTATTGAGAGTTTTCCCAAAAGCAAAATTATCCTAATATTGCTAAGTTATCCAGTCCTAGTTAGGCCCTAACTATCCTGCCTGTGATTCAACCATGGAAGCACTAACATAATTAAATCAGGTTGTCAAGTATGAAATAATAATAAATTCAAGTAGCCTATTACAGTAGTCAGCACCCAGAATCAACCGCATACTGAAACTTATGCATATAAACAGATCATGAAGAACGTTAGGCCAAAACACAATAATAATAATAATAATAAACCAACGGCATTCTCCTTGCTGTTATCAGACTAGCCTAACTACTAGGTAACTAGTTAACCCACATTCCAGAGTGTGGCAGAGAAGTCGCCAAATGAGGGTCAAGAGGGCTGGTCGCCGGGGTAATCAGGTTTCCAGTTGCCACTAGTCCAAAATGTTGTTGCCAGTCGCCAATTCTTACAGATACATAAAGCTTATCAATCACAAATGAAACTATACTGTGCGCTACCACTTGAAACTTGACCATTTTTTACCATGTTCATCACCCGGTAATGAGTCTATAAACTGTCTCACAGTCTCATACTCGTTACTTGACTCACAGTTAAGAAAAATTACTAGGGTAATGTCTCAATTGCCGAATGAAAAAGTCGTCGCGCGGTTTCTCACAACTCTACCTCCAACAGAATCGTGTTTACAACACGGTCTCTGATGTTGTTCTGTTGCC
>LQNS02276866.1:7467600-7477937 GCA_001587735.2 Parhyale hawaiensis
AGGTATCAACAATGAGTAGGTGACCAAATTTTGGTGATAATCCGTTGGTTCGTTCGTTTCTCACTGTTTTTAATTTCATGCATGTTAGCACAATAACTTAAAAAATAATGAATGGATCTTTATTACATTTATGAGAGTTATTAGTAATGTTAAAAGACATAAATGATTAAATTTTGAAGCAGATCGGTTTGTTCGCTTGTATGTTTGTCTCATGTTTGTTAGCTCTATAACTCAATAAGTTATGAACGGATTTTCAAGAAAATTGCTCAAGCTGTTATTACAATCTAAAGGCACAAATGATTAGCTTTTGGAGTTTATAAAAAAATTATAGTTTCAGAGCCAATTTAAATTTTTTGTTACCGTTGCCTCGCTTGGCAGAGGTATATGCGCTCTGAGAGTGCTCTGGTTAACTTTTGCGCTTAATTTGTACGACACATATCTCAAAAAATCTTGAAGAACAATGCTGAGACCTCGAGTTCGACTCTCTGAAAGTTCTGTGAGTGCCTGGCATCTAACTCTCTTCAGTCCAGCTTTTCAATTATTACACAAGATCATCAAGTATGACAGGGCTGGAGCTTAGAGTTCTTCACTTAGCTTACGAACTTCACATAATTTTGAAACATCTTAGAAAACGTTTCAAGGCTTCTATTTGTTTGGCAAAGCTTTCAGCGCTGTTTAAATTAGGGCTTTCTTCAGGACGAAAATTTTCGAAAGCTGCGCAGCTATCACACAGCGATCGGTAAGCAGGATATACGCCTTTCAAATTTTATGAAAGAAGAAGCCTAATCTCTGGCTAATAGGAAACATTGGACGGTTAATCATGTCAATTCAAAATAAATTAATTTCGTATCGAAGACCAAAGTTTTATTAAATATTGAAATGTGTACGTCCCTTTGCATTTATGATGCGAGTCTGATATTTTCTATAAAAAACAATGCTTTGCTCCCTCTGATTTCCTTATCCGCCTTCTTCTAGGCTTTCTTTTCCAGCTTCTCAAAGTTCTCAGTCATCGCACGAAATTATTATAGTTCAAGTCGACTGGAGCTATGTTCTACAGTCTTACTAGAGTTGCATTCACAGAGCCGCCAACTCTCACCAAGCAACGCACTGTTCACAGAATGGAAGATTGACTGACAAAACAACAAAGAGACAAACGGATCATCGCCAAAATTTGTTCAACAACTGTTCTTCGTGGCATTCCTAACAGCTTCCGTTAATTTGATGAAGAGCACTGTTCATTTACAGAAGATAGTTGTGCCAAATTTAAGTGTAAGCTCGACGCCCCGAAATTTTCAGGTGTGTGACGTCACAATTGCGTCACGCTACAGCGAGGAATCTTCCACATTTCCACTGTGGCGTGACGTTTTTTTGACGTCACAAACCTGGAAATTTAAAAGCAAAGCGCATTCACCCAAATTTGACACAACGATACTGTACTCTGTAAATGAAGTGTGGTGAAGAGTCACCCAAAACAAGTGAGTGATTTAGCCGAAGCCAAAAGACGAGCAGACAAGCGGAAAGCAAGTAAATGGGCTGACGGAGGACCACCGGAAGTTAATCATGTTACTAAGGACATTTGGCACAGTTCCTGTAGATTTCGTGGAAATCCTTCGATAACGTTGTGGAGCGCACTCTTTCACTTTGAAGGCTGTCGGATGTCGAACTAATCAGTTCTGTCGGTGCTTCGTGCCCTGGTCGGCTAGGGTTTGGAATTTATTGCCGACATCGGCTTTTGGTCGTATAGGCCTGCAGGCGTTCAAGTCAGTTGTTAATGGGTTTTTGCTGGACTTCCTTTAGCAGCGTTTTGGGCTTCCCGGTGTTGCAAGATGCTTCATTTGGGTTGTATTACCTGTCCGTGGGAGCTCAAGCGTGAAGTTAATAATAATAGTTGTGTTGCTCAGAGACAGACACACAAAAAATTCCCTTACTGACGTTGCCCATGTAAAGAAATCTGGAAAAGATGAGCAACAGGAAACGCGGTTCGCTAAAGAAGATATGTTTTTGATTAAAATTGGACGAGTGTGATTTAGTTTGTGCTGTCCATTTATTGCACAGCTATACATAATAATGAAAAAAGAATAGTAATCGATATCCGAGGAATATCAATTTGTTTCGCCATTGACAGCACGAGAAAAGAGGTGAGAAATTGAAAAAATTTGTGTGATACTGAAAGCAAGTGGAAACTTGAGTAACAGTCATGAAAAAATCCACAAACCAAATTTGTTGCACAATTGCACAACTATTTTGAGATGAAAATGAGAATGCTTGGCAGCAGAGAGGTTTACCACTTCCATAGATAACTAAAAAGGTGAACATAAATTAAAAAGCTCGAAAGAAAACATAACATATTGCACATTTCCAAAGAACTATGGCGTAATGAGAATTAGTTACGTGAAAGTAAAGGGATACTAAATTTTAGTTTTCAGAAACCAAAACAAACTCTTACACTGAAAAGTTTGAGCCTGAATCTACTGAAGAATGACGTTCTACCAGAATAAGAAGCAGGGGAGTAAAGTATTTCCATAGATATGCTGAGCTCGTGAAGGAGTGTTTTCCCACAGAGGATAAACAAAAATTCCACATAAAAAAGAACTGAATGAATCCTTATAGTTAGAAATGAACTGAGAAAATTTTTTATGCACGCAGGTGTTTCCAGGCGTAGTTTGGTGTGTCATCACAGCTGACAGAAAAACATATTTCAGTCAAAAAAACATATTCCCCCCCCCAAAAAAAAAGTGAACAAAAGCTTTGTAGTGTT
Organism: Parhyale hawaiensis; assembly: GCA_001587735.2. Lineage (NCBI taxonomy): Eukaryota > Metazoa > Arthropoda > Malacostraca > Amphipoda > Hyalidae > Parhyale > Parhyale hawaiensis. Next base: position 7,470,359 of record LQNS02276866.1, read on the forward strand.
GTTATACGTGAGAAGAAAGATGCGGTCACATACCAACACGCTGATCGCTATAGTTTTTCAAAGCTTCGTCTCTTCAAGGGCATCAATTTTACCTGTTTTTGATGCATCTTGGTGCATCATCGACTTTTTCACAAAACCGAAACACATAACTGCGTCAATTCATGTCAAGTGCATCATAAGACCCTATATGCATCATCATGATGCACTTTATTTCTACGATGCACTTGCGTGTTTCGGTTTTGGGGTTTTGGGACAAAAATGCATGCAATTTTGATGCATCTAAGTGCATCAAGATTTCTCTCAGTGTAGGTATGAAAGTGCAAGGAAGTAAAAGGGGACTAAGGGGAAGACGTTCAGAGGGCTCAATTGCTTTTAAATTTTAAGGTAATGTATTAGTTTTCCCTTGGGTAGCGACACATGTGTACCATAGACGAGGTACGTGTGTATTGGTTGGCAAAGTGTGTCGGAGTAGACAAGTTGTGTTGTAGCCGACACTGTGCAGTATGAGAGGAGCATGTTATAGAAGACGGGATGCATCAAGTCGGATGCTCACGTGCGACTTTCTCCGGCGTTATCTGCTGAATTCGATTATGTTGCCGTGACTGTGACTATAGTTTGATCATAGACTACACTTCACCAAACTACATGAGCTCTATGGTATGATGTATTTCACTAAACGGCAAAAATAATGGAAATATGAAATCTTTCTAAAATTGGAACTCACTCTATACTTGGCAAGGTCATCGAAAGTTTACCACTGACAGTGATACAGTGTGTGGAAATTGTTACAACTAGCAGTTATTATGGTGTTAAAATCGTAACAGTTTGAGACTACGACGAAGTTTCGGGGTAGTGTAATAGAGTGTAAGATGAAGCCATGACTACGGCATGGTAACTGAATTATTCTAGTTAACTCTATCCTGAAAACACCGATAAAAGTTGTAGTTGACCACCCGACATTGTTGTTGATGAGGTTTCTCAAGAGTCGTAGCTCAAACAAGGTGCGGTATAGGTTTAAATCAAGATGGTGTATACTGTCATAGCGTTAAATATGTTCGCTTCACTATAAGAAAGGAAAAAAATAGAGAACCGTGGAATTTCCACGTGTCCCGCAAGTATAGTTATTGATAGCCAAATTGGGGTTGGTGACGAGTGAAGAAATGGAATGTGTAGTGGAGAAACGAAGGTAAATATGTCAATGCTAAACCATTATTATTTCCAGTTTTTTGTGGTCATTACCCACTCATTATACATAATTCTTGTCTATGGTCCCCCCAAAAATATAGTCGTTGCCTACCATAACTGCCTACAGTTCTACGCTCATTAGCTCCATATAAAACCACTTTTGAAAATCCTGTTATTGTATTAATTCTATTTTATATTATTAATTTCATCTTATGGCACTCTACATTCTGCTGTGTGGCTCCTCAGGGGGCTATGGGCTCCAGTTTGAGAACCACTGTGTTAGAAGAAGGAGTATATACCAGTAAAAAAAAAACTCCCAGCAAGTCATCCAACAATGTAATTTGAACTAATTGGTCTTTTCATAATTATTAGTTTAATTCAGTTTTAAAAAAAATAATATTCACAAATTTAAAGAAATCCGATGCAACTTCTTCATCTTTTAACAAAGGCAATATCAACAACCGGAAAATGAGAGCAGCATTTGAAGCAATATATATGCGCGAGCGAAGGAGCGTCAATGTAGTCTATGTTACCCTGCAGTCGTATTCAGAAGAGCAAAGTGCGGCCACATCTGGTGGCATATCTTGGAATACTTTCTGGCACTCACGAATGGTGTTTGGTTGATGTTTGAGTTTAAAAAATCCAGTTGAAGCGAAATTAAGCCATAAAGTTCCTGATATTTTGTATAGTAAAGTTTCATCAACTCCCTGACTGGACGTCAACGTTGGATAACTTAAAGCCTACCACAGACAAATAGCTGGGTGCTACAACAGCCCTGCTGATTGCGCAATTCAAATAGGTTAAATATCCTAAAGCTGTCCTGTATTTTCCCATCGTAATAAAACTTCATGCAGGACTCGTGTCTTGTGAAGCAAAATATAGTATAGACAAAACGAATTTTATCGAAATAAAATAAAATGAGTTTGTTTTACTTTCGTTGTATGAGCTGATTTTTGATGTGGGGCATTTTTTCTACGTTCCATGAGTGAGCCGTGAAAGGATAATTAAAACTTAACCTCAAGACGAAAAATTGAGGGGGACAAAATATATAATGTCCCCCCCCGGTCTGAAAGTTGGGGGGACACGTCCCCCCCCCCCGTTGCCTTAGGTGGTTCCGCCCATGATCTGAATGCTTCCTGACGTATACGAAAGCCGTCTTTTCTGCGTCTGCGGATACATCGTTCGATGACAAAAACTGGAATAGCAGTTCTGACTATTGTTCACGTCCTCGATAATGTCGCTACGTTTTAATCCTGACACGAATAGACTTGTGTCGTCCGCGAAGCATGTCAGTCCAGCTCCTTTCACCCACTTTGGCAAGTCACAGGTGTAAATGAGGAAGATCAGTGGGCTTAGAATAGACCCCTGTGGTGATCGAATCGTTACTCTTTTTGGATGCGACAGTGCATTGTTGATCCGGACTCTTTGTTGACGATCCGACAAGAACAAACTGAGCCACTGAACACCCCCTCTCCGAGACGCCAAACAGTTCTAATTTACGCAATAGAATATCTTTGTTGAGGGTGTCGAATGCACTTGAAAGATCGAAGAGGTTAACTGCGGTGTCAAGTCCATTCTCTGCTGCCTCCATCCATTGAAAATGCGCGCTTAGGAGTGCTGTGGATGTACTCTTATTCCTAAATCCATGCTGTTGATCTGGGATGAGCAGACTACTGAGAAGTATTCCAGAAGAGGGAGGACATAGCAATTAAAGCAGCGACGTGTCAACTCAACCAAGCCAAGCACGTCTCATAAGACCAATTTTCTGCGATGCACGTGAGGCAACCGAACGAATGTGGGGCTCAAACGTCAACTTTGGATCAAAATTGACACCCAAAATTGCTGTCATGAACCACAGGAAGTGACACACCATCCAGTATGAGTGTAGGGAAAGGAGGTCTCTCTGTACGTGACCTAGACACGAGCATGGTCTTAGTCTTGTCCGTATTTAGCCTCATCCCCCACCTAGAATACCAGGAATCAATCACTTCCAAATGACGCTGAATGGATTCTGAAACATCCAACCTATCACTAGGCTTATCGCAAGCAGCCAGCAGAGTAACATCATCAGCGTAACCAACAAGTAAATTATTAACAAGTTCAAAAAGGTCCGCTGTATATACGATGAACAACAAAGGGCCCACAACTATACCCTGTGGGACACCAGAAACCACGTCCAAAAACTCAATCCTCTCCCCATCAACAACTATACATTGGCATCTGTCAAATAAAAACAGGCTAATTACCGCGAAAACTGAACCACCAATACCCATCAGTCTTAGCTTATGGCACAGCCCAAGGTGATTCACGGGATCAAAAGCAGCACTGAAGTCAAGCTGTACCAACCTTGCTTCATGACCCCCATCTAGAGCCAACTGCAACACATGAGAAATGTGAAGCAGAACATCACAAGTTCCCAAGCCCCTACGAAACCGATACTGCGTTGTGGGAAGGACACCCTGCTTTTCAAGAAAGTGACCCAATTTTCAGGCAACGAGCCTTTCACAAACTTTCGACAAAACAGGTGTGATCGAGATGGGTTTATAGTCGGAGGTTCGAGATGAGACAGAGCCCTTCGGAACAAGCGTCACAAGAGCGACACGCCAGCACTCCGGAAAAGAGCCCAGCCGCAACATTCGACGGAAGACAGAGGCAAGCGGGGCTGCGAGCACACCAGCCACCCTCTGAAGAAAGAGAGGAAACATACCCGATGGACCAGTGCACCCACAGGGGTCCAGGTTAAGAAGAAGGCGGTGCACTTTAGAAGATCTGAAATCAAAGCCAGAAAGCCTCGGCTCTGGATCACACGCTTAAGGAATGCGCACCTAGTTCCGGCTCTGCTTCATATCAAAGAAGCGCAACAAAAGGTCCGCCTTGGCAGCGGGGTCCGCAACAAGATCACCACCAGCACCAATTATAGGGGGGACAGAAGAACTCACACCAAGCACAGCGCTTTTCAAGGTGGACCACCACTTATGTGGGCTAACAGACGAAACTAACAACTCCCTAGACCTCAAATTGTGCTCCCTCTCAGCTTACTCATAAGTAGCACCAGCCCGACGCTGCAGTTCTCTGAAACGCTGATGGCCTCCATGTCTTTGGATCATTTTTGAAACCCTCTGTTGAAGTGCTCCATCCATCTACTACAGTCTGACCATTTTATCAAGGCAGTTCGGTGGTGGTCAAATTCCTCTATAGCGTAGTTAATTCTCTGGGTATTTCTGAGATTTTGTTCGACCCATATCTTAACTCTGCCCACTACCTTTATATAGAGAAATCTCAGAAATACCCGCAGAATGGCATCGCAATAGAGGAATTTGACTACGACCTAACAGCCTTGATAAAATGGCCAGACTATAACTGTTGCCTATATCCACAAACCATCAATAATGTGAGGTGACATTATCTCAACTTTCGATAAGAGCGTGGTGTTAACTCTCATTTCAAAATCATAATTTTTTATGCCCATAATGGTAATTATCGTTCAGGCAGCTGAGTCTTTATAGAATTACAGCCGACGGACGAATAGGTGACCTTGTCTATCAAAATCCTCGATGTTAATTAGTTTCAGTGTGTGTAGGTGTGTGTAAAGGGCCCATTCCGGAATTGCAAAAAATTCTGTAGCAGATTTTTTGAGTGACCCTGGTATCCTATGAAGGATAATGCAAATTTATCCCACCCGAACACGAACGAATGGCACCGACACAGAGTGCATTGCGCATGATCTGAGGAGCGGATATGACACACAATTACTGCCGGCGTTGGTCACCATATGGCCGCTGCAGTTTGTACACAAACGACTCGTGCCAAATTTAAGTGACTTCCCCCAAGCCTTCCCTCACTTGTAAACAGACTTGGCGTCTGCACCTTCAGAAGTCCTCTTGCTCGCTTTGTGACAATGACGTATGAAAGAACAAAAGAAAATTTAACTTAGTTATGAAACGAATAACTTTTCAACTACCTTTATGACCACCAAAGCAGCACATAATGGATAGCCTATAAATGCCTAATAAATTTACGATCGGCATATCGAGTTCTGTTGTGTCAGAAGGTTATCTCTGTAAAGCTTGGTTCGCACGATAGCAGTTTGTTCCACGTTCATGATTCAGAACACACAAAGGTTTTATGGCGTCCATGCAAACACCACTCCGTGAACACTAAAAGATTTATTAAAATGTTAACCGTCAAGTCAAGTCACTTAGCAAGTGTGACTTATAAAGTTTCGAATGGCATTTCAGATTTTTTGTGCATTAGACAGCAGAAATCTGTACACTTTATAACTGCAGACAAAGGAAGGACTAAGGACATTGTGAAGTATGAACTTAGAGCGCAAGACTAACGTGTGAACAGACCAGAAGTTTAGGTATACGGCAGCACTTTTGTTTGCACGCTTAGTGAGTTTGCTTAAAGAGTGCACAGTAAAAAATGCCCAGTCAGCTTTCTGAAACCTTATTCACTGCCTGTTTTAAAAGCTATCGAAAACTCCGCTACTGAAAATAATTAAGCCAACTGACTTGATAGCGGGCATTTTTAAGAGTATATAGTAGTAAAGGTTTTGGTAGAGTCTAGTTGTGTTTACAACAGTGTGTCTCAACCATTTCGAAGTAGTTACTTCAAAACGCAATTTCGCGGTTACTACATAGACCTAATAGCTACCTTAGTGAACATACATATACCCGGCAATGTTTTGAGTTTCCTTTTTTACAGTCCCATGCTGAACGAACTGCACAGGCCCGGTCGCCCGGACTTGGCTGTATCTATCCAGCAGTACTATATAATGATTCACGTTGTGTTTTATTTATTTCTAAATATATTTGTATATTTCCTGTCACGCTCTATGGGAATAAGATAGGAGGAAATTCCATCAGGGGCGTGTTGCAATCAGAGGTCGGTGTTACCCTCACTGTGTTAACCGGGTGTTACGCCGTGCTATGACAGATGCCGTTTGACTGCACCTCATAATATGTATCCAGTTTTTTAGGTAGAATGCTAAATATTCATTTGAGAAGCCCAGCGCAGGCGACAACGGATCTTTCTGCAATACTAATTTTCTGCCGTCATCCATTGGCAACCCCAATGATTGGATCAGGAAGCAAAGAATGCAACGGGAGGACTCAATAAGACTGAAATAAAGCATAGCCGTGACTGCACGTAGCAAATTTACATCACATCGACGAGTCGAGGTGTGTAGGTGTGGTACATCAGGCCTTCGCATATTGTTTTCTTGAACATGTCACCGTATTTTTTCGATTTATTTCATTCCATCTCCCGCTCAAGAAAGGCCAGCTACTTGAGCTGCAAAATACCGTAAAATGTTGTCGCCCAGTGCAGAAAGTTCGAGCAATAGGCTAACTGTTGCTGTGGTTTCTCTCGTGTACAGAATTGGCTATAATGGTGCTTAGATTTGTTGGTAAGGAATAAATATGTTCTGTTAAGAGCACTGTGAACTGAATATGAAGTGTAAATAAGGCTTCAATCTAGAAAAAGAAATTGAATAAAGTCGCCGAAAAGGAACAAATTCGGCGCTAGTGCCATGAAAGTTTCCACCACTGCAAATTTCTATAGATAATTGCTAAATTAGTATATATTATCTTCATTTATTTATACGCTAGAGATGGATTTCGCAATTTAAGACGATTTTTCTGGTTAAATTAGGTAAAATACTCCTAGGCTGCTCAGCCATAGATTCGTCGATGATGACGTCACTTTTTGGTGCTAATTTTTCGTGAGTCCTCCCGTTACGCTCTTTGCTTCCTGGATTAGATAGGGAGCAACAGAAGATTCAGACGCTGATCGAGTATTATTTTCGGGAACCAAATCACCGTCGTATGTGGCCGCTCAGTTCTATTTTTCTCAGGCCGTTGTATTCCATGCATGCGTGTTTTTGTGTTTTTTCTCCAGGGATACAAGAGATATAGGTACGGTAACCCTTAAGCCGAGTTCACACGTCAGTCATAAACGAGTTCGCTCATTCACTTGTCTCAATGTATTACTGTGCACGTGAAATAGCGGTGACGTCACAAAAATGTATCAGACAGTAGCGTCACTCCTTTTGCAGCCGGGCAGCACTATCGTCGTTCACGACCACTTTGCGTTCACGTAAGCTTTCCTGCGCGCGCCACCACTAAAATAAACACTACCTAAGCTAACCTAACCTAACCTAACCAACCCTTACCTAACCTAACCTCCTTACCTAACTTTCTAACCTAACCTAACCCAACTTTACCAAACCTAACCTTTCTAACCTTACCTAACGTTACCTAACCTTACCTAACCTAACGTAACCTAACTTAATCAGCGATACAGCGAGCAGCGCGGCGCGCCAACTTGAACGCCGCTCACACGCACACGATCTGCGTACACAAACACGCACACAAAGCGGTCGTGAACGACG
>LQNS02276866.1:7481351-7498024 GCA_001587735.2 Parhyale hawaiensis
AGGGATTGTTAGGTATGTTAGGAGGAACAGATGATTAACTTTTGGTGAAGATATGTTCATCCGTTTGTTTGTTTGTCTGCGTCATTTTTCTCGATGCCATAACTCAAAAAGTTATGTATGGATTTTGATGAAATTAACATGAGTTGTTAGGTATATAACAAAGAGTAGATGATCAAATTTTGGTAATGGTCCGTTTGTTTGTTCGTTCGTTTGTCACTGTTTTTAATTTTATGCTTTTTAGCACAATAACTGAAAAAATAATAAATGGATCTTTATGAAATTTATAGGAGTTGTTAGTAATGGTAAAAGACATAAATGATCAAATTTTGGTGCAGATCGGTTAGTTCGTTTGTATGTTTGACTCATTTGTCATAACGTTTGTTAACAGTATAACTCAAAAAGTAATGAACGGATCTTCAAAAAAATTGAACAAGCTGTTATTAATATAAAAAGGCACAAATGATTAGATTTTGGAGTTTATGCAAAGAAAAATATGGTTTCAGAGCCAATTTGCATTTTTGCTACCGTTGGCTCACTCGGCGGAGGTATGCGCTCTCAGAGTGCCCTAGTTGTAATGCAAAGTTTTCTTGGTTAACGAAAATTGTTTAATTTCGTCTTTTTAAATACATGCGAATCATTCTATTCCGCGCAAAGCATTCGCTTCAACTTAGCTAACACTGTCGGATGATTTTCTCACTTCTTTTTATGGCGCTGAAAATCAAGATGCAATACAATACATCAAATCTATGGCCTATTATTTTCCTTTACTTATATAATTAAGTATATGGCCCGTATAGGTATATCCAATTTGAGGTAATAAATGATAAAAAATAGGCAGGAAAGCCTTGCTGGTATACTGCAGTAGAAGGAGCCGCCGCTCGCGGCCTCATTTGATTACACGGTATTTACACCAGCAGAGTGCCGTGGCAGTCGCCCATTGGCTGGAATTGACGCCAGTCATGGCGGTCACTGATTGGCTGAGATTGGGCAAAAAGATGTTCCCCTAGGGCTGACTTAACTGTCTGTAGTAAATGAACTGTTATGGCACTTGCAAAATAAACTGATTTGATGGTTAACATTTTCATGACTTTCTGTGGCGTACGCAAAGTTGTGCTGACAACGACGTTACAAAACTTTCGGACGAGTTAATGAGCGAACGCGTAAATATGAATAACTGTGAACTCGGCCTGAAAGTGAAACAGCAGAGCTTGAATAAGATTGTGTTACCACAAATTGAGGACTGGGATTGAACAGATAGTTTTGAGGCGCGTTCCACTGGAAGGCGAAATTAAGATTTCGGGGCATGACTTGTACTAAACTTCTAAAAGTAGAAATGGGTTTGCCACTTTGAATTGTCTTGCAAGTGTTAGAAGCAGCCCGATGGCGTTGAGCTGGCTAAACCGATTTTTTAATTTTTTTTAAGAGCGAGATTGAGTTCTCAGAAGTCTTGAGGGTAATCGATTAAGATTAATGTCAGGAATCGATTCAACGTATCAAAGTTAGTGTACCTGCCAGATGTTCGGGCAAGTCAAGTCTCGAAGTTTCAATTTTGCCGGCCTTTTGGCATGTTAGAGCGTTGCCACGACGGGTGAGTACGGTGGATGAGAGCAGAGCATGGGATACCAACGGTAAAGCTCGCTGCACACGAGAGTCGAAACATGAAAACGTTTCATGTTCTCGCAACAGAAGTTTCTGTGGCTGTGACTAGAAATTAATCTGTTGGAGCATCGCTTTAAAATATAGCACGTTGCGAAATGCAACTCGTTTCAAATTAAGAGAGATACAGTATTTGAAACTGCGCAATTGCAACCTGCCGCAGTGAAATGACTACAGGACCGGCTCAGATTTATAGCAATTTTTCCATTGCGCATGTAGTACTGGGCAAGCCGAAGCCCATAACGTAATCAGATGAGTAAGGAGTAACATTCCCGGGTTTCCATTCTCGTGTGCAGCGGGCTTCAGTCAGGCAATAGTGAGCACCATTGGTAGAGCGCAGGTGGGGGTCCGCTGTGACGTCAGCGGTAGCCAGCGACTTTACACCCACATAGTTACAAATTTTATACATATTGAGCGTTTCATGTAAAACTATCAATAAATGTTCTAATTAGCCTTTATATCTGTCATGACTTATTAATGAATGAAGCCTTAGATGGAAGCAGTAAATGAAGCATTTCAACGCTTGGCTTGTACAATGCTCTGGTATTGGTAAGTTATTTGCATATCGCATTGTATTTCAAAAACAGTGGAACTCTGAGAGGCATAATGTCTCAGTTTCGCGAAGAGTTTCCGTCTCTGGCGAAACATTTTCTATAGCTAACACCATAGCTAAGTGTGCGGCTGTACAGTGGAATATACTTCCAAATAAATTTTACTGCACGTTTTGCTTGGCTCTCGACATGGCGTTAGCTGTTGCTGCTCACAACAGACAGCACCAGGAAGCAAAGAGCGTAACGGGAGGACTCACGAAAAATTAGCACCAAAAAGTGACGTCATAATCGACGAATCTATGGCTGAGCAGCCTAGGAGTATTTTAACTAATTTCTCTAGAAAAATCGTCTTAAATTGCAAAATTTATCTCTAGCGTATAAATAAATGAAGATAATATGTACTAATTTAGCAATTAACTATAGAAAATTGCAGTGCATGTTGGTGGAAACTTTCACAACACTAGCCCCGAATTTATTCCCTTTCGACGACTCAATTTAACTTCTTTTTCTTGATTGAAACCTAATTTACACTTCATATTCACTTCACAGTACTCTTCACACAATATATCTATTCCTTACCAACATAAATAAGCACCAGTAAAGCCAATTCTATACGGGAGAGAATCAACAGTAACAGTTAGCCATTGCCCGAACTTTCTGTAGTTGGCGACAACATTTTTCGATATTTTGCAGGTCAAGTAGCTCGCCAGTCTTGAGCGGGAGACTGAATGAAATAAATCTAAAAAATTCGATGATATGTTCAAGAAATCCATGTACGAACGGCTGAGGTCCCATACCTAAAACACTTCGACTCGTCGATGTGATGTAAATTTGCTACGTGCGGTCACAGCTACGTTTTATTTCAGTCCTATTGAGTCCTCCCGTTGCATTCTTTGCTTCCTGGACAGCACTGTGTGGTCCAAGTTTCCATGGCGGCATTTCAATAATCCGGGTCTCTCCTTCAGGAGTTTTCTTTGTTTTAGAAGTCTCTAATTAAGGAGTTCTACTGGAGCCTTGCCAAAATTAGCATTTGCAATTGCTATTCTCGTCCTCCTAGCCCTTGCGTTTGTATAAAATCGTCACTCTGAAAATGACTGAAATTCACCAACATTGACGCTACGACAGAAGCACGGTGCCACCTGTGAGTGAGCTAATAGCGTCGGTTTTCCCGATGAGCTTCTGGGGTGTTCCTATCCTTCGGTAATCACATGCCTGGGCCTCAATCCGAAGAGCGGTCGGGACCTTCCGGAGTGTTCGTCTTTCTTTACGAGGAACTGATAATCCGTGAAATGTTTCCCACAGACGCAAATGTACGTAGCGAGATCGCGCTTGATAACGGAATTTGCTGGTGCTCGAACATCGAGAATTTGTGAGTGGCAGTGCAGAACCGGCTGAGACACGGAGCTGTTGGTTCGGTTGGTGCTGGTTCTGCTGTAAGCTTAGAGAAACGAAAGATTGCAATTTTTATATTTATAATAAATGTTACAAATTTAAAGTTACCTGGTGAGCAGAAACTAAAGAACTAAGTCTGTGATTTTGTGCACAACTAACAACGAGAAAATGTAACTTCGAGGCTTGAATTGTCCGGGATTTCGGACAACAGCGTTGGCTTTGTCATTTTCAATCGTGTTGCACGGGTTAAAAGCAACTTGATTACGTTGAGTCGAGTGAAAACAACAATTTATGGAGCAAGATAGAGCCTTTAGGTTTGAAGCAGCGAACGATTCAGTGCCGAAACCAGTTCCTTGATTCATTGGGTGGAAGTCAGCGCACCTCTCCGAAGTCCCAGACAAGTCAAGCGTCAGCGTCTCTACTTCACCGGCCAATCGAACGCGCAGTAACTGAAGTTATAGGTCTACACAGTGCAGCAGGTTTTACTGCGCACCACGCTCTTTTTCCCATTTCCGTGGGCGAAAAAGTTTCCCACGCTGTGATCGCTTTCTTGAGCAGCTCACTATATTCAGTCATGCAAGAGAGCTTTAATTCGAATATACTTACAACTCTAAAATATGATTAAAAAACAGCAGGTAGAAGTTAACTAGCTAGTATATAATTTCAAACGTGCAGTCAACAAACCTCGGTATTATATTGCTAAGAAATAAGTCCCATGAATGTAAGGAAAATCTCAAAGGTTACAGCCGTTTTCCACCAAAAAGTTATCCAGTGTGAATAGGGCTTCAGCAGTTTTTTTTATCTATTGTTGTAACTAAGCAAGTAAAATGAAGCATTTATATCTACGATGGACTGGCGGCAATAAAAGAAACAAGTCTGCTTCATTAAGAACATTGTTCCAAATTTCAAGTGAATTTAAGGGCAGAAGACCGTAATATGTACAAGAATGTTCTGTTATACCATCCATGCTCGCAATGAACTACTTACAATTCAAATTTTACAGTAGGCCTTAACCTAGTCTGTTTCAAGATAAATACAATATAATTAAGATCCTGGTGGAAACCCACAACATGCACTGAAGTACAATCTCACGCGACAAACACATAACAGATACAGACCTAAGGCCTCATTGAGACAGCTTGTCAACCTTGGCTGAGTCTCGAACAGACATTGCGGACACACACGGTACTGTTGCCCATACGTCGTTGCTTTCGCTTCGCTGCTGCAGGTCGTACAGTGAAAAAGATTCATTGAAATGGAGAAATGGTGATGGGATACCTTGGCTTAAAAAAAAAAATAAAATATAAGGCATGGGTCTGCTCAACTATGCATTGTCATAGAAAATACGAGAGAAAATTAATACAAACAAAACTGATTTTTAATTATCTAGCTCAAGTTATAAATAGAAAATTATGAAATAAAAAAAATTTGCCAAGTGAAACAGGACTTCGCCTACTTTCAGCACCACTGCATATATGACATTTGGAAATGGTGGCGAAAGGAAGGACGCAGAGAATATATTGAAAATTTCTATGAAATATATGAATATGAAGTGAGTGAAATAAAATAAATGTGAAAATACATCAATATGAAATTTGGAAATGGAGGAGAGAGAGCTCGAAGAAAATTTTTAATAGAATGAATAAACTAACTGTATTGGTTAATTTTCAGAAGTTACAAGTCGTAGTAGACTAGATACCGTAGCCGAGATTATTTGCTACAGTGTCCTTCTGCTACAAAACAGTGACAGTGATATCAGCTCCAAAGTACTGTAGGCTGTCTCGAGGGCCATCTGGTCGTGTTTGGCTGGAGCCTGCATTCATCCCTGACAGATACGGCAGTTTCATTTCGTCTCAGTTGAGCGAGACAGTCCACTGCGATAACTGCAACTTCCTAGAATTTCTATCTTGATCGTTTAATTCCTACGTGGATCTAGTGCGAAATGGTATTTGCCAGCTGATCACTGACTCAAACTCGATCCAACCGCTGGATTTAGAAGTCCCGCGATATAGACGCACTATAGGCAATATAAAGCTAACCGAGTTAGATCTTCTAAGTCGCCGTGTGAGAATTACAGACACCAGGAACCAGCATACGAGAGACAATTTTAATGCTCTCTCTTAATCGACAATTTAAGACGAATACTAGATATCGTCCGAAGCTGCTCCAAATATACATAGGATGTTTCGATCTATTATTTTCTGATAGGGAGCTACTTTCCTTCTTGCAGCGCGAATGCAGCTGTGCGTGAAAATGTCGTTGCTGTAACGAAGCGAAAGCGGTACTGTATGGGCGACGCAACGCTGTGTTGTGTGTCCGCACTCCACCCGCCCAATGGGAGAGTGTCTTTTCAACGCTAAGTGCTCATTACATTAGATTAGATTAGATAGGGGGCAGTAGACGAACCAATAGGCCCATTCCCAAAGAGACACCGGAACATACGCCCCGGCACACTATGAGCTATTGCCATTATGTTAGTAGGATATAGAGGGCAGGAGAAAAGAAGGAGAGAAAAAAACATATCAGAGTGGTGTTGTGCTGCACTGCATGGTTGGGGTTTCCTGCAAGAACTCTAGTGTTTTCTTAGCATAATGTTAATTAAATGTATAACGATATAATACTATATTTGTAATTTATGACTGTGACATAGACAAGTCGCTGGTAAAATTTAATGTAACCAGGTTCTTATAAGAGAAATATTTCTTAACTCTAGAACGCTAATCGTGGGCAAAATGTAACCTGTTCCTACGCTATTCCTACAAATGGGGCTACATATATGGCTGGTGTTCTAGGGTTAACGTCAAATAAAAAAAAAAAAACTAATAAAAGTGTCGACCAAAAACACGTTGACGTTTCGGGATTTGGTTCCCATCTTTAGAACTAAAAAACTAAATACGAGGATGTGAAAGTTTAAAACTAGAAATTTATTTTGATAGACTAGCTGGGGACAGAGATATGTTATCATGTGGAAGTGTAAAAGGTGAATGGCTGGAATAAGCTCTGGGGGGGTGGGGGCCTAATATCAGTGCGTGTACAGTCTGGCAGTTAGGGTACGTCGTTGGCGGCAGTGGTGTACGGTCGGGGAGAAAAACGTCAGTTGTGAATTGTAGTGAGGGGAACGGCTGAAGTAATTATTTTGAGGCTGGGATTAGTTTTATGAATGTAAAGAGACTCTAAAGATGTAAGTTCTATTAGATTAAGAAGTTGATAATGGAGAAGTCTTTCCTGCTGATGGGATGGTTGTTTTGTTTTGCATGAAGACGGGGAGCTGAATGTGAAGGTTTTGATAGTGGTAAACCTATTCTGTTGGATATACCTAAAAGTTGGTCAATGCAGGCTTTGTAATGCTGTCTAGTGCTGCCCACATACAAAGCTTGGCAACTTCTGCAATTGTACCTGTAGAGAACACCGGACAGCAAAGGTGGGGGAGGGTTATCCTTAAATTTAAAATAGGATCCTACGGTAAATGTGTTTTTAAAGGAGAACCTAAAGTTTATATGCGCATAGGCTTCGGAGAGGAAAGTTTTCAGAGAGTTAACTGCAGCGGCGGTGGTTCTGCTGAAGTACGGGAGAGAGTGGAAGAAGTCTAATTTACGAACTGTAGGTTTACCAATGCCGGGGTCGAATAATTTGTCAGAAAACAGTTTGGAATAATAGTCTAATAGATGGTGCGGATAACCATTATTCTGAAAGAAAGTTCGAAGAAAATCTATTTTGTTCGATAATGCTATTATAAGAGGAAGATAAGTGATATGCCCTGAACAGTAAAGTTTTGATTGCATTTATTTTGAATTGGTCATAGTAGTGGCTGAAGAAGCTGGTGCCGAGACCCGAAAAGGTTGGCTTCCTGTAGATTTTATTGGTTAGTGTTAAGTCCTCATTTGTGACTATGATGTCTAAAAATGTTATGGAATTATTAGACTGGTTTTCAGCAGTGAACTTCATGTTGGGATGTTAACTGTTTAAATATTGTAGAAACAGGTATGAATTTGTTGGGTTTTTGAAGATAAGGAAAGTGTCATTTACGTAGCGTTTGTAGTGGATGGGTTTCAAGTTACTCGGGCATTCGTGAAGCCATATTGCTACGTGATGACACAAAAATATGTTAGCTAGTGAGGGACCGAGCGGGGAGCCCATAGACACGCCATTAATTTGTTCGTATAGTCTGTTGTTGAAAATGAAAAATGGATCTTTAACGGCCAGATTAAGAAAACTTCTAAAGGTGGGCTGGTCCATGTTGTGGAATAAGTCAGTGTTGTCAAAGATTTTGCTACATATAATATCTATTTTTTCGTCTAGAGGTATATTGGTAAACAGGGAAGTGATATCGAAACTAGATAAGCATGCGTTAGGTGGCAGCTGAAGATTATTGATGCCGTCGTTAAATTCGTATGAGTTGCGCAAAGTATATTGATTCGTTGTCAAAGGTTCAAGAAGTGGAACAAGTAATTTGGCTATTGGGTAGGATGCGGTAGTATATGCGGTTAATATTGGTCGTAAACGGATATTGGTGTTGTACACTTTAGGGAGACCGTACTTGATTCCAGGAGAAGCGCAAGAGTTGTAGAGGGAGCTGTAAGTCGATTTGGAGATAATGTTTTGATCTAGCAATATTTTTGAGGAATCTATGGATTTTATCCATGAATTTGAATGTCAATTTGAAAGGATCGGTATATTTTTCATATAAGGAAAACTTTGTTGTGTCAGTTAAAATGGTATTAATTTTTGGTCGTACTCGTTCCTATTTAAAATAACAATTCCCCTACATTTGTATGGTCTATAGACTACAACGGAGTTCTCCTTAGTAAAATTTGATAAAAGAGCCAAATCAGATTTTGAAAATTTTTTTTTGGAAACGGTTTCAGTTTACTGCATGAAGTGTAAATATTTTTGCAAGTTTCTTTGATTTTTTCCTTTACATCTGCAAACGAAAACTTAGGACAAAGCGGTTGGGATATCAATCTGGCGGTTAGATTCTCAAAACTTATAAAATGTCTATAATAATTAAGTTTGAATATAGGCCGCTTCAGAATATAGTCCAATCTAAAATAAATGCAATAAAAATTTACTGTTTAGGACATATCACTAATCTTCCTCTTACAAAGCATTTTCAAACAAAATAGACTTTGTTCGAACTTCCTTTAAGAATAATGGTTATCCGAACCATCTATTAGACTATTATCGCAAACTGTTTCTTGACAAGACTATTCGACCCGGTATTACTAACCTACAGTTCGTAAATTAGACTTTTTTCCACTCCCTCCCATACTACAGCAGAACCACCGCCGCTACAGTTAACTCTCTCAAAACTTTCTTCTCCGAAGCCTATCCGCATATAAACTTTTCGTTTTTTAAAAACACATTTCCATAGGATCCTATTTTAAATTTAAGGACAAACCCTCCACACCTTTGCTGTCCGGTGTTGTCTACAGGTACAATTGCAGAAGTTGCCTAGCTTCGTATGTGGCCAGCCCTGGACAGCATTACAAAACCCGCATTGACTAACATTTAAGTATATCCAGTAGAACAGGTTTACCACTAGCAAAACCTTCACATTCAGCTCCCCGTGTTCATGCAGAACAAAACACCAGCCCATTAGCAGGAAAGACTTCTCCATTATCGTCTTGTGCAATCCATAGAACTCACAACTTTAGAGTCTCTTTACATTCATAAAACTAATCACAACCTCAGCATAATGACTTCAGCCGCTCCCCGCACTACGATTCACAACTGACGTTTTTTCCTCAGACTGTACACTCCTTTCGCCAACGGTGCAGGGATTGAAGCAGTTCTTCTCACTACAATTCACAACGGATGTTTTCCCCCTACTGTACAATCCTGCCGCCAACGACGTTCCCTAACTGCCCGACTGTACAAGCACTGATATTAGGACCCCCCCGAACTTTTTTCAGTCATTCACCTTTTACACTTCCACATGATAACATCTCTGTTCCCAGCTAGTCTATTAAAATGAATTTCTAGTTTTAAATTTTCACATCCTTGTACTTAGTTTTAGTTCTGAAGATGGGAACCTAGTCCCGAAACGTCAACGTTTTTTAGGTCGACACTTTTGTTAGTTTGATAATTCTTAGTTCAACTAAAAAATATTAGTTCTTTATGTTAAATATTCCTAAGTTCAAGGTACTCGTTGCTAGATCTTTTAGTCCTAAAAATAAAACTGTTTCTGGCCGAAATATTTAGATGTGTTTGCTAGAGAATATTTTTTGTGATGTAAAGGGCGTCACTCAAAATGTGCCTGTTTTCTATCACCAGAAAACGACGTCAAAAGTCCTGCATATAGTCTGGTTCTGCGTACAGACATCATGGGCCAGATGGCGCTGTTTGCTGCGCTGATTTTCGTAAGCATTATCGAAGTTTTCACCAGCCCTGTCGCTAGCGGGAGTGGGGGAAGTAGAAGACAGCTTATGAACCCTGAGGATATCGACAATCAGAGTTTTTCATCTCACGAGATGATCCCCAGCCGAAAAAATGACAAACGGTTTGATTTTGTTGATGGCAACCTAAAGTTTCAGGAAACGGGTGTGGACTTTGGCCTACAGCAATTTCCTTACATCAATTTCGACAACCACTTAGTTCCCTCGCACTTTAATAGGCTTGAGAGACTTGAGGAAGTTTCGGAAACTCCCGACGTTGATATTGGTTCGAAAAAGCAGCAGACTTCTCTTTCCGAAGATAATCAAAATCTGTTTTCTTCACTGTTAGATAAGCTTGAGGAATCTCCAGAACTTTCGCCTCATGAAGAACTCCAACGGCGAATCAGACTTAGAAGGGACATCGACACTGCTGAAGGCATCGTGAGTGCAGTTGATGGTAAGGTGTACCCCATCCACGATGTGTTTTATTTTAGGGGAGAACCCGGCGGGGACGTAGAACGTGATTCAGATTCAGAAGCAACTGAACTAGTATCAGAAATTGAGGAAGTAAAATCTGCAGATGATTCTAACAGAGAGATCAGTTTCCCTGACAGTAGTCAGATCGACAGAGAATTACGTGCTATATCCGGAGAAAATATTAACCCAGTTGAGGGAACAGATTCAAAAACTACTTTTATAGAAAAAATTACGGCTGACGAGCATGCGATTAGTGAAGGAAGTTTTTTGGGTTCCTCTTCCGCTGCAGAGGACACAAATGAAAGTCAGAAAGAAAGTACGTCTGATCAAAATGTAGTAGTCTTAAGGGAAAGCCCTGGATATGATAATGTTCAACTTGAACTTTCAAATAGCCAGAACGATCTTGTTCATATTGGTACTGATATTAAAGATGCCTCACCTATTTTAGAAGAGGCAGTTGTACAGGAAAACAATCCATGGAAAGATACTTACCACTCCAGTTCAAACAGAGTTGATGAATCTTCCCAAGTAGAAAGCTCTCCTGTACAGGAAGAAATTATTGTACCTGCAGCGGATGTTGATCATTTTTCTGCAGGGGACGGCATTGGCTCCGTTCAAGCAGACAACGTGATTCTCGAAGCAGATTTTGTTCCTGCGATAAACGTTGATGAGGCCACAGCAGCCAGCGACGGTGCTACTTCTGTTCTACAGAATACCATACTTGATAATCAAATAGCACCTTTGATGGAAGTTGAACCCTCTAGTATGCCCTCTAGTATACTTGAAAAATTTAGTGCTCCTCCGATAAGAGCTGACGAAACAGATGAAGTTGTATCTGCAATGGATGTTGATAAATCAATAGTAGATGACACTGCTGTTTCTGATAGTCAGTACGCTGTCAGTTCTAAAGAAGAAATAGTCTCTACAAAAGACTTTGGTGACTACTCTATTAAGGGTAGCAAAGCCGCTGTTCCTTCCAAAGACGAAAAAAATACCCTGAAAGACGCTGTGGCTTCTGAAGAAAGTGTTGTCGGTAAGGTCAAAGTTTCTTCAGGTGGTCGAGAAGAGGGCGACTCCGAGGGTGATGTGGCAGTCGTTGTAGACAGGAAATCAGTAGATAAACTGTTAGTTGATACCCTACAGTTGGAGCAGAAGCAGCTGTCACTTCAGAGCCAGCTGATCGCGACTGTTCCACCAAGACCATATTACAGTGACTCCAGTTCCCTGCGTACCAATGATCGACCGGATTTAAACAGTGAAGGGTAAGCTTATTAACACTAAATTGTAGTTGTTCCAAGTCATAAACTTTTTGGTAACTGCAGGTTTCTTGCATCATTAGCTGTAAACCTTTTTATCGTAAATTTTAGTTATATGTAATGAAATTAATTAGCAAATGCGTCTTTGTAGTTCACCCAAAACGATGTTTTTCATTAAAGAAATTAAACTTAGTTTACGGCTATGAAACTCTAGATGTGGTTCCTAGCAATGACAGCTGACGCTGGCAAAGAATAAATTCGGCTCTGAATAGATACGATAAACTTTGTCGTATTTGTTTCTAAAAAACATAGTTTTTGAAATTTAATCATAGAAAACAAGGAAATTATGGCGAGACAGCCTTTTTTGTCTCTTTTTGCAGATAAATACAACAAAGATTGTCGTTCTAATTTCCGAAAAATACCATTGTTCAAAAATATCTCACCACACAAAAAATTCTGGTGAGAAAGCCTTCTTTCTGTCTCTGTGCAGATACCACAAAGATGAATCTGATTCCATGTCTTCGTCAAAAAAGGCTCTTGATTCCGGACACGTCCCTTCCGTGGCTGTGCAATCGTCTATTGTTAGCTCTGCAGTCCTTGGAGTTCTCAGTTCCGAAGCTACACCACCTTTGCCTGCCCACACTTTCCAACCAGGTCAGACCGTGACAAGAGTATACGTTAGCAAATCTGAAAGGGACAGAGTTAGTGAAGGTTTTCCAGAGATTTTAAAACCGACATCGGCAACAAGAACCAGAGTGCAATTATTCACAGATGTAACGGAGGTACCACATTACCTGCAACTCCGGGCAAACCAGTACGAGGAACGAGAACGATCCCATGCTCCTCTGTTTGTCCACTGGGACCCAGCGTACGAGCTGTACAACAGGACCGCCCTCTTTCAGCGACTGAGAAACAAACGCGTCAATAAAAACAGGATCATCTTCAGGGCTGTGACCCTTGCCAACGACACCAAGCCCTTATTTAGAGCTGCACATCCGTCCGCCGTGAATCCAATCGTCAATGGGACAGAGGAAGTCCTCCCTGTCTCATGCCCGCCCCCGAAAAGGACTGTCTACAAGACCCTCGTTGTGCAGGACGTGAGTTCTTAATGGGGATGAGGACAGTAATGAATTCTTCATGATAGCAGGGAAATTTGAGAGTTCGTACGAATAGCGTAGTTTGAAACCCAGAATGTAGCTCAGACTTGGTGGTACGGGACTAGTCACTGACAGAACGTTCACTGAACCCTACAGGTACCAAATGGGTTCTGTAATTTTTTATTTAATCAATTGAAAGTACATGTCTAAAATTCATGCATCTTGATATAGCTTTATAACTAAAACACTTTAAATCACCACAGCCAGACATATGATGACACGAAATGCTTCTTCACACAATGTATTGTAGAAAACAAACCTCGTGGTATCACGTGTAACTGTGTCGATAGGTAAAATATAACAAATTTAACAATGCATGTTTTCATTTACTTGAAGGAATGTGCTTCTTTTTATTGGTCTGCGTGATTTAAAATGATAATTTTCATTCAACTATAATTATTCAGTATATGTTCCATATATAATATGCTAATGTGAGCAGAACTTATGCATAGCGTACAGCGGTTAAAAACTCGACATATTACAGCACCAGGATTAAAAAAAAACTTGAATGCGTTGCTCCCAAACGATGCTACTGAGGCCCATCACAGCCTTTTCATGAGTTACGACATAAAGTAAATTTATTTTAACCTTTCCTTGATGAGGTCATTACCCTTGCTTCCATGCCAATACATACATATATAAGGTGCTCTTCACCAGTGTGGTGATGTCATCAAGGGTAGTCTACAGTAACACAGGCCCAGAAATACAGGCGGGGGTTGTCTCTGTGATACCATGAGCCTTTCATTGTCTGAAGTCAGGAATAACCCGAGACTACAGGATATAGTGCAGGGATGAGGCACCGCAACAGCTTCGTTCAACAGTATTGATAATAGAAATTGTGGTGAACTTTTCATCTTTAATTGTTATTTAGTACAGTATTATTGCATACCTACATCATATATTGCACTGTTTCTACGGAGTTTGTGCAACATTTCACGATTTTACCTATTTTCCTGCAATTTTGTGCAAATTGATTAAGGTGTAGGGATTTTACAGAACTCCTGACTATTTGACATTTACATTTATAGTTTTATAAACTGCCTAATTTATTTTATTCTTTACTATAGTCACGTACGACAAGTTTTACTTAGTTTTAGCAGCTGCACTCAACTTCATGAAACAATATTTAAATTTTGTTTGTTTTGCATTGGCCTACATTATTTCCTTGGTTTTTACATGCTTTGTTCAATTGTGATAACTTTACTTAATTTCTTTCGAGTTAAGGAAATTTACAAAACTTTCCAGGGTCTGATTTCACACCGTTCATAATTTGGGGACCTCATCGCAACAAGCTTTGCAAAAATCATAGAAATACATACACTAAGATTACCTGGGTTATTGAGAGTTCCAAAAAAATCAATCCCACGTATCTTCATTATTACTTATTATTTGAAAAAATGTAAGTATTTTCTAACTGTCATTACAGGATGCAGTGATTGGCACATTCGGAATCGGTGGATTTAGGCGCAGGAACTTCGACTTTGGAACCGCGTGGGTATGTATTCCTTCGTACCAAAGTGCTGATAATTAGTCAGAAGTAAATTTGCCCACTGAGTGGGGAAAATTGCTTAGCATTGGATCAACATTTGAAACGTACAGCGAGATTCCTATAAGTACAAATTGGATGAAAAAAAAAAATACATAGCAATGGGTAAATAATTCAAAATTATAAAGGGATCCCCTAAATTGTGCATATGATTGATTGATTGCTTGCGCGTTCACTCTGTACGAGGTAAGATAGCAGGTGGTTGTTGATGATTCCATTTGACATATAAGCAAATTGTAGGATTTTCTAGACCGCTGTGAACGAGAAAATATAGCTATCGTCTAAGCATGAAATTTAGCTCGAATCGCAAATTGTACTTGCGCATAAACTAAATAAAATTCAGAATAGACTGTTGCATACGATATTTTAAATGTGTAAATTGACATTTAGCTGTTTTCTTTAGAGGGCGTCATCAAATGATATCCTATGATCGACTAGAATAATATCTTTTTCTATTGAGTGTCTCATCCTTTGGCAACGGTACAAAATAGTTATAGTTAGGAAGCTTAAGCCTCCGTTTCCGAGCAGGACGATATCACAGAGGAAAGAGCAAGGCACATATTGTATCTCAATACAAACTGGGAACCCATGCACGAAGGTGTCCCTACACAGGATCAACGCGCAAGAGAACAGCAAGTCGGGAAAGAAGAGGAAGAACAGAATAAAGCATGAGCAAGTAGGAGTGCCACGGTACAATAGGCATATTCGACGGGGCACCAATATTAAGCCTTCCAGGTTTGACTTATCTGAAACTTCAGGCAGGTGCGCTGGCTTCGACCCGCTCAATTGAGTTCCAGGTATGGACCCCCAGTCTTCAGAAACTAAATCTTACTCCGTAACATGGAGTTTTGAGTAAGCTTAACGTAAGCGCGTTGCTTCTAACTCTTGCAATGCTATCCAAAATGAAATATTTAAAACTTTTATCTGATATTTTAAACAAGATAAGCATTTATGAATTAATATCGGGGCCTAGCCGAACGTGTCATGCGTAGTTTATACTTAAGCGAATCTGTCTTTGCAGAAGAACTTTCCGACGACGACCATAGACTGGCCTGAGGGCGCCACACCTTCGCAACCGTGCAGGTGAGACAGTTATGCCATTTTACCTATTATGTACTCCTCGGGGTGGTTTGAAAACTTCATAGGTTAAGACCAGCCTAAAGACGGGTTCACACGGCTGTTTTTTTATGGCCCCTATACTGTATACCTAGAGCCCGAATACTTTGTGTTGCCTTGTAAACACAACAGTGCTTACCATAAGCTAAAAATGTTAGCCCTCGCATCAGCTGGCTTACTAAGTGTTACTAGTTCCATTTCGGATATCGATCTAAAGTTAGGGTGAATTAAAACTTTAGAAGGCTTTGTACTTTATGCTGTTTAATCAAACTCAACAACTAACGTAGACGATGAGTAGCGCGTTTGGGGACCAAATGTCAATCATGCAAACCTGCCATCCCATCACCACCGATATAGAAGTGCCCATAGTAGCGGTGAGCTAGAGAATACGGATACCGACAAGCAGGCAACCTCTTGCCGCTCGACGTGCTTAGACAGCCTTTGATGCCTGAGGGCTGCTGCGGGGGTACTGACCCTAGCGAGAAATGGGAGAGTCGGTGGGAGGCACAGATCTTGGCAGAAGTGTCTTCCATCGATGGAGCCATAGCTCTTGACTAACTGCGGTCGACTGCAGCCGTATACTTCTCTGGGGCCAGTTGACTTACAGTATATCAGCAGAACGAACCAGCACGTGTTGGTTTCTCAGTAGAGAGGTGCAGTCAGGTTGATATTGCATTAACGGCAGATGCGTCAGTTGTTCTATTGCGCAATTGGATAAGCTGCTTTGGAAAGTAAAGTAACGTTATCACTGGTGGACAATTTCACTGCATTGTCCCGCTTTTAACCATCAACTCAAAACTTAAGGAGTCTTCTGAATATTTCGTAGGCCGACACCTGCTAAAAACATCTAGGCACAACACATCTAGGCACCATGGACTGGCACTGATAGGTGCATAAAGTTAATTTGAGCTAAATAGTCTTAATTTGCCTGGAACTTCACACGAGTGTTGGTATTGCCACTTGGATCTATAAAAACGGGGCAAGATTGAGCTTTAGGAGGCCTCAATGGCAATTAATTCGTGTTAACACATGGAATTCAATACACCTCAATTCAATACGGCGAAACCAACGCATCTGTCTGAAGCTTCAGAGAAGTTAAACCTAGCTTAACTTAGTTTTGCTATAGTAGTTGATGGCGCACTTACGAA
>LQNS02276866.1:7498073-7516160 GCA_001587735.2 Parhyale hawaiensis
CAATTAATTCGTGTTAACACATGGAATTCAATACACCTCAATTCAATACGGCGAAACCAACGCATCTGTCTGAAGCTTCAGAGAAGTTAAACCTAGCTTAACTTAGTTTTGCTATAGTAGTTGATGGCGCACTTACGAAGTCATTGCCCCAATGTGAGACACTTACAGCACTTTACCAAAAACGTCCCTGTTACGGTATTCTGAAAAATACTTTGTGTAAAGGTGTCTCTGATTCACCCACTGCTTCCAAAAACATATTTTGAACTTTCTCTTTTGCTCGGGGTTGTAAACCTAAATTTTTAACCTCCCTTCATCTGGACAAAAAAAAAAAAAAGCGTATGCACGAGTCACAGCGACTCAAACTAGTTATTTCTACTGCCCACTGTCGCGAAGCGACAGCGATCATGTATGGGTGGCAGGGTGGGGCTCCATCCGTGTGTCCCATGAGCCATGTCTGTTGGGGTTTCAATGCTTCTCAGAGGCTTGCCATGGGTTTTGCAGTACCCCAAGCTGCGGATTTGAGCCACGGCTCTAGTGTATAATTGTTGTTTACAGGGACGTGACGTCGTTGTCAACAGTGACGGTGTACACGCCGACAGTCCGTCCGTACGATATCATCGTGACACACTCGACTACTCGCACCCGCACCCTCGTCACCATCGTCACGCGCACCGTCCGGAGGTTTGGTGGCCGATGTACGGTGAACCCCAAGCCGTGATGGCACTGTACTCCTCTAGCCTGACAAGAATGAGGCTATTCACTATAAAAATAAGGATTATAGGCGTACATTTATTTAAAATAGCAAGAATGATGCAGGCTGTCACTTCTAGTATCTAAATCAATAGTTAAGAGAAAATATTTTTTGAAAATAACAATTATATTATTTAATTTAAAAATATGCAAAAAAATAAAAACAGAAGCAAAGGCTGGCAAAAAGTTGATTCAAAATAACAGGATATAACCCTGGCTGCCTTCCAGTCTGTATTACCAAGCCTAAATGTGGGAGGTAAACCATATTTCTTAAGATTATCCTGCTTTTTAAACCCGAAAACAAGAACGGCCTTAAAATCATTGTAACAGCCATTATTCAGGAGCCTTGGTTTTAAAAATTTAGATACAGCACATAAAATCAAAGCTGGGACTACCGTATGAAATTCGGTATTTCGGTAGTACGGGCGGTATTCATCTACCGAAATACCGAATCTTTTCTGAATCTTCTACCGATACCGAATGGATGTACCGAATCACCTTCTTCAGTACATTTAAATTTCCCACGCCCATAAAAGAAGCTTCTTAGCCCCCAAAAACCCATCGTCCTTCCTGGAAGACATTAGGAAAATACCATTGAATTTCGTTCAGTTGAGCCTTTTCACGCTGAATTGCATTTCATTGAAGAGAAGAGACGTTGCGCTGTGAGAATTGGGCGTAGTGTGTCATAATGTTTCGCTCACTCAACTGTCACGTAGTTCCGAGCTTAGTGGAGCGTGAACTGCCAGTGGATGATGTAGTTAAAGGCTTGAAATATGTGTTCTATGGGCTCTAAAATATATTAAAAGGCTTTTAAAGGTGTTTTTTTATATATGCATATATATTAGAAGGTTTTTGAAACGTACATGCCCGGTGGGCACGTTTCCTATGTTTTATAAGCAGCTTGCTGGTGTTTTTGTCCCTAAGCTAGCAGTGGTCTTCCGGCGCAGAATACGGTTAGGGAATTTTCCTCTTTGTTGGCGTACTGGGAATATTATTTTCATTCCCAAGGCTCCAGTGTCGCCAACTACCGGCCTATTACGCTGACGCCCATTTTGTCGAAAGTGTTCGAAAAATTGGTTCCTTGTAAGCTTAGTCGTTTTGCTGAGGTTATGGGTTTGCTACCTGCGTACAGAACTGGTTTAGGTTGTTCTGATGCCTTGTTGTCGGTGCCACACTATTTACAGTCTGCCCTGGATTGTCGGTCTGAGGCACGCCTTGTATAGTTGGGCTTTAGCACGGCGTTTGACAGGATCAACCACAGAGGTCTATTATACAAGCTTGAGTCGTTTGGTGTGGGTGGTAGGGTTCTGTCACTCATTCGTGATTTTGTTTCTGAGCGAACGCAGATTGTGTCTGCTGACTGCATTTTGAGTGCCCCAGGCGCGGTGGAGTCTGGCGTCCATCAGGATAGCGTGCTTGGCCCGCTGTTATTCGTTCTGTAAACTAGTGACAAGTTCTCTTCGCTGGAAAATACGATGATGAGCTATGCCGACGATTCCACTTTGATAGCAGTGGTACCTGTTCACCGCATGCGTAATACTGTCGCCCAGTCTCTGAATAGGGATTTGTCACGCATTAGTGCGTGGTGCTCGGCCTGGAGTATGAACCTGAATGCCAGTAAGACCAAGTCGATGATTATCGGTCGGTCTCGGACACTTGTACCGCAGCATCCACATCTGGATATAGATGATACTTTGCTTCAGGAGTCTAGCTCCTTGAAAATTCTTCATGTTGTCTTTGATGAGAAGCCTTCTTCTGAGATGCATATTATTCGACTGGTGTAACGTGCTGTCAGTAAGATTCGGCTTCTGCGTAAAATGAATTCTGTGTTTGGTGACAATCAGGTTGTCCGCAGATGCCTTTATGCTTGTTTGCTGCCTGTGTTGGAGTATTGCTCACCGGTCTGGGCTTCAGCCACTGGTAGTCACTTACGTCTGTTGGACCGCCTTGCTAGTTCGGCCAGCAGGCTGTGCGCAGATAATGCTCTGGTGAACCTATCCCACAGGAGAGGGACGGCCAAACTCAGTTTGTTTTATAAGGTGTACAATAATGAGAGGCATTGGCTCTATTCTTCTGTCAAGGCCCTCAAAGTCTCTAGGAGAATTATACATACTGCGGTCGGTGCGCACTCTTTCACGTTGGAGAATGTTAGATGCGGAACTAATCAGTTTAGTCGGTGCTTCGTACCCTGGTCTGTTAGGGTTTGGAACTCATTGCCGGTATCTGATTTCGGTCGTGTTGGCCTACAGGCGCTCAAGTCAGCTGTTAATGGTTTTTATTGAATTTCCTTTAGCAGCGTTTCGGAATTCCCGGTGTTGCAAAGTGTTTCATTCGGGTTATGCTTCCTGTCTTTGGGGCGCCGCGAAGTTTTTATAATAATATCGAACCAAATACCGCAAAAATACCGAACCGAATGACCCGGTTTTATCTACCGAATACCGATACCGGCAGTACAGAAATTATACCGAATCCCAGCTCTGCATAAAATCTTACCAATTGACATTCACAACGTAATCGTGTTGCTTCTAACACAACACAATTCATTGTGATAAATCCAAAGGGTCTGATTGAAGTTTTGAACAAGTCAAGCCTCAAAAGTTTCGTTTGGCACCCAGTCAGACGCGCTGTTATATAGAGTAAGTATATCAATGGCTGCCCATACGCTGAAATTGTTAAATGGTTTCTCAAGGGAGTAGGGTAGCAGAAAATCTGTTAGGGTTCAGGAGCTCATTTTGGAAATAAAGCACTTGGAGGGCATGCTTCCCAAAATTATGTAAAAGCTCTAATTAAAAGTACCTCTTGCTAAGTTTTCCATTGCAGTTCATATGTACGAAATTTAAATGAATATAAATTGAGCTTATCCTTGTGTTTATGTTTTCCTATTTTATTTTTGAAAGACGTCAATAAATTAAGCGACAAGCTGTTGTATTTATCGGTCATGTGGAATAATATAGTTTTCTATATCATGGCTCTGTCATTCAAAGAAAATGAATTAGAGGGTACATTAAAGCAAAAAAGTACTTACTATGAACTTCATGCACGAATAATTGAGGCGCAGAAAAGTAGGTGAAATGGCAATGCAAAACAGTGACCGAAATGGCAAAAAATGAGGGAATTCTTAGATCGAACTGGCATCAGGGAATTAGGGATTATACCAACACGAGCAAACAGTGATCGCAAATAACAATGAAAATATGAACCTAGGGACCGGTTTAACGTTAGTTTTTTGACCGTGTTTACTCATCCAATCGTCCGCATGTGTAACTATGGCGCAGAAAAAACAGAAAATTGTACGGTTTCCTGAGTTTTACCACGCTCCAAACTTAAAAAAAACTGCCCATGACTTGTCTAGGGACTCTTGCCGAGGAAACTGATTTGACCGTTATTTGACGGCTAACATTTTCGTAACTGTTTAGTGGCTTCCACGCAGTTGTGTCCGTAACAATGTTACAATACATCCAGACGACTGGATGATGGAACACGTTCAAAAGACAAGCTTTATAGCGTTGCCACACGCTAGTCAAAAGGACGAGTATCGTCATCTTTTCGCCCGAATGCGTTTTAGTGCCCATTTAAACTGTAATACAGTTCAACATAACGTTCGGACGAAAAGATGACGAGACTCGTACTTTTGATTAACGTATGTTATTGGCATTAAAGCCGTGAAAAGTGAAAGCAGGATGAACAGAAACCACATATTTAAATTACTAATACTAAAAGAGGCACAACCAGAGATTGAGACGACATTACAAAATAATAAAATGCTGGCCAAAGACTTACAAATAGAATTAGGATAGTCGACATAACTTGGGCCAATTACTGATATAAAAAATGCAAGAAGTTATGGCATCGAAATGTAAATTGCTGATAGAAAATAGTAAAAATGAGCAAATAATTTATCGAAAAAAGTGTGATTGCTGGTCACGAAAAGAGGTAGGTACAAAAAGAAAGACAAATGACTATGAGAAAATAAATGAAAAATGGAAATATTTGTGAAGAAGCTGTTGAAACTGCGAGTATGAATTATGTATCGTTAATCTATGTACAAAAAGAATTGACGATGTAAATTTACTGAAAATCTACAGTAAGAAAGTGAGCAAATCATCTGTAACAGCTCTAAACATAAGTTGTGAATATCTGGTCATAAAAATATGCGAAAAAGCAGCCGAAATGGTCGCACGAAAACCTGCGTCTCAAGCCGTAAAGTTTCCTATAATGGCCGGTGCACTTGTTAGTCGCCTTTGCGTCCGAATGTTTTATATGTCCATTCAAACAGCCCGCATTGCAAAGCATTTTGAGCTATAATTCCCGTCAAGTTTGACGAGATCTCCAAACTCAGCAAACGGCACTTGCGAAACAAACTGAACTGATGGTTAACATTTTTACAACTTTTCTTGGTCAACTCAACGCCGTGTTTACGAGAGTTCAACAGAATTTTCTAATGATTAGCTGAGGAAAATCGTTCTTAAGACTAGCGTGAATACCAGCCAAAAGCACAAAAGCGTAGCAATGTCCGAATTCTAATTCTCTCCAAACTATGGTAGAAGAAATATACGACACGTTACTAGAGGCACTTGCTTGGCAAACTGACTTGATGGGTAACATTTTCTTTCGGAAGACACACTTGCACTCAGGAGTGTTTATGAAAAGTATTGGAAACTCAGCAAAAATTGGGACGAGCATTAGCCGAAGTAACTCGTTCATAAGGCAATGGTGTCAACCTGCCTCAACTCGGCTGTTCTTACAGCTAACATTTTAACAGATCATGTGGCAGCCCCGAAGCTCTGTCTGCAGGGACATAACAATTTGCTCGAACACTGTTTTGCACTGCGTGGGTAAAGACTGACACAAACAGAACGAGGCGACTGAACGCAATTGTACCTAAACTTGCGCAACCAAACCTACAGCAAGTTAGAGTGTCAGAATCTAAGACTCAGGAGTACGGGGGAGTTCGAACCTGTCTGACAGACAATTGAGTTGTTGCGGTGATAAGTTTGCGGAGTCAACAGTCTGGTGTTCAGACGCTATTGCTGGGTAGTGACGCTAGAAAAAACGGGAATGGTCTGAGGGTCGTAATTGTAGCTTGAGTCTTCCGTCTCTCACGCCATAGCTCTGACAACGATTGATCGATTGCAGCCGTGCACTCCTCTGGGGGTCACTGGGAAGCACAAACCAGCGCACGTGGAACTTCCAGTTGAAATGTGTTTTCAAGTTTATTTTACTTTCGCTTTTATCAAGAAAAAGTACAAGTAGAACACGCACTTTTTGGAGTAATCGCATAACGGATATCGCACCCGCTGGAATAAGCGTCACAATACTCGGACGTCAGCCGGACCTACCCTATACGTTACTCCACCTAATTTCCAATAACTAACCTATTTCTGCACATGCGCTTGTTCTGCTATAAGCGCTTATTCCAGTAGAGCTCGCTCAGGGTGCTCTTCTTCAGTTTAAACCCGCTGCATACGAAAGCCGGAACATGAGATCGTTTCTATCCAAGGATGAAGCAACGGCCGGAATTGTTCCGTTGCATCATCCTTGGTTTTTCCCTACCTTAACCATTATGTTGCCGCAGGCTCAAGGCTTCGGCTTGTTCCATATTATGTTGTCTAATAAAAATGAAAGTTGGGAAAATTTTGAACCGGCGCTGCTATGCTAATATTCCTCCAATACGACAGATGCACAATTTCGAACATCTAGTAGAGTAAGTTTCAATTCGTAACGAAGAACATTTTGAACTTTTCAAATACCCCAAGCAGTGGTTCCAGTCGTAGTTACTCACGTTCCAAGAACGCGCAACGTTGCGAAGATACGACTGTCGTGTGCAGCGGGCTTTACACGTACGTTCAGCTCCCACAAACAAAGAAACAAAGCGCACTCAACATGACCAGTACGCTACCTAATCAGGGCTGCTATGATCACTCCCCCGGACACTTGCTTTTTACTTTATACAGCTGCGCGCGACTGGCTAATACCAGTTGTCTGAGCTGTGGTGGAAGGTGAGAAGGTGCGAGTGTCCTTCAGTGTTTTAGTTTAATCCCAGTGCTTCAAAGTGGCGTAAAATCGTAAGTATGTTTAAATTCCCTAACCGAATTTGCAAGTCCTGTCGCCACTGACGGTCTCCAGATGCAGTGTTACCGGTGTTTGTATGTGTTGCCTCTCTCAAGTTCAGGTTTAACATATACATGCATACGTGCCTCTAAGTGACGTTTGGTACCCTCTGCATTCTAGCTGAACTGATTCAATCCTAACGTATTCTTATTTTCTTAACAAACCTAACCTTACTAAACCTAACAGTGACACATAGCAGGCAATGTACTATTCCGGTTGGGCGTCGTTTTTTTTATTACCGCATTTGGAACTGACAACATCTCTGGCTGCCTGCGTCTAAATAGTTTTATTATCAGACGTAACGCATCTGCTCGTTCTCGGAAAATGTGAACAACATATTTAACAGCCCTCAAGGCCAGGGTTGGTGTTTTATTTACGTTCTGAATTAAATTGCAGGGTTGCTTAAGTGATTACTGGGAAGTGTTCTCAATGACCTCGAATTATGAGCTATCGCAACTGCTGAGTCTTCGTATGCCGAAAGAGTAACTGGTTGTAAGGCTAGAATCTTATAAGTTGTAGGTAATTGATATACAGTGCCTAGACATAAATATTTGCACTACTCTATTTTTTATGTATTTAAAAAAATTAGGGACTGCTTTAGGATAATTAATACAGGAAGTTTATATAACATATATATAATAGAATATTTAAACAGAACAGTCAAATGTGCACCTTTAACAAGAAAATTTAACACAAGCAAAAGTAATGAGGGACAAAAGTATTTGACCAAAAAAATTATGAGATTAGTACTTGGTGGCGTGGCCTTTATTGGCAATAACAGCATGGAGACGATTGTTATAGCTTGAAATTAACTTTTCACATTCACTTGATGGTATTTTTTTTCCATTCTTCCATGCAGATAACATTTAATTCAGTAAGGTTTTTGGGACACCGTTTGTGGACACCAGATTTAAAAAAACGTCACAAATTTTCGATTGGATTAAGGTCCGGTGATTGGCTAGGCCATAGAACAACATTTATTTTCTTTATTTGAAACCATTCTTTCGTTAAATTCGAAGTATGCTTGGGGTTCGTCGTCTTGTTGGAAGGTCCACCTGCGCCGTCCGTAGAATTTTTTGGCACTTGGAAGCCTCTTCTGCTCTAATATCTCCCTGTACATGAAACTATTCATCTTGCATCAATGATACGAAGATCCCCAACACCCTGGGCAATAAAGCAACCCCACACCATGATGCTGCCCCTCCAAGCTTCACGGTGGGGATGATGTTCTTGGGGTCATAGGCACTACCACGTTTCCTCGATCCATTCATGCCGAGCTTCGTTTCGACCAAAAAATTCTATTTTAGTTTCGTCATACCATTTAACCCCTTCTCAAAACTCATTTCTTTTGTCCAGGTGGTCTTTGGCAAATGTTAAGCGACTCTTGACATGTTTTGCTGTAAGAAGAGGAGTTTTGCGAGGAGTGTAAGAATGAATGCCAGTATGGTTCAAGTCCCTAACAATAGTTTTCTTGCTGACATGCAGTCCCTGAGACGCCAATTCACTCTGAAGGTCAGCACGAGTTGTCATGGGGTCATTAGTCACCTTACGTAGCATGTAGCGCCGAGGACGACTCATGATCTTACGCGGAGCTCCAGCTCTTGGCAGGTTCGAGACCGCCCCAGTCACTTGATGCTTGCGTACTATTGCTCCAACCATTGAAAAAGGAACATCGACAAGTTCTGCTATTACTCTATAAGTTAATCCCTCAGTACAAAGTTGAATTATGAGTTTACGAGTAGCTTCAGGGATTCCTTTAACTTTGGGCATTGTAGTGAGAGTGTGCACGACTTCAACGAGGTCTAGAGAGGTAATGATTGCGCCGGCTGTGGTTTGTTCACATTGCATTTGCTTCGAGACGTTTCGTGAACGTTCTAGAATAATTTTCAAATTAATATATTCAAATTATGCTAGCAAATATCGAAGATTTAATATCATATTTATTTTGGTCAAATACTTTGTCCCTCATTACTTTTACTTGTGTTAAATTTTCTTGTTATAGGTGCACATTTGAATGTTCTGTTTAAATATTCTATTAATATATGTTATATATATAAACTTCCTGTATTAATTATCCTAAAGCAGACCCTGAATTATTAAAAAAAAGATAGAGTTGTGCAAATACTTATGTCTAGGCACTGTATATCATTCTGAAAGTAGAGCTTCCCAGTCGGAAGGCTCGCACCCTCAGCTTCCTGTGGGCTTGAGATGAATTTCTATGGGTGAAAACTTGAGGGTTTCTGTGCCGCTCAAAAATTAACTTGAACTTGTGGCGGAAGTTTGGAATATTTTTATATTTTTTTATCATGTGTTAGTACTATTATTTTTGTATGGGGTGCGAGCACATACCAAAAGTCTTTTAGAGGTTAAGAACCACTTTTCTATAGCTATGAGAAGACTGGACACAGTGGACAGCTGTAAAAAATATTTTCTCCCAAATTTACAATGAAATTTTGTTCGCAAGAGATGAATTTCAGGCAGACAAGGAGTAAAGTTAAGTACTTTTGTGCATAGATAATGTAGCAAACGCACTGGCGGAGCTAGCCCTTTCTCGTGGGAGGGGGGGGGGGCATTTGCCTCGGNCGGCCCATATTGAGCCAAGCTAACCCATATTCAGCCAAACCTTCCCCTCCATTGAGCCAAGCTCACGACATTTGGCCCTGCAATATTGTTACCATTTAGCCATTATACATATTTGTATATTTTGTGAAGTCCCTCCATCATTTATGTACCACAGCCTTCTTCCAGCCCTCCCCCTAACGAAAAGAGCCTGGTGCCGGCACTGACTGTTAAGGGGGAAGTCTCTTTAAAAAACTACCTATCTATAATTTTGAAAGAAAATAATTTTATTTCATATCAATGAATAATTCTTGACAGAGTTTGATCCAGTGAGGAATGTTTTTCTCACGATGAAAAAAACACCAACATGGGCACAATTATTGTTAATTACAGACGCTCGAAAAATAACAAAATCATAGTAAGCGTTTCCTGAAAATACTGAAAGTAACTGAGTAAGGATATCAAACTGTTTTAGAATAAAAGAAAGTAAATCTAACCAGGGCAACCACTGAAACAATAAGTAAATGAACTAGAGTATTGTGAGAACGCATACCTCCGCCAATCAAAGCAATGGTAACTGAAAAATTTGAATTGCTTCTAAAACTAGGATTTCCTTTTTATCGCCACCACCAAAATTTGATAATAAATTCAACTAGAGCATTGTGAGAACGGATACCTACCTCTGCTGATCAAAGTAGTGGCAACAAATGACTTAAATAAATATGTCCTTAAAATTTACATCATTCCATGGTGCTCTACATTTGTAACGATGTTTGCATATTTCACTGAGATGCTTTTAAAAAGACGCAAAAAACGAATGATCACTACAAAAAGTTGGTCATTTACTCTTCGTAGTATTCCTAACAAGCTGTGCAGATTTCATAGAAATCCGTCCATGATTTTTTGAGTTATTTTACAAAAAAAAAAAAAAATTAATCATCTGTTCTTCCTGGCATGCGTAACAATCCCTGTAAAGATCCGTCTATAACAGTTACTTTTTGAGTTATCTTGGTGACAAATAGTCAACCAATTAAGCAAAACATAAATACGAACGTAACATCTTTGGCGGAGGCAGTTATGAAATTAACGAGAGTTTTACAGTTGACTCACCCTCAATCAAGTCAGTTGTTTTATTGATAAATGACGCACATGTCAAAACCAGCTTGTCTGAATCCCTAATAGATGATTATATTGCCGCACTAGTCATGCGCACTGCGTTGTTATATAAATGTGACATCGCCCGATGTCGAGCCCTCAGGGGTACAGCCTATTCTGGCGGGCCCTTTCCCTGCCACAATATATATATATTTGGGTCTCACACCCTCAGGTCACAAAAACTTAGATTTTTCTTTTTCGAAGACGGCGAGAACAACATATGTTAACCATCATCCACTGCAAATAGTCATTTAGGAATAGTCAAAATAAATTCAAGAGAGTTAAAGGTATAAACTCGCTGTATGTGAATCATGGGCTGAGCTAAGACGTCACGTGACTGTGACATGAGTAATTATATCTCTGTCGTATGTTGTTATGCCTCTGCCGTTCTGTATCAACTGAGAAGCAATAGCCTGGAAACCATCGATATCTAACTGCATTGTCTTTAGACTTTATTTTTATTTCCTAGAATACATGTCCGTTTCTCTTTCACACCTGAAAAAGGCTAGCTGGTCTATAGCTTCTAAATTTCACATCCCACTTTTCTCCCTATTTTGAAATACTTGTAGCCGTGCTAACTAGTGTTAACTAGTTCGCTTCACCCAGCCTTAGCCGACTGATTTCTGTACGCTACCATTCATGCTCTCAATAGAAAAATCTAAAACTTCTTCTCTCGATTCTCTTTTCCCTGGCCAACTGTATTCTGAAAACGGTACTTCATATACTTCCAAAAAACCTATATTGCTTTAACTCTGTGTAGCCTACGTTTCTCTAATCATCTCATTCACAATGTGTGGGCATTGTGCCAGTGACTCTCAGCAGACCATAATTATGTATAACTCGCTAACGCTAGTGTTAAGTATTATTCTCAAGTTTGTTTTAATCACGAAAACCTCAGGTGCTGTGCCCTAATCTTGTTGGCCACAGTATTTTATGAGAACAAGAAATGGTTTCTTTTTTTCTTTCTCTCTTTCTTTCATTCAGCATGTAATATACTAAGTTGATGCCATTTTAATGGCGGGGGTCCGTGTGCTTCAGGGCGATCTCACAGGGGGTCCGTAGAAAGCTGAACTTTGGGAAACACTGAGTTAGACTATACACACTACTGGCTAGGAAGGAATGCAATCGGCAAAATTGGCAACACTGGAACTCATTGATAAGTTGTTAGAAAGTTGCCTGTGATGAATTTTCGGCGAGAACTAAATGATCGGACTTCACAAAGAGGATTAGGCAATAATAATAAAAAAAATAGCCTGAATTCAGGAGAAAATGCTTGTAGGAATCTTTTGAAATTTCATGCATTTAGAAGAAATCACTATAAATACCTGTAGATCTCGGGCAGTTGAAAAAAAAAAAAAAAATCTGAACATCAGTAGATCAGGACTAAAATCTCTATATTTAGTTTATTTACAGATTTTAATACAAGAAAAATCAATAAATGAGCGATTTTAAATGAAAGGGCTTCCTAATAGACCATTATATACAGAGTTACGTCACTGTTGTGAGTGTTTGTGGGATGTAGCCACCGTAGATTGGTATTTTCTAGAACCTATCATCGATCGATGGATATAGTTTGTCATAGGCCGTACCAATCACAGAGTTCGAAACGGTCTGTATATAATTTATAGACAAATGACAGACAGGACACGTTAGAGAAAGTATTTAGACTTGCAGATGTTTCTGGCAAAATACAGATATTTCGGCTCCGGTCTACAGATATTTCACCTCGACAATCTGGCAACACTGTATTCGACAGTTTGTTCTCGGCCGTCACGTAGGATGGGTGTGCAAAAAGCTCTTCAGGTGTTATTTTTTACCGTGTGGCTATTTGTTCAAGCACAGTGAGGTACTACTACGTATACATATGCAGATAGTTATTTATCTAACTATGATCTAGACTAGACATAGAAATAATAAGCACACATAAATTTACTCACAACAGATTCATTTTCTATAATTGCAGATGTCTCCGCAATGTTCGTTCTCAAATCAACCCATTGCTGCATTTGCTGGTCATTTTAGAGGTATCTCATTTCGTTGCTAAAATATTTTATTACTGCTATTTGTTAAAATATTCTCATGCATAGTAAGCGGAATATAAGATTATTTATTCTACTCCATGGAACAAAGATCAATAACTTCGAAACCTGGAAATGGCTGACAATTCGCTTCCGGAGAGCAAGAGAAACTGACCTCACACCCTGAGAGTCGAGTATGCACTGGACTGTCGAGTATGCACTATGCAGACTAATGCAGTGACTATGCACTGGACTCTCGGAGAATTAATTATAAATAACTTTTTATAAACAGCGAATAACATAAATTTTATCCAAGACTGGACTCAAAATGAGGTTTCTTTAACCTGTTTGACCGGTCAAAGTCAAAAATAATATAAGCGTGGACTCTAACTGCATAAATTTTTTAGGAAGATCTTGTGCTCTACAATTTAATTACTGTCTAAAAAATAGAGCAAGTTTAGTTCGTTATTTGTTAGGGTTATTTCACTTTCTAGTGCGAGGAGCTTGGTGTTCTTCTCGATGAAATTACGATATTTGTTGATGCGTGCGTTTTCTTTTACAGATGTCTGCTCGACCCGCCAGATTCATTGACTCAGTTGGTAAAATTATCCCATATGTGGACTTGAGCGCCATCTTTGCCCATGTCGCGGAGGATGCCGCGAACGTGAAGAGCCTCCTCGAATCCGAGCAGGAGGCCTCCGTAGCCTTTGGCAGTGCCTGGACCCAAGCCACAGACAGGTACAAGTCAAATTTTGAGGAAGATTTGACTCCAAAAATCAAGAAAGCTGCTCGTGAAGCGGGCGATCGCTTGCCCGATTCTCTGAAATCTGATCCGACTTGCTTGGCTATCGCAGTTATCCTATGGACCGAAGAGGAAAACAACAATTTCGTTGAAGAATTTTCTACACAAACGCAAGAACTGTTCGAGAATGGCGACTGGCCTAACTACGCATTCAAAAGTCTGCTGATTTTGCTCAAGCTGGCAATCGATGTTCTACCAAGTCGACCAAAAACTGAAATGCTGAAGAACGTCTTCAGAGGGGTTGATGCCGAACTGCAGTTCACCAAAGACCAGGAGTTTTGCTTCGGGAAATTTGTGTCGTTTACCGTACGCCGATATCTTGCTCGTGGACTCACCGTGAGTATATAAATTAAATATTTATCTCCGCCAAGGAGGTTATGTTTTCGTCGTGTTTGTCTGTCTGTCTGTTTTTGTTTGTCTGTCTGTCACCAAGATAACTCAAAAAGTTCTGAACCGATTTGGATGAAATTTGCAGGGATTGTTAGTTATGTTGGGAAGAACAGATGATTAACTTTTGGTGAAGATATGTCTATTCGTTTACTTGTTTGTTTGTCTGCCTCATTTTTCTCAACGCCATAACTCAAGAAGTGATAGATGGATCTTGATGAAATGAACATGAAATGTTAGGTATATAACAAAGAGTAAATGACCAAATTTTGGTAATGATCCGTTCTTTCGTTTGTCACTGTTATTAATTTTACGCTTGTTAGCACAATAACTAAAAAAATAATGAATGGATCTGTATTAACTTTATAGGGTTTGTTAGTAATGTTAAAAGACATAAATGATCAAATTTTGGTGCAGATCGGTAGTTTCGTTTGCATGTTTGACTCATGTTTGTCATAACGATTGTTAGTATTATAACTCACAAAGTTATGAACGGATCTTCAAAAATATTGCACAAGCTGTTATTACTATCGAAAGGCACAAATGATTAAATTTTGGAGTATATATAAAGAAAAGTATGGTTTCAGAGCCAATTTGAATTTTTTGTGACCGTTGCCTCGCTTGACGGAGGTATTCGCTCTCAGAGTGCTCTAGTAGTTACTGTCTTCCTACAATATTGTTGTTTTCAACTCGTAGACCGAAAATTTTTCGCCAGGTAGGAAATTTTTTCTTGGACGCACCGTAAATGTAATTGTTATTGATTGCTTATATTAGGACGCTAATAATCAAGGCTGATAAATTGACCATGGTGTTGTTACAAGTCTATTACGCTTTCTCGTGCACCCACTGGATCTGCCACGCTCGTGCGGTACGACCGCTGCACGTATTTCCGTTAGTCCACGAGGTGTTCCGGATTAGGACCTTTTTTCTCCCGGTAGAACGACTTGAAAGTCTGCAGTTTTGAATGCTATTACCCGCAGGGTTTCCAATTAAAGAGTTTGCCTTAGAATCGACAAACTTCGAAAAGATGTCCCAGGTCTGTTGGTTTGCGGATTTTGTTCCGATCTTACAGACGAAATGTTATAACAAATAGCAACTAGAGCACTCTGAGAGCGCATACCTCCGCCAAGCGAGGCAACGGTAGCAAAATGTTGCTATGAAACGAACCCCAAGGGCCCTTGACGCTGGTGTGGTGCCGTGGTACGCTTGCATGATTATGGGTTCTGTAATGCCGGGGTCATACTATACCATCGCATGCACAACTTGATACGAGGATTTGCAGTTCACACGGTGTCCTTATACCTGCACATTTAAAGTCGGTAGTGTAGATACGGGAACGGGGATGACGTGCAAACTCTACATCCTTTCATTAATTTATACGTGTGACTGCACAATGCCGCCTCGGCATAGCCTCGGATAGGCGTGGTAGGGAGCGCCGACCATCCTCTCCTATTATCATGTGCAGTTGGGTAACAATAAGGATGTAGAGTGAGGCGATAGTGACTTTATGACTTTTGCACATCGAGAATTTGTTTTAATTAGGGCATATGGAATTCAGAATAGTGAAGCCGAGGGACAGTGAGACAGCAGTCGTTCTTACACTGTCATAGATTCTTCCTTGTCAGTGATGCCGCAATGATAGTGATACTGTCAGTGAAAAGTGAGGCAGTGGTTGTTATTGTACTTGAAACATAATCTTTTCTCAGAGATGCCTAGTTGATGATGATGATGCCGAACCCAGTAGAAAAGGGTTAAATTTTGCTTCAATGATTGTCTCAATGAGTGTCTCATTTGAGCAGGGTGGTGAAGAGAGCGGTGAAGGAAGCGAAGGCGACGAGGACGAGGCGGCGGCCGCAGGTTCTGGCGCTCCAAAGATCCTCTTGAGGCTGACGTTCACTCCAACTCTGGCAGGTCTCGGTGTAAAGCTTCTGTCAGCTCTGGCAGACGAGGAGCGGGAGGTGCTCGTCTCTCCCCTGCAGAATTTCAAAGTCGTTGACGTTAAACGGAGGCCGAAGAAAGGCTTCACCGTCGTGTTTCTGGAGCCTAGCTCCTCTTAGTTCTTTAAAATGTTCTTTGCGCTACCGTGGCATCTCTTGATCGCATTAGCAATTAAATTTCATGTTTCTGGATGTATTCAAATAAGAATTTCCATATTTACGCGATCCCAATAGCTGAGTGTTAAGTGATGTTGCCTTGCTTATTGCCATAAAGTTCAGCGCTCTCTTGACCAGTGTGGATGTAAATGCAGCTTCAGCATTTCTGTCATTGTTAGTCTTTTGTAGGAAGGGGGTTTGAGTTACTGATCTACCAGCAGGGGGCGCAGTTGTCCTATGAACATTGATCCTTCCGTCTAAGATACCATAATTCCGACAATCCAAGGTCGATGTCAGCTGTGCACATTTTGGGGCGTACGGGCAAGGCAATTTTAACTTTTACCTATACTTTTGCCGCCAATTTTGTCTCTAACGCACCGTTTTCAATGAACCCTTCTACCAAGGGTTGGTTTTGGAGGAAGGGCTTCTGGGCTCTAGCTCCGAATGTTTTCTGAAAATCCCACAGTCAAAATTTGAAATTCACGTTGCATTTGTTAAAATAAACTCCATCATTCAACTGGACCTATCACCAAATTCTTCAATTCTAAATACGCCCTGCTGCTGCCATCGTCGACTGCAACACACCACCTTTCTGATCTCGTTGCTACAGTTTCAGGCGCTAATATTAGCTACCTATTTCACTACTAACACCATCTCTAGATATTCTTAGCATTTTTTATTTGCAAAAAACAGCGCTTTCTTACTTTTTCTGAAAATGCTGACGCCAGCATCGGGTAACCGTTCCTCTGTTTTTTTTCCTTTCTTAAGTTTTGTTCAAATTTTGAAGCTTACTTCATCGCTTTGTTAGCTTTGCCCTTCAAGTATCAATTCTTATAAGCTCAACAAACACTTCTAATTGCTTTAACACTTCTAATTGTTTGTCTATGCACTCAGTTTTTACCTTGAAACTCTGAAAAGAAAACAAAAACTTGTACGACTTATAAACTGACTATTGGAAAAGACTGCCATTATTTTTAAAAGAAGAGAGCGGGATAATTTTGATGCCGATATCTGGAAAGACGCTAGACGGTAAGTGCTTGCTCCGTTTACTGCATAGCAGCAGCGCAAATTTACGCGATTTCACTATGCGCCGGTCTAAATTCAAATTACGAGTATATTTTTACCTGATCTTTCCCAATGCACACTTTTTTTTGAAGCACACTAGCGCAAATTAGCAACTGCTGCTGTATTGTACAATGTCTTTCTAAATAACTCGAGAGACCGATATTCACCAGCACTTTCTAGTTACTACATCCTGGTTTCGGCAGCACGTGAAGGATGATGTTAAACTTTTACTGTAGGAGAATCCCCCGCGCTCGTCTACTTAACTGTTATTTTTTCTTAGATTAAACCTGAACTGCTGCATGTTCACTAGATAAAATTTATCTTCGATACACAACGCTTATGACTTAACTTCTTGTTGTTGGATTGCTTCTGTCTGTCTGGCCCAGCAGACCCGCTTCCCTTCTGTCGGGTCCACACTTTATTGTCGTACTTACAACTTGATGCTTGGATGCGTAACTCACAAGTCGTTTATGCTACCGACTTTCTGTATCGCAACAACATGCGAGCTGCTCATCCTCGCATTCAGTTGTGCTTGCGATTGTATAGTGTAGCTCCGGCACAAGGTAGGGAGCAGCAAAGACTGCCCAATTGCACACATCCCGAACCCCAGGAATGCTGTGCTGTATCCGTAGGGGCGTAGTTTATCTGTTTTAAGTCAAAGCGTTTCTTTTGACTTATGCAATAGCTTTGTCTACGTAATTTGGCATTTGTTTCATTTTATATTCAATTAGTATGCTGAGCTCTAATACCACAGTATGTCTTAACTTTTTCTGTTGTTTCATTATATTTCTCCCTTCACCAACCTGTTCTCGAACTCCTTTTCAGAATTGATGAGCATAAGTATTGACTTTAT
The DNA here is from genome assembly GCA_001587735.2 of Parhyale hawaiensis. Lineage (NCBI taxonomy): Eukaryota > Metazoa > Arthropoda > Malacostraca > Amphipoda > Hyalidae > Parhyale > Parhyale hawaiensis. The sequence goes on from LQNS02276866.1 coordinate 7,515,867, forward strand.
GCCTGTTTAACAAAACCTCAGCTTTTCTTGTATGCTTGGCGGCTTATTTTACAAGATGATAAAGTAGATACTGCAGCTGGGAATTTCACATGCACTGGTCCGCTCACATTTCGGCCCGGCCCACAAGAATGCACGGCTGCAGTCGTGTTAGGATATTTTTTGGATAGGTGTATGTACGTGTTCGAGTTAATTTTACGTTAAAACAAGTTTATTTATTAATACAAGTGTTATATATATAAATGAGTTACACGTGAAGAGTAAATAAGCGTTGATATAAATTTTGGACACTAATGA
>LQNS02276866.1:7568978-7586174 GCA_001587735.2 Parhyale hawaiensis
CTGCAACCTGGCCTACTTTCTACCAATCAGTTTTCAATGAAGCTTGACAAAATGATCACGGACAGCCTCCAGCCTGGACTAATTTCCGCCTACCTGTTTTGTAGAAGCGTGACCGAAAATGGACAGACAGATAAACAAATATAAAAATAAATAACATACAAACAAACAGATAACTAATCATTGGTCTTTATTATATTGCAGATGTTAGCCTATGTATGTAAACTATGCATAAATACGCGTTGGTTATTATTATAGCGTTTTACTTTGATATTTGCAAAAAATTTTCACAATCGCTCTTGACATCGCCTGTTCTATACCGACTTCACCAGCCGGTAAACATTTACTTTGCTGTGGTGAACATTATCTGGATTTCGTGATTGCTTGCCCTGTTGCACTAAGCTAATAACAGGTTAAACAATCGAATAATAATCTGACACTGAATATCTTACAGTCATAGCATTAAATCTTCAATTAGGTATCTGTATATTAATCTGAAGTTAAAATATAATCAAATCTTGAATAATTATTTTTAAAATAATATGAAACTGTATTGCATTAAATCTAAAATATAATTACTCTTTGATTATTATCATGTAATAGTATCAGACGCTTAATAATTATTTACAAATTATTATCGTACTGAAAAAGTATTATATGTGGAATAATTACTTACAGATATATAATACTATTAATAAATAACTTTTTATTAATTAACTCTTCTTAATTATCGAGCATAATAATACTAAGCCTCAACTAATTAACTGTAGAGAATGCTCCTACTGTGATAGAACTGCTACCTAACCACAACCATTCACATGAAAAAAATTGAATTTTTTTTCTCTGCCTTTCTTTTTATGCTGTGTGCATCCATGAGGTGCGGAAATGCTTACTTATTCAGTCATGTACGTCGTCTGTACATGTTGCGGCTGCACATACTTTGTTTACATTGATGGGACCGCTCGGTGCTTCTGCACGCTCCCCAGGTGGGCAGGTAACCGGCCCACCAGCCCCACCTGGCCAGTGCACTTCTAGCTGTCGTGGGGTGTGTTTCGCATAGCTCCTCCGCTACCGCCCCAGAGTCAATTCAACGCCGCTGGTGAAGTAATCCCCACCACGGGCGATTGTCCTGTAAGTTTGAACTTTATTCTTATTAATAATAACTAGTTAATATTTTCTACCGTATTCCCAAGTGTTTCCAATAGTTTTGAGATGTAAAATTTATATTTATTGAATATAATGATACACCTCGCTTGCAGGTTTGTCGATATTTTATTATCTTTCTTTGTTGTTTTGAAAAGAGCGACACGCTGTGAAATAATGTAAGTTACTGGCGATTTCGGTTGCCAAATGATGACAGCAATGAATTTCTATTGATATCCTATTGTTGTCTCTGTTTACTTGTCTACTTGACGTACCTTATATAAAGCTGCACTAACCTCTTTCCCAGCCCATACTGCCAAAAAATATGACTGAGAAGAATTTTTAAACTTTCATTTACGTAAACAAATAGAGAACGGTTTCTAAGTATGTGTCCATATCTGCTCTATGAGGTCCATATTACAGAAACTTAAATACAGTATAGGAATATAGGCACCAGCGTAGATTTTATCTTTTAGGCTGAATCACAGTAAACAATAATTTAGCTAAAATAGCTATATGAATTTGTAGGACTCTCTCACCATTTTCAGGATTCGATATCTACAGAATGTAATCAAGATATTTCAGGGAAGAAACACACCGGTGCATTTAGCCGAACATGTGTGAAAGAGCATTTAAGCTGCTATCTAGTCATACATAAATATAGGTAGATGGATTTAAATATCGATACAAATACTCGCAAAAGGGAGATTTAAGTTTTATCGAGGTTCGTATACTAAGCATATCTGGGCCAAGAATAAATGGCTAGTTTGCTATAGAATTGGAAATATTACCTATTAAAATGCTATATCCACAGTGATTTGTTCTGACCTTAGGCTGCTAGAAGCTTATTAAAAATGGTGAATTGATTTTTCTACAAGTGTTACTGAGCTTTAAGTAGAAAATGTATGATTTTCTGTACTGCGCCAAAACGATATTTCGATGCTATCAAGTGTGAGCGCTGCAGGTCACAATACAAAACGTTGTAGTCAGAACTAATAGACAAAATTACAAGTAATAAATCACAAGTAAATAACAGGTACTTCTTTTTGCAATTGCGCATGCATGTACATTCCGGCCGCTGATGCTGTCTTTTTAGTTCGGAAATACAGTATACCTTATCTGTGCTTTCAGTGTTTCAATTATTAATGATATATGTAAGTTTTAGGCAGTGCTTGCTTGAAAATTATCGTTAGAGTTTTGATATATAGTCTAAGCCAGCATTGCGCGTGGCAGTAACATACACAGCAACACATCGTGCAGCAGCAACAACATTCGAAACAAAACATTGCGCAGGCACAACATCCTGCCTGCGCATGTTATTTCCAATTCCAGGACGGCAACAGGGTCCGTGAGAGACCCCGACCTGTCCTGGGCACACGGCGCCCGAAGGTCAGGCTGGTCATGCGGCTGTGCTGCACGTGACGTCATCACCCTGCGTATGCGTTGCATCGCTCCTGTGTCTTTTGTAAAAATGTACTTGCGCGAGAATTGGGCACTATCGGCCATTGTGCCGCTTTTGCAGCCCTTTGTGTAGTTCTTTTTCGACCACCTTCTTGCCGCCCTTCTTATGAACCTTCTACGGCCCTGCTGGTGGCCTTGCTACGTCTTTCTTACTGCCATTTTTGCGGCCCTATCACAGCCATTTGTGTAGCTCTTTCTCCAGCCGTTTTTTGCAGCTCATTTTAGGGCCATTTTTAGCCTGTTCTACGGCCAGTTTACGGCCCTTTCTGCGGCCATTTTGACCCTTTTTGCAACCTTGTGGCCTGCACAGACGTCAGAGAGGATGAGAGTGAATTAATACTTCCCGCATTATTTAAGCTCTATTTCAAAGCAGATGGGCGTGTGGGCCAGATTGTCCATCGATGTGAAGAGCTCAAGTAAAGCAGAGCTTCAAAATTAAAAAAAAAAACACAATGAAGACCAGAGTTCCCGTGGAAACCCACTGCCAGTAGCATAGCATAACCTCCGCAACATCAGTCTAACCGACACTAAGGCTTCCAAAAAGACAGTGCTCATACAGTGGACACACAAGTACTGGGTCTCATACTGTGGCCTATGCAGCCCCGCTTCCGCTCCTTTACATCAGCGTGATTTTTTTAAAGTCATCACTACATACCATTACGGTGCAAACCTAACACGATGAATGCCTTCAGAGTCTGTTCGTTACCCCAAATCTGTTACTAAAATCCTTGTCCGCTCGAGCGGCAAGACAATACATGGGTAAATTGTTATCCTAAACCAGCACGTTATCCCGTGTACCGACGGGAAATACTTGACCTGGCGTGCTGCTGCAGTGCGGAAACTGCTAATATCTTACTGCTGCACTACGCCACAACAAATATTTCCGCGAGGTGCTAAGGATTTCGTACCTTCTGATCTGGAAAAACGTTAATAAGTTAATTTAAATACCAGCTTTGTTGTTCATTATTTCCCAATGTATCATGTTACGCCTTCTTTGCAAATTTTATACCTGGGAGTAAGTAAAATGTTACTTACAGCCCAAGTGTAAGCAGGTACTATTGTACGACGATACAGACCGGTGATAGAAGAAACTAGAAAAATGTCTGTAGTTTTCTCCGTTTTGTAAATCTACCTATAGTGTCCGTCGTTTCGCAGGGAGAGCCTGTACTTCACATTGTTCACAGAAGTAATATTACGTTTCTTTTAATTACTGAGATTAACTAATGCATTGATTTTGTAGTATCACCGGGAAGAGTTTGTTGATAGGAGTGTTACCGGAAAGTTTTCCTCGCGTCCGTCAGATCCCTGGTCCAGAAGTTCTATATAAGCGTGTTTATCCAATTTGCTTGAACTTCACGTGCAATTAACTGTTAGAGTTTACAATACCAACTATAGCGAGCACTCTGAGAGCGCATACCTCCGCCAAGCAAGGCAACGGTAACGTAAAATTCAAATTGGTTCTGAAACCATGATTTTCTTTGTATCAACACCAAACTCTAATCATTCGTGCCTTTCAATAGTTATTAACAGTTTCTGCAATTTTCGTGAAGATCCGTTCATAACTTTGCTAAAAAATTGTGTGCTGGATACACATGACCCGTTTTTGACCACTAAGTAGTCAGAGCTTTGTTTGCTCGATTGGCTAGGGCGCTGCCTTCAAAGTTCAAAGGGCGTGGGTTCGAATCCGGCCCAGTCACCTTGCTTTTTCAAAAGAACCTCAAACAACGGAATGAAATTTCACAATCTGTATTCTACCGGGAAGTTGTTTTTGTTTCTGGTACAGAAAAAAATCCGCATATTGACGGAACCTCTAAATACTTCCTGGTACTATTAAACAGAAAGTTGGAAAGTGTCCAGCGATCGAATGGGCTGCCGGACACTTTCTGTCATTTCACGTAAATTTTTTTTACAGTGTAGGGCAAATTCCTATATATCTTATTATCTATTAAAATAACTAGTGCACCAAACGCAACCCTTTTAATGAATAAGTCATGAAAATGTGTATTTGAAGCATCTTACCATCCCATCCCATCGAAAAAGTTCACAATACTTCAAAATTCACAAAGTCAGCGAAGTTCACCAAGTTCACAAAGTCCACATAGTTCACAAAGTCCACCAAGTCCACAAAGACCACGAAGTTCACCAAGTCCGCATTATCCACCAAGTGCACAGAAGCAACCCAGTTCACAAAGACCCCTGACCAGACCTTCACTAATAACCCGGGGAATTCCCGGGTTCGTATCCTGGATACGGTTTGACAAAAAGGAAAGCGAAGTGTCTTGAATTTTTTTCCTTCAGTATTAGATAAGGGAAAAATAAGGCTTCGGACAGACGGTCGGACGGACTGACAGACAGAAGGCTCTCTTATTATAGCATAGATTATAACTATTACGTCTAATTAGTAGCTAACCTTTTTCAAGCTAAATTTATGAATTCATCACAACGATAGTGCCGAAAAGTAGTACTTACTCATACAAACGAAAATATTAGTAATAACCTTTTAAATATAGTTATAAAATAAGTTCTGCTACTTATAAAAGTAATTATAAAAATTATTACCTTTAAATACTTTTTTTCATGTTTTTTTACTTCCGTACCGAACATATTTTGGCTAGTTGGATTAAGGCAGCAGCTTGCTGCGAAGCGAAAGCGAAGCTGTATTGAGACTGAGAGTATGATGTGGGTCCAAACTCTGAACTTTTCGAGCTGGGTCTCTTCCGGTCTTAGGGCTCTCTGAGCACTGTCGCTTGATGCAGAACAGTGTTGCCGGTTGTGAGTTTTCGCAAACAGTATATTTCGTCCACTGTACTCGATATCCGTAAATACTTCCATGGACGGGTAACCAGTGCCATTAAATTACAAGTAACCATGACATTGTTACTTGCACAATGCTGGTCATAAGGGACCATTTTCAGAATCCCGATGAAAGGTTAACCCTCTAAAGAGATAACCTAAGTCATTCGTCCAGCTATTGTCTTATGTTTGTGGGTTACACGCACGCAAGAGAAAATATTAAAATCAAGAATCCCTTATAAGCTAATTACGTATAGGTAGACACGAGCTTTTCGTAGACTGTGTGCCGATTGGAATGATGCTGTACTAAGTTCCGTAGCTGAGATTTGTTTTACGGTGCAGTGGTACGCCTTTTATGTAATGGTAATTTTAAAATATGCAGTCGTTGATTCAGATTCGTGCGGTTTACAAATTTGTACCCAGTTTGAACTTGTACGGCAAGAGCGTCGTAGAAATAATCTGGAAATGAACCGTGACAGAAGTCACTGATGGTTGACTAGAACTTATATATATTTTAAATTAGTTAACCTTATAATATAATCTAACAATTGGGACCTCTCATCAGAGTGCGTGCAGTTGTCGATTTTCTTTAGAATAAACCCTACATCATTGTCAATCTTATTTACCGTTATATTTACCTCAGCCAAATTAAGAGGTTATGTTTTCATTGAGATTTTGTTTGTCAGTCTGTTTGTTTGTCTGTCACCAAGATAACTCAAAAAGTTATGGACGGATCTTGACGAAATTTACAAGGATTGTTAGGTATCCTAGGAGGAACAGATGATAAACTTTTCGTGATGTTCCATTCTAATGTTTGTTTGTATGCCTCTCTTTTCTCAGTAGCATCACCCAAAAGTTGTGAACCAATTTTTATGAAATTTGCAGGAGTTATTGGGCTTGTTACAAGAAGCAAATAACCCACTTTGTATGTTGATCTCTTGGTCCGTTTGTTTGTCTGCATGTTTATAAGTTTGTTCGCCAGTAACGTGACTCAAAGCATTATTCATAAGTGGATTTTTATGAAATTTGTAGGAATTGTTAGAAACGTTAAAAGATACAAATGATGAAGTTTTGATGATGATCGGTGCGTCCGTTTGTGTGTTTGACTAATGTTTGTCAGAATATAACTCAAAAAGTTATTAGCTGATATGCATGAAATTTGTAGGAACTGTTAAAAATGTTAAAAGGTACAAGTCATCAAATTTCGGCGGCAATTAGTACGTCCGTTTGTTTGTTTGACTAATGTCTGTCAGTGTCCTTGTCAGAACATAACTCAGAAAGTTACGGAAGGATGTTTAAGAAAGTTGTGCAAGCTTCTTATTATACCGTCAAGAGGTGCAAATGCCAAAATTGCAGTTGTGATGAAAATCAAATCCTAGCTTCAGGACTAAGTTGAATTTTTCGTTAACGTTGCCTCGCTTGGCGGAGGTATGTGCTCTCAGAGTGCTCTAGTATTTCTTTGAGAAACGTACATCACAAGAGCTTATAGAAGTATTTTTGATAGCAGTGCAGCACTTCAGCCATTGCGTCATATAGTATTTGTATCAATAATAACAATAGTATTAACGCAGTGATGAATAACGCTTCTCGTGACGATTGGTACAGAGTGATTCCCTTGGTCTCATCTAACCATTCCTAATTTTTTATTATACAACTATTCTCTAAAACAGTCGTGCTACATCCCAAGCGGAGGCAGCATACCCTCTCACAATACCCTTGAAACCTAATACTGTTCAGTACCCCCCTCCCCCCCAGGGCTGCGTGGGCTTCAGTCCCCCCGTAAAGGGACAACAAATGCCACCACGACCGTACTTGAGCACGCACTGTCACACCTTGTGTAAATGTGGAGAAAGGGAAACAGTGACCTCACATCCCGCCATACCTTTTGTTTTCCTTCTCTGTGTGGTAAATAAATTTTGTGCAGAACATGGAGCATACTTGTCGTAAAGTCTGGAATTGCTGTACATTATTGCACCGAGTGACCTTACTGGTTCTGCTGCATTGCGATATTTCTGGCTATGGACGCCATGAGAATTGCCTCATCCATACATGAGGTCATTGTGAAAAACATGGTGTTGTTTACATGTGCGCATATGCTTTAAACTTTAATGTTATTTCTTCTAAAGGTGCAAGTGATGTGGCGTAAGTGTGGCTTGAACTTTTAATAGTTTAAACCCCTTTCACTACTGTTTGTATATCTTCATGCATCAAGATCAAATTTAATTCAAGTTTTGCAGCGTTATATTTCTTCCTGTCGAGACTTGGCATCTTTAATGCCTGGCCGCAGTATATACAAGTGCATACCCAAGTGTTGAGTGAACCTCGAGCTCTCACGTATTTCAACTTAAGTACTTTCCAGGAGTATCTTGGATACCAACTTAAACTGCGTAATCAGGACAGGCGAGCTGAACCGTCCCTCGAGGGACGGTATAAGTTGAGTTTGTGATTGCTGAGCGTGGGCCCGGCAGAACAGTCAGTCGAAAAGCTTTTTCAGGCTTGCTTACTTTCTCACGGCAGTGCTTTGTTTAGTTATTGGCAACAGTTCATCGTCTTGCTTGGATGAGCTTATAAAAGCATTCTCACAAGCGCAGCCCGGTAGTGCAAACGACTGCAGTGCACTTTAGCGATATGAAGGCGGTGATGTATGGGCAACGGTACGGGCTACTCCTTAGCTGACACCCAACTTCAAAACTTCAACGCAATCGCTTCAGAAATAAAGTTCCTTTCTATTCTTTTTTTCACGCTGATTCCGTGAAGAGCACGTCGTATTTGCGGTACTGGTATCGATCAGAAATGGTAGCAACGCAACTGCAACGAACTACTCTGATAGTTTCCACATTCGGGTTGCTAAGCACAATGACCTGTCAAATTCGAAATACCACTGGCACTGAAGCTGTAAAGTTCAAAAACTGAGTTAATGCTTACCAAAGCTCCGTAAGCGGTTACGAGCAATGAGGAGATAACTCACTGCTAGTCCTCCCGCTAGACACGGAATGGCGCATCACCTCTGCACGAGATGGGTGGTGTGAGTAACACCACATTGACCTCATCCAAAGAACACAAATGTATCAGGGATATCAGCGGTTGGCACTGCGACCCTGGGTGAAAGGTTAAGTTCATCAAATTTATATTAGTTTTTTAAACAATTTATGAACAACTTCTTTCAAGTATGACGAGTTTTCAAAATTCAAAACTTTGCGATAAGGATGCTTTCATTATCACAATGGCTTCTCTCCGTGTTTTTCTGTACGTTGATTATTCAATATTAGTGTAACCTAAATGATGTATAGTAACAACATATAGTTTTGCAAAGCGAAAGTTACATTTTAAGCGCTCTTTGTTAACCCCAGTAGATCGTACAATATCTGTTGCTCTGTAGCTGCAGCAAGAAAATCAATTTACTGTAACAGTTACTGGGTTTACTTACTGATATAATGGATAGAATGTCCAGACATCGTTGATAATGACTGCTTAAAAATTTTCAGGAAGCTTAGCGTGCGTTATACTAATACCTAGCTCTAAACTATAACTTATAGAGTTTGTAAGATTCGAGTTTTTTCCTTAAAAATCGTCTCCGGCGTTTTCAACAGCAGCATGTTGCTATGCCGTGCGGAACGGTTATAAGCTGTCAAAAGATTGAGAATTTCAGAGTTTTGTTTACTCATACAAGAAATTGGTAAATCGTATCCTTTTCTCACAGCCACTTGGGGTAATACGGACCACCTTTTTGATTTTTAGTGCCGCCTTTACGCTAAAAATTGTAGAACTTTGGTAAATGCGTATGTTTTAATGTTCTTGACGAACTTATGGAATTTTTCTCGTGAACCTATCTAACAATTTTCGACACGCACATTTCAGAAAATATATGTAGCTGTAGAATAGCAGCAGCACTGTTTTTGAAAAACATCTCTTAATATGTTGTTGAAGGACTTCATCTTGATGATGAAATGATTGCTTTGTGAATAAGCCCTGGCTACCGCTGGTGCCGGCGCCTGCAGTGTTGACCTTCAACTTGGAAACCTTCGGCGAAGAGGTGAAAAAATACGAAAAAAGTGATGAGTGAACAGGGGAAAAATAGTTGTCGCCTGCATGTCTGCAGCGGCCTTTGTTGTAAAGGTTGTCTCTAGTGAGATATATATTCCATTCTGACCTTCACTTATAGCAAATTCTAAAAAAAGAGGTAATAATTTGGTTAAACTCAACAACTGGCCGGAACAGTACAGTGTATATACTGTGGAGTTGTTACTTTGAAAGGTTGATGCAAGTCCGGTTTTGAAGACATACATCTTAAATTGCATCAGTCTTGTTATTTAACATGCAAACACTTGCCAAAACAGCAGAAAAATAGAGAAACTAATAACAAGCGGTTGCGATACATACTGTATTATAAAAATTATTTCTTTCTAACCGCGGCTTTGAAGGTCACGCATCTAGCAGCTCCGTCAATTGTTGTGCCGACCTCTACCCTGCGAATGCTTGTCCAGAGGAAAATAATAAAATACGAAAAAATAGCAGAAGGCCAATGCAGTGTCCGGGAAGCAGCCAGCAGGCAGTACCTCAGGCAGAGTAGGAAGCACAGCGAGAAACTTGCGTGGCCTGTCAAGGGCGGCCAGTTACCAACGTGTTGATGCAGCCTATTACGGTGGGGATCTTCTCGGCTGTACTGCCTAGTGGTGGGAATCTTCCCGGCTGTGCTGTTTAGTGGTGGGAATCTTCTCGGCTGTGCTGTCTAGTGGTGGGAATCTTCTCCGGTGTACTGTCTTGTGGTGGGAATCTTCTCCGGTGTACTGTCTTATGGTGGGAATCTTCTCCAGTGTGCTGTCTAGTGGTGGAAATCTTCTCCAGTGTGCTGTCTACTGGTGGGAATCTTCTCGGCTGTGCTGCCTAGTGGAGGGAATCTTCTTGGCTGTGCTGCCTAGCGCTGGGAATCATCTCGGGTGTACTCTCTAGTTGTGGGAATCTTCTCCGGTGTGCTGCCTAGTGGTGGGAATCTTCTCCGGTGTGCTGTCTAGTGGTGGGAATCTTCTCGGCTGTGCTGCCTAGTGAAGGGAATGTTCGCGGCTGTGCTGCCTAGCGGTGGGAATCTTCTCGGGGCTGCTCTCTAGTGGTGGAAATCTTCTCCGGTGTGCTGCCTAGTGGTGGGAATCTTCTCTGGTGTGCTGCCTAGTGGTGGGAATCTTCTCGGCTGTACTGCCTAGTGGTGGGAATCTTCTCGGGTGTGCTGCTTAGAAGTGGGAATCTTTTCAGCAATGCTGCCTAAATGAGGGAATCTGCGCGACTGCGCTACCTAGTCGTAGAATGTTTTCGGCGGCACTGCCTAAATGGGGATCTTCGTTTTCAGTTGTTTTTGGGCAGCGGTTCCAAGAAAGTATACGATTTTGACACCTTCTACTGATATTTTAATGAAATCTACGAATGAGGCCTTAGGACCAACGATAAGTACGTATGCCTATCGAAAATCCTATGCCGATCAAAGAGTTCATCTCCCTTTGCTAATGGGTAAATGTGTCACTAAAATTAGGCACTGAAAATGACTTAGTTAAGTGCACTTTGGTTCAGAGGATAAATAAGAGGGGATCTAATCACTAGATGCAGACACAAGAAATACATTCAAACAAAGTGCATTTGGTTATGTTTTCTCGTCCATGTACGAATATTGCTTTGATGCATGATATAAGTAGTTTCTGGTATTTATTTGCTCAGCAGACCTTGTATCCTTCAAAGAAGAGCATTTTCAAACAAGACTATTCCAACCAGAAACATACATTTCAGTTGGTACATTTTAGGTTTCTGCTAGGATTTAAGTCATTTCATCTCAAGGCTTTCATGACTGGCTATAGCTCTCATCTAACAGCGGATCTTACGAAAACTATCAATCGTAAATTATTGACACGTTAAATGGTCACACTCTATCTTCCTGTCATTGTAAAGGTGTTAATCTATTCGTGTTATGTTTTCTGAGCAGCAGACTTTTTCCAGCATTTTTTTCTTTCTGTATCTCTGTGAAGTAATATTTGCTCTAACGTTTCATACACTGGAGAGAAAGGATGCGAGGTATATGCTTTTGGCACCTTCACTCGTGTGAGGAGGAAGGGTCGTGTCGAGAAGTGAGCTACCGCCGAGGCTGTGGCATTTTCACTTTCAGTTGTGGTGACGCAGCGGAACTCCTCATTGATCAGTGGCTGGACATGCATATTTGGGGGGTTGTTATAGGTGGACAGCCGCATGACGCCCGGCCCAGCCCAGCCTCTCGGTGCCAAGCGGAGGCAGTGAGAAGGAAAGAAGCAAGAAGATGAAGCGAACATAATGCTGCGCCCTTTGTGCCAAAGAGAGAAAATAAGTAAGAAACGAGAAGACGGAAGGAAAGCAAGCAAGAAAAACGGAAGAAATAAAAGAGTAAACGAGAGCTTTAGACTATTTAAAAACAAATAATATGGAAAAGGGAAAAGGAAATTAACTGAAAAATTGAAAACTAGAAATGTAAAAAAAAGGAATATGAAACAAATATTGGAATGAAAGTGAGAAACAGAAAGAAAACAAAAGCGAATGAAGTAAAAATAAAAGTGAGAAAATAATTTACTGATATAGAAGAATAAAGGAAGAAAAGGCGGAAGTAGACAACGAAAGACAGAAATACACTTAATTTCCCTACAACGTTATTCAGTTCATCGCGTCACACGCAGCAGCTCTTCCCTTTTAATTGTGTTGACGTCCGGCTCCTAATTTCTACCGTGCCCTGCCTTATTCCATAAACATAACAAACTAGCAGTGTACAAACTAGTATATATATTATTTATACCAGTGGTTCTTAACCTGGGTTTGATCAAACCCCAGGGGATCGGTGAGTCAGTTTGAAGGGTTCGGCGATTTGGTTCACCTCACTCGTATATAGGTGACGTCACGCTCGTATATTCGTGACGTCACGCTCGTATATTCGTGACGTCACGCTCTGCTTGCTGGTTTTGTTCTCTGAACACAAAGATTTTGTGTACAAATAAAGCTGGTTCAGTTTGTGTACTAATTCAGTATAGGATTATATACATATGATTTGAATCTGAAGAAAACCGAAAGCGTCTTTTATTTTTCTTACTACGAAGGGTTCGATGAATACATTGATGGAACTTGAGGGGTTCGGCACCCCCCAAAAAGTTAAGAACGAGTGAAATATGCTGATTATGATATACCATCAAACTCATGAATGATTAAGTTATACATCAATAGTAATAGTTAAATTATCTTGAAACCTTTGCAATGGTTTTCTCATATCTTTTTTTGTAAAGTTTGTGTTAGTGCTTTCGGCAGAATGGATAGATAATCTTTAGCAAAAAGCATACGATCGACTGTGTTTGCTATTATCTAAACTAAAATTCATAATAATATAATCCATTTGAATCTTGAGGATTTTACGGCGTCGTTTAATCTATTTACCAACTTGAAGAAATCTAACGTAGCTAGGAGTTGTAGCAGGAATTTGGGTAAACGGGAATAAAGGAATTTCGGCGAAACTTTTCCAAACATACTTCTTCACCGACACGAGTACTTGCGGTCTCAGCCCTCGCTTCCTGACAGGCAATGCGATTTAATAGCTTTTTGCTTGTATAAGCACCATTATTTTTCAGATATCTGCTGTTTTTCAAACCTATCCTGCCTCTCTCGCACCTATTAAGTCTCATTTTCTCAAAATATTTAGAATCCATAGAGCCTCTCTCAGGCTCTTCTTAATTTGCTTAATTGACCCAAACGGAAAACTTTCAGGCAAACAGCCGATGTTATTCGATGCTTTCTTCTGTAATTATCGGTCGTTTGTCTTAGAAATTTTTCGCTATGGATTCTACCGATCTGTAGAGAGACTTTTCGGTTACCTGGACTTTCTGTCCCCACTAGAGGGTCGTACCGACCCCTGTGGCGACCACCCGACCACTAACAATCTCTTGTCGTCTGCACTTCTGACACCCGCTCCATTGCCTCCATTGAGCTCGGCACTGCAGTGTAGTAAACTTGAACTTGCAGACGAAAATTAGTCTGGTTTTTCTGAGCCGTTTGTTTAGGTCGCTGACCTCCTGCCGTCCCTAGGCAGGGGCGGGGGCGCGTGCCCCTTCTGCAGTGCGCCCGCCTACACTATGCGTCTCTTGCAGCAAACAACAGTAAAGTGTCAATTTCCCGACTGAGGCGGTGCTGCTATCATAAAAATGCTAAAATGCCTGATATTTTAGTGAGCACTTATTTATGTAAAACCCGGTGATTTTATGAAAGAACCCGCTGATTTGGTTATAAGACAATGATTTTACAAACAGAAACGCAATTTAAATCTGATTTTGTGAAGAAAAAACACTGACGTAATTCATGAATAAAACCATTGATGTATAATTCATAAATATCAGGTTTTTCATACATATTTTCATGACTGTCAGCATGTACGGCTTCTTCAACATAGCCAGTATGCGTTTTACAGGCGTGAATCGTATCCTAAATGAAATACAAATTAATTTATGACTATTTGTCGTCAAGGTTTGTAATTATTGTAGTATCTATTGTTTGCAGCATGTGGATATTAACCCTATTTGCACCAAGGTGCTGCCTTGCTGCAGAGGATTAAAATTATTTTCCGTTAGGAATACTCTAGGACAGCGAACCCATGTAGGAAAATAATACAGACTAGTACGAATAGGGTTAATTTCTATTCATAACAGATGAGAACCAATATCGCTCGTGAATGTGTGCAAGTGACTTGGCGTGAGTAATGTCACCTGGACCTCGACCGAAGACGCACAATTAGGCATCAAGGTATTCACTGGCCAGCTGTCCCCACCATCTGTGCAGATCTTTACCATCCGTACAGCTACTGCACTATTAAAGCAGCTAACTGGTTGACCAGTTGAGCATGCAGTGGACAACCGTACGCCCAACTTATGAAAGGATGTTCAGCTTGCACGTCGTCCTGATTGCACATTGAAAGTCAAGATCTAAGATGCTCCTGAAAAGTACTTAAATAGAACGACGAAAGAATAGAACTTCCGTTTATATCAGTCAAGATTACAATTATCTGGTGTGTGCGAGGGAATTATAGTTGGGCAGCATGTAAACTCCTCTCCTGAAAACTGCTGGGTCCCCTTTTTTTTCTAGCAGCTGGATCTGTGAAAATTTCACGGAATTATTATAATTATTAAAACTTCACGCTTGAGCTCCCACGGACAGGTAATAAAACCAAAATGAAGCATGTTGCAACACCGGGAAGCCCAAAACTCTGCTGAAGGAAATCAAGCAAAAATCCATTAACAACTGACTTAAACGTCTGCAGGCCTATACGACCAAAAGCCGATGCTGGCAACAAATTCCAAACCCTAGCCGACCAGGGCACGAAGCACCGACCGAACTGACTAGTTCGACATACGACAGCCTCCAAAGTGAAAAAGTGCGCTCCGCACGCAGCACGAGTCTCCCTCCCAAAAACCTTGAGGGCAGGGAGAGCAGAATACAACCAATGCCTCTCATTATTGTACACCTTATAAAACATACATTGCTCGGCTACTCTTCTCCTGTGGGACAGGTTCACCAGATCATTATCAGCGCACAGCCTGCGGTGCTGAAGCCCAGACCGGTGAGCAATACTCCAACACAGGCAGCAAAAACGCACAAAAACATCTGCGCACAATCTGACTGTCACCAAACAAGAACATTACTCTTCACTGATATCTCAAACTCGTATCATGCGAAAGAAGTGTGGATATATGTTCCAAGTCACAAAGTAAATCTTCTAGGAGTACCTACAGTATAACCTGCGAGAAAAAGCAGCCTAAATTTAAACTTGACTACTGCTATTTGCTTCCGGGGACCGCATCAAGGATACCCCAATTTTTCGCTATCTAATAACGAAAGGGTAACGACCGTACTAGGTAAAGTACGAAGGAACGTAGGGAGGAACAATCATAGCTATATGGTAGATGGCAGGTATAGTCTACACCCCTACCTCTTTTAGGAGCCCATATATATAGATGTTATACTTCCATATAGAACAATAATTGATTTAAGAGTGATAGTTACCAGCTTAATTTTGTACCTGTTTATAATTGGTGAGATGAACTTATCCAATCATTATCACCGTTGCCTGCTCTCCTGATGCCCAACTTTGTCGGGGCTGCAAGGCGCTCCTGCGGTCGTGTGTGCTGCCGTACGCTAGAGCGTAGGCAGAGAGAGCAATATGGCGTATTGTATTTGCCTCGTAGCATTGCCTTTTTATCGATGTTTACAGTTCGGCACTGCAAGATTTTTCTTTAAACGAACCCAACCAGGCACCTAGAGGTTTATTGGCTTCTGTTCGATGAAGCTTAGATACACGTCGGGCAACTGCCTTTATGTTTCCTATGAGAAACTGCGCCCCTGTCAAGACGCCAAGTGGAGTTGCAACCTGCTTTAATAAGAAGTCTTCATGACTACTAAGCAATGGCGATACAGTGCAACTAGTAAAACATAGACAGGCATATTCTCTCAGTTTAGAGAATAGTCTCTGTTTAGAGCTCATCAATTCTACAGCACGATTGGTTTCCCTATATTCATAGAACCTTTCCTTTGGATAACATCACAGGGAATCGGGAAGTTCTACATTTAAATTTAGTGCCAATTATGTTTTACTGCATTTTTTTGCTGGTCACTGAACATGCATCGGCTATCGCTATCATTAGCAACGAGCTGCGCGTTAAACGCAGCCTCCATTTCAGGAGTTTCCCTGTTTTGGGAGCCCCTGATTGAGTTGTACTACTGTATAAACTTACGGCGGCCCTGGAACCGGGCCGCAATTCCAAACTGAACTGTCTGTTATTGTAGGGGCTGAAAGGGACGCAGGGCCGCTGATCGTAAAGCCCTCAATAGATGACTCAGCACAACTGGTCGTTAAGTCTCCAAGAAAGAGCTGGAGAGAGAGGAAATCTGAAAATACCGCCCAGTTCCCGTTGGTATAAAGTTCTTTTTTTCACTCTGATATTGTAATGCAACTGTACCTACCGTAGCTTATTTTCAGTTATTCAATTAGCTCCAGTTAATGTTACGAGAACTGAAATTTCATTGCGTAAATGGAAAACTACAGACAATTGTTGACGTATCTTAGAGATAACTAAGAATTAATGATAATAATCAAGTGATGAGTTGAATTTTAGTTTGGACTTGTGGACATTGTAGTAAAAATGAAACTGAAGTTTTACTAAATATATTGCTGAAGTTTTTTTTAAGCAATTTAAATGGGCTTTCTGGAGTTTTTTTTGCAGACAATAAAATTTTCTCTTTGGTCCATATGAAGCTTTTAAGAACAATTATTGAATTTCTTTCAGCACTGCCGGAAATTCGATGAAAGTAGTTAATTTTTTTTTGAACATCTGAAGCGTTTTCTCAAATCAACTGAAGTTTATTGAAAAGAAAATTTTGGTTTCGGAATTGCATATAGCCTCCCTCAATGCTAGTGCTAAGTTATTTAAGAATAAGATAGGCTAACTTCAACTGAGCTAGAAGAAGTGCCTTTATCTAACTTCTAGGTGCACAAACTATACCTGTATCTCCTGTCAGCCACATACTACACATACCGTTACCTAATTAAATTTTGTGTATTGATTGAAGCAATTGCTAGATTAACTACGTGAGTTGTGTACGCGTGTTATGCAAGTGTTTCAGAAACTGTGCAGCGCATCTTACCCTACAATGACGCAGTACCGAGAGCGATTGTTTGGATCCCGCCGAGCTTGAAGGCTGAGATTTGTATCGTCTCTTTGCAGCGGCGCCTCTCATGCGTGTAGATACTACCAGGGGATGCTCAAC
>LQNS02276866.1:7625238-7637660 GCA_001587735.2 Parhyale hawaiensis
TTCTGACCTTCACTTATAGCAAATTCTAAAAAAGAGGTAATAATTTGGTTAAACTCAACAACTGGCCGGAACAGTACAGTGTATATACTGTGGAGTTGTTACTTTGAAAGGTTGATGCAAGTCCGGTTTTGAAGACATACATCTTAATTGCATCAGTCTTGTTATTTAACATGCAAACACTTGCCAAAATAGCAGAAAAATAGAGAAAATAATAACAAGCGTTGCGATACATACTGTATTAGAAAAATTATTTCTTTCTAACCCCGGCTTTGAAGGTCACGTATCTAGCAGCTCCTTCAATTATGGTGCCGACCTCTACCTTGCGAATGCTTGTCCAGAGGAAAATAATAAAATAGCAGAAGGCCAATGCAGTGTCCGGGAGGCAGCCAGCAGGCAGTACCTCAGGCAGAGTAGGAAGCACAGCGAGAAACTTGCGTGGCCTGTCAAGGGCGGCCAGTTAGCAACGTGTTGATGCAGCCCATTACGGTGGGGATCCTCTCGGCTGTACTGCCTAGTGGTGGGAATCTTCTCGGAAGTGCTGCCTAGTGGTGGAAATTTTCTCGGCTGCACTGCCCAGTGGTAGGAATCTTCTCCGGTGTGCTGTCTAGTGGTGGGAATCTTCTCGGGTGTGCTGTCTAGTGGTGGGAATCTTCTCCGGTGTGCTGTCTAGTGATGGGAATTTTCTCGGCTGTGCTGCCTAGTGGAGGGAATCTTCACCGGTGTGCTGTCAAGTGGTGGGAATTTTCTCGGTTGTGCTGCCTAGCGGTGGGAATCTTCTCGAATGTGCTCTCTAGTGGTGGGAATCTTCTCCGGTGTGCTGCCTAGTGGTGGGAATCTTCTCGGGTGTGCTCTCTAGTGGTGGGAATCTTCTCCGGTGTGCTGCCTAGTGGTGGGAATCTTCTCGGGTGTTTCCTCTAGTGGAGGGAATCTTCTCCGGTGTGCTGCCTAGCGGTGGGAATCTTCTCGGGTGTGCTCTCTAGTGGTAGGAATCTTCTCCGGTGTGCTGCCTAGTGGTGGGAATCTTCTCGGGTGTGCTGCCTAGAAGTGGGAATCTTTTCAGCAGTGCTGCCTAAAAGTGGGAATCTGCGCGACTGTGCTAGCGTGGAATGTTTTCGGTTGCACTGCCTCAAAGGGAATCTTCGTTTTCTGTTGTTTTTGGGCAGTGGTTTCAAGAAACTGTACTATTTTGGCACTTTTTACTTATATTTTAATGAAATATGCGAATGAGGCCTTAGGACCAACGAGAAGTACGTATAGGCCTATATATAAGCGCGTATCGAAAATCCTATGCCGATGAAAGAGTTCACCTCCTTTTGTTAATGGGTAAATTGGTGTCACTAAAAGTATGCACTGAAAATGACTTAGTTAAATGCACTTTGGTTCAGAGGAAAAAAAAGAGGGGACCTTGTCGCTGGATGCAGACACAAGAAATACATTCTAACAAAGCGCAATTGGTTATATTTTCTCTTCCATTTATGACGATTGCTTTGATGCATGATATAAGTATTTTCTGGAATTTATTTGCTCAAAAGACCTTGTATCCTTCAAAGAAGAGTATTTTCAAACAAGACTATTCAACCAGAAGCAAACATTTTAGTTGGTACATTTTAGGTTTCTGCTAGGATTTGTCAACTCATCTCAAGGCTTTCATGAATGGCTATAGCTCTCATCTAATAGTGGATCTTACGATAACTATCAATCCAAAATTATTGACACATTTGATGGTCACACTCTATCTTCCTGTCGTTTTAAAGGTGTTAATTTAGTCGTGTTATGTTTTCTCAGCAGCAGACTTTTTCCAGCATTTTTTCTTTCTGTATCCCTGTGAAGTAATATTTGCTCTAACGTTTCATACACTGGAGAGAAAGGGTGCAAGGTATATGCTTTTGGCACCTTCACTCGTGTGAGGAGGAAGGGTCGTGCCGAGATGTGAGCTACAGCCGAGGCTGTGGCATTTTCACTTTCAGTTGTGGTGACGCAGCGGAACTCCTCATTGATCAGTGGCTGGACATGCATATTTGGGGGTTGTTATAGGTGGACAGCCGCATGACGCCCGGCCCAGCCCAGCCTCTCGGTGCCAAGCGGAGGCAATGAGAAGGAGAGAAGTAAGAAGATGAAGCGAACATAATGCTCCGCCCTCTACGCCAAGGAGAGAAAATAAGAAAGAAACGAGAAGACGGAAATATAGCGAGGAGGCAAAACGGAAGAAATAACAGAGCAAACGAGAGATTTAGACTATTTAAAAACAAATAATATGAAAAAGAGAAAAAGAAATTAACTGAGAAGTTGAAAAAATGAAAACTAGAAAAGTGAAAAAAGGAAGATGAAACAAATATAGGAATGACAGTGAGAAGTAGAAAGAAAACAAGAAAATCAGAAACAAAAACGGATGAAATAAAAATAAAAGTGAGAAAATAATTTACTGATATAGAAGAATAAAGGAAGAATAAGTGGAAGTAGACAAAGAAAAACAAAAATACACTTAATTTCCCTACATCGTTATTGAGTTCATCGCGTCATGCGCAGCAGCTCTTCCCATTTAAAATTGTAGATGTCCGACTCCAAATTTCGACTGTACCCTGCCTTATTCCATAAAAATAACAAACTTGCAGTGTACAAACTAGTATATATATTATATATACCAGTGGTTTTTAACCTGGGTTCGATCAAACCCTAAGGGATCAGGGGGCCAGTTTCAGGGGTTCGGAGATTTGGTTCACCACACTCGTATATTCGTGACGTCACGCTCGTATATTCGTGACGTCACGCTCGCATATTCGTGACGTCACGCTTGTATATTCGTGACGTCACGCTCTGCTTGCCGGTTTTGTTCTCTGAACACAGAAATTTTGTGCGCAAATTATGCGTGGCACAGTTCGCGCACTAATTCAGTATATAATTATATACATATGCTTTGAATCTGAAGAAAAACAAAAGCGCATTTTATTTTTCTTACTACGAAGGGTTCAATGAATACATTGATGGATCTTGAGGGGTTCGGTACCTCCAAAAAGGTTAAGAACCACTGATATATACTGATCACTATATACCATCAAATCCATGAATGATTAAGTTATACATCAATAGAATTAGTTATATTGTCTTGAAACCTTTGCAATGGTATTCCCCTCTCCTTTTTTGTAAAGTTTGTATTATAGAGCTTACGGCACTAAGGGTAGATAATCTTTAGCAATAAGCATACAATCGACTATGTTTGCTATTATCTAAACTAAAATTCATAATAATATAATCCATTTGAATCTTGAAGATTTTACGGCGTCATTTAATCTATTTACCAACTTCAAGAAATCTAACGTTGCCAGGAGTTGTAGCAGGAATTTGGGTATTTGGGAATAAAAGATTTCGGCGCTACAATAACCTATACGCCACCGTTGTAATTTAAACTTTTCCATGCATGGTGGGAATTACCCAATTACTGAACTAACTCTATTTCCGAACAAACATCATTATTTGATAGGTGATAGTAATAATCCTATCAAATAATAACTGTTTGTTCGGAAATAGAGTTAGTTCGAGAATTGGGTAAATGGCACACTTCTTCGCCAACACGAGTGCTAGCGTTCTCAGCCCTTACTTCCCGATAGGCAATGCGATTCAATAGCTTTCTGCTTGTATAAGAACCATTATTTCGCAGATATCTGCTGTCTTACAAGCCTATCCTGCCTCTCTCGCACCCATTAAGTCTCATTTTCTCACAATATTTAGAATCCATAGAGCCTCTCTCCGGATCTTTGTAGTTTGCTTAATTGACCCAAACGGAAAACTTTCAGGCAAACAGCCGATGTTATCCGATGCTTTCTTCTGTAATTATCGGTCGTTTGTCATAGAAATTTTTCGCTATGGATTCTTCCGATCTGTAGAGAGACTTTTCGATCACCTGGAGTTTCCGTCCCCACAAGAGGGTCGTGCCGACCCCTGTGGCGACCACCCGACCACTAATAATCTCTTGTCGTCAGCACCTCTGACGCCCGCTCCAATGACTCCATTGAGCCCGGCACTGCAGTGCTATAGTAAACTTGAACTTGCAGACAAAAATTAGGCTGCATAGTCTGGTTTTTCTAAGCCGTTTGTTTAGGTCGCTGACCTCCTGCCGTCTCCAGGCAGGGGCGGGGGCGCGTGTCCCTTCTGCAGCGCGCCCGCCTACACTCTGCGTCTCTTGCAGCCAACAACAGTAAAGTGTCAATTTCCTGACTAAAGCAGTGCTGTATTATAAAAATAGCAAAATGCCTGATATTTTAGTGAACACTCAATTATGTAAAACCCGGTGATTTCATGAAAGAACTCGCTGATTTTAGTTATAAGACAATGATTTTACGAACAAAAACGCAATTTAAATCTGATTTTGTGAAGAAGAAGCAATGACGTTATTCATGAATAAAACCATTTATGCATAATTCATGAACATCAGGTTTTTCATGCATCTTTTCATGACTTGCAACATGTACGACTTCGTCAACACTGCAGACATGCATTTTATAGGCGTGGATCGTGTTCTGAATTAAATATAACCTAATTTATGACTAGGTATTTGTCGGGAAGGTTTGTAGTATCTATTGCTTGCAACATCTAAATATTAACCCTATCTTCACCAAGCTGCTGCCTCGCTACAGAGGCTTTTTTCCCTTAAGAAGACTATAGGACAGCGATCCCATGTGGGAAAATAATACAGATTGGTAGGAATAGGGTTAATTAAGTTCTAATTCGTAATGGATGAGAACCAATATCGCTCATGAATGTGTGTAAGTGACGTGGCGTGAGTAATGTCACCTGGACCTCGACCAAAGACTCACAATTAGGTATCAAGGTATTCACTGGCCAGCTGACCCTACCATTTGTGCAGATCTTTACCATCTGTACAGCTACTGCACCATTGAAGCAGCTAAGCTGGTTGACCAGTTGAGCATGCAGTTGACAACCTTACGCTCAATTTATGAACGGATGTTCAGCTTGCACGTCGTCTTGATTGCACATTGAAAGTCAGGATCTAAGACGCTCCTGAAAAGTACTTAAATAAAACGACGAGAGAATAGAATGTCTGTTTATATTAGTCAAGATTACAAATATCTGGTGTGAGTGTGATGAAATAGTTTGGCATCATTTAAACTCCTCTCTTGAAAACTGCTGGGTCCCCCTTTATTTTTCTAGCAGCTGGATCTGTGAAAATTAAACAGGAGAAGAACATTGCTCTTCACTGATATCTCAAACTCGTATCATGCATAAAAACTGTGGATATATGTTCCAAATCACACAGTAAATCTTCTAGGAGTACCTACAGTATGACCTGCATGCAATAACAGATTAAATTTAAACTTGACTACTGCTATTCGCTTCCGGGGACCGCATCAAGGATACCCCAATTTTTCGCTATCTAATAACGAAGGGGTAACTACCGTACTAGGTAAGGTAGGAAGGAACACAGGGAGGAACAAGCATAGCTATATGGTAGATGGCAGGTATAGTCTACACCCCTAACTCTTATAGGAGCCCATATATATAGATGTTATGCTTCCATAAAAATAATAATTGATTTAAGAGTGATAGTTACCAGCTTTATTCTGTACATGTTTAAAATTGGCGAGATGAACTTATTCGATCATTATCACCGTTGCCTGCTCTGCAGAAACCGAACTTTGTCGGGGGAGCAAGGCGCGTGTGCGCTCGTGTGTGCTGCCGTACGCTAGTGTGTGGGCAGAGACAGCAATGGCGTATTGTATGTGCCTCGTAGCGTTGCCTTCTTATCGATGTTTACAGTTCGGCATTGCAAGAATTTTCTTTAAAAGAAGCCAACCGGGCACCTAGAGGTTTATTGGCTTCTATTCGATGCAGCTTAGATACACATCGGGTAACTGCCTTTATATTTCCTATGATAAACCGCGCCCGTGTTAAGACGCTAAGTTGAATCGCAACCTGCTTTAATAAGAAGTCTTCATGACTACTAAGCAATGGTGATAGAGTGTAGCTAGTAAAACATAGACAAGCATATTCTCTCAGTTTAGAGAAGATTCTCTGTTTAGAGATGACAAATTCTACAACACGCTTTTTTTTTGTTTCCCTATATTCATAGAACCTTACCTTTGGATAACATCACAGGGAATCGGGAAGTTCTACATTTAAATTCAGTGCCAATTACGTTTTACTGCATATTTCTGCTGGTCACTGAACATGCATCGGCTATCGCTGCAATTAAAAACAGACTGCGCGTTAAATATAGCCTCCATTTCAGGAGTTTTCTCTGTTTTGGGAGCCTCTCATTGAGTTGTACTACTGTATAAACTTACGGCGGCCCCGGAGCCCGGTCGCAATTCCAAACTGCACTGTCTGTTATTGGAGGGGCTGAAAGGGACGCAGGGCCGCTGATCGTAAAGCCCTCAATAGATGACTCAGCACAACTGGTCGTAAAGTCTCCAAGAAAGAGCTGGAGCGCGAGGAAATCTGGAAATAACAGCCAGTTCCTGTTGGTATATAGTTTTTTTACTCTGATATTGTAAAGCAAATGTATCTATAAACCGTAGCTTATTTTCAGCTATCTAATTAGCTCCAGTTAATGTTACGAGAACTGAAATTTCACTGCGTAAATGGAAAACAACAGACAATTGTTATCGTATCTTAGAGATAACTAAGAATTAATGATAATAATCAAGTGATGAGTTGAATTTTAGTTTGGACTTGTGGACATTGTAGTAAAAATGAAACTGAAGTTTTACTAAATATATTACTGAAGTTTTTTTTAAGCAATTTAAATGGGCTTTCTGGAGTTTTTTTTTGCAGACAATAAAATTTTTTTCTTTGGTCCATATGAAGCTTTTAAGAACAACTATTGAATTTCTTTCAGCACTACCGGAAATTCGATGAAAGTAGCTAATTTTTTTTAACATCTGAAGCGTTTTCTCAAATCAACTGAAGTTTATTGAAAAGAAAATTTTGGTTTCGGAATTGCATATGGCCTCCCTCAATGCTAGTGCTAAATTATTTAAGAATAAGATAGGCTAACTTCAACTGAGCTAGAAGATGTGCCTATATCTAACTTCTAGGTGCACAAACTATACCTGTATCTCCTGTCAGCCACATACTACACATACCATTACCTAATTAAATTTTGTGTATTGATTGAAGCAATTGCTAGATTAACTACGTGAGTTGTGTACGCGTGTTACGCAAGTGTTTCAGAAACCGTGTGGCGCATCTTACCCTACAATGACGCAGTACCGAGAGCGATTGTTTGGATCCCGCCGAGCTTGAAGGCTGAGATTTGTATCGTCTCTTTGCAGCGGCGCCTCTCATGCGTGTAGATACTACCAGGGGATGCTCAACAGTTCCTGCCTTTACCTGAGAGAAAGTATGTTGGAATTAACTTGCGAAAGAGATAAAACATTATCATGACATCATATTGTTTTTCTGAAAATTGTGTCTCTGATGAAGTGTGTGACTTTTATTGCAGCTATATATGCATGCTCCTGATCCCCTGTGAAGTAGTACGAGCTAGAAGTGCAATACTGCAGTGTGTATGTAAGTAGGCTGCTTTTATAGTAGCTACTGCTTAAGCTGCATGGAGGGGGGGGGGGAATTTTAACACGCGATTTCAAAATAATCAGTGTCTCGACTATGTGAACTATATCCTGCGGTTTGAAAAAGTAGCCATACTATCTACAGGTTTCTACATTTACAGTGTGCTACATTGCATTCTTCAAGGAAGACAATTCGAAATTGAAAATTGTTCAGTGTTACGAAAATTAACTGCACTAGAGGAATTATACTTTTAATATAGTTTAAATGTCGCTAGTGTTTGATTTGCCAAGGTTAGCAGGCCAGTAGCAAAATTATTTTTATTTAAGTTTCCACAACGACACTGTATAAAGAATCATTGTATTGAGGATGTCGAAAGTCAGTCAGGGATTTCAATTTTATTATCTTCTCGGATTTTCAGTGATGGTGCCAGGAAGTTTCCTTTGGGGGCAGAAGGGGCTGGAGTGAAATGCGGAGTGACTTCATTATATATAACAAACATGTACGTTGGTTAAATGGTAGCAATACTGGTGGTTAAGACCTTCCATTTCCTCCCCCTACTCCCGCCACTGCTGATTTTGCAGTTGAGTTTATGGAATTCACAAAACATTAAAGAAACAATGATGATAAATTTTTTAAAACCAGTTTTGGTTACAAAAGTTTGTAAAGTATAGCTATTTTTCACTCTCTGGGCATGAGAGGTACGTATGTGCTAGCTGCGAAGGAGAGCTCTGTCCTCTCCTAACGAGCCTC
Source organism: Parhyale hawaiensis (assembly GCA_001587735.2). NCBI lineage: Eukaryota > Metazoa > Arthropoda > Malacostraca > Amphipoda > Hyalidae > Parhyale > Parhyale hawaiensis. The sequence goes on from LQNS02276866.1 coordinate 7,633,516, forward strand.
GGGTCAGGAAATCTGCATTGCTAATGAAGCCTAGCCATTTTGTGAGGCACCGTAGTCGTTAAACCTTCGATACATGAGACTCCATTCTGCCTTTCCCGTAGAAATAGCACTATTCGGAATTGATCGAACATCCTGGCTTGTTTATAGATTCAGGGGTTAAACTCGCTCTTATCTATTGCTGCACAATGCTACTCAATGTGTATTTATCTCTCTATCTTGCTACGTGTCCCTCTGCAACTATTATTCTTGTATTGCACAGAAGAAATTAGACAAAAGTATAAATACATTTTCTTTCTTATGCTGTAGACAATGCAATACCTATTCTATACTGTCATCATGCAGTAAATTTTTGTGGCTCTTGGGCTCAACTTGTTTCGTCAATCTCGCATCGGCTTAAGCCCTAAGAATAATCTATAAATTTTTAGTCTTCGTCTAAAATTAATAGAATTTGTAGACGTTAGTGCCGATGCCAAAAATTTAGGGGATAGGAATGAAAAAAAAAAAATGAAAATAGCCACCCTTCCATCCACATTTATTCCAAGTCAGATGCTTGTGATCAATTAATAAACATTTTGCTAAAAGGAAATGCCTATCTACGTAGCATAAAACAATTTTCATCCTCTGTCTCTTATCACTGTAAAACTTTCTGGAATGAAAGACTTTCCAATGTAGCATTCAGTATCTCATTTCGATTTTCACTCTGTATCGGTGCCCCTGTATTATTAACCTAAATGATAGTTTAGAGCTGAATTCAATGCATTACCTGCGCAGCTTGAATGCAGAAATATTATGTGTTAGGTTTAGCTGCTACTTTTTTAATGAAGCCTCTTCAATGTATAACTCTCAATGAATTTCAATATCTACCAAGTACAGTCCAAATTTTGCACAGACAAAAAAAATCGTTTCTCTTACCGCTCTAGAAATTTTATTCACTGAACGACTTTCCAACGTAGCATTTGGCACCACATCATCTCGCTTTTCATCCACGAAAATTCAAATTTGGCACCAAGCAAAAATCTTTGCGTCAGCTACCGCTGTAAAATAACCGAAACGAAAGCCTCTGCGCACCGCAACGTTCGTTCGATAGATAAACCTGTCGTCTTCGCTTGGCTTGCGAACGCGCAGAAAAAATAAGGAAGGAACTAACTTGCGGTGCTGAAGATTCACTGTCGCTTTCTTTGGACCGGTGGAGGCTGAGGCATTCAGGCTTTCACTGAAGGTAACCTTCAATTAAACTTTTCCTGAGCGCACAATCACGCAATATCACGGGTACGCGGGGGCAATTTGCGCGCATTGCGAGTCATGGTGGTGTGGCTAATGGTAGAAGGTTTCTGCCCGGCACGGAGGGGGTTATTGTTTGGTGAAGTAATGGTACACGGACGGTGAAAAGAATGGTTGTGAGGTGTGTAATGTACTTTGTGGGTCATACAGCACTTTGTTTACTTAAATTCTACCAGCATTTGAGCTACAACTTACAATCTAGCACTGTACAACATGTTTCTACAATACCTTGTTCCGCTTAACTTTACATATGTTTAAATTGTAACATTGAATCGAGCAGAATACAATTAGTTTCTGCAGTTATTTGTTTTTCTAAATTTGATCGCACTTGAACTACAGCATAGATTCGAACACCGGGCTATGCAATGTATTTTATCTGTACTTTGTTTATAAAATTTTATTTATGTTCGAACTATAACATATGTACAAATATAGTATCTAGCAGTGAGCTATACCATTGTGGCACTTAATCTAAACTTTTAATCAATATTATCTGATCAACATCGTGTTATCGAGCAGTATGTTATATAGTTTTGTTGCTCATGAAAATGATTATTATTTACAGAATCCCTGAGTGTCCAGTGCATTTATGCAATAGTTAATTCATTTAATTATTAGTTGATATGAAATCGTGCAGTTTCAATTGTAATTTTATTGATTTGCGTGTATTTAAAAATTACTTGACAGTGAGTCATATTTCTTCCTTTGTTTCTCTCGTTCGACTGCTTTAACTGCACACACACACACACACGGTCACTTTCTCCTGCCAGCTCATGGGTGCACAGGACACACGTGTGTACACGGCCCTGTTATCCTCTGTCCTTCCCGACACGTGTAAACAACGCGGCCATCTTGGGTTCTTTCCTGGATTTCTTCTCCCACACACGAACACGAAAACATCTTTTGCGCATCATCTTGTTTTCACTGATTTCCTAGATGAATGCATCAGCACACCATTTTCGGGAGTACTTTCCAGTACCGCATGATTTTCTTTAATAGATTAGATTAGATAGGCGGCAGTAGACGAACAAATAGGCCCATTCCCAAAGAGACACCGGTACCTACGCCCCGGCCCTCTATGAGACACCGGTACCTACGCCCCGGCCCTCTATGAGACACCGGTACCTACGCCCCGGCCCTCTATGAGACACCGGTACCTACGCCCCGGCCCTCTATGAGCTATTGCCATTGTGTTAGTAGGATACATAGGACTGGAGAAAAGAAGAAGAAAAGAGAGAAAAAAGGGGAAGAATCCCATACTTCTAGCAGTGATGCTATTTATAAACAGCGAGCGAAGTCAGAGAGGTGATAGTGTTTTCGTTGAAGATTTAAGTACATGTTTAAATTAGGTCCAGGTGCATTCCAAGATCCAGAGTCAACTAGTACTACTGCTACCGAAACCGACGCACCTCTCTAGTCCTAAATAAAGGAGCGTGCATGTCGCTGAGAAGAACAAATGTGAAGACAAAAAGATGAAGGGTTTTGCTCTCTATATTTCTAACCTTCGGTCGGGAATGGTAATTTTCCTGAACGTATTTTTATGGCGAGAATAAAAGACTGCAAATATTGAGTTACGAACAATTAATAATGCATGTTTTGCCATCGTGACTTACACATACTGACTTATATCCTGCTTTGCAACTGTTCTTCTAGTTGGGAAAGGAATGTGTTTCCTTTCTATTTTCTTATTTTAAAATACGATACAATGCGATACTTTTACTTAAAGTAAGCCGATTTATTACTCTGATGCTTCATTCTAGACTCACTATAACTTACTTCTATAAAAGGTCATTTTTGAGATAGAAACGTCGTGAAAAAGGCAATTTATTTAAATAATCTTCACTGCAACATGTTCCTACAAAAATTACCGTATAAATTATTTTTATGATTACTGTCTCGTAATGAACACGACGTATTTCGTTACTCTGGTATTGTAAGCTTGGTAAATTGCGCAGCGCTTTCTTTCAGAAAAATAACTATAAAGTGCATTTTTGCTGTCAATATTTCAGAAAGTTCACGATTTATTTTGTTACTCTTCATAGGTAGGCCAACTCGGTACTGTGACATTTTCTGTTGTAAGACGTACTATAGAAGTACTGTAAAAACATTTTTGCAGTCAGTAGTATCTCTTGGAAAACACGATTTTTTTGTTACTCTTCATTGGTAAGTTAACTGAGTACTGTGACACTTCCTTGTATAAAAATAACCTCGCGCGTCATGCAACACTCGTCCGTTGAGGCGGAACGAGTCACGTCCAGGCAGTAATGTTTCGATAGATTAACAAGCGGCTGCTGCTGTGGCTGCATGGCCAATTCTTTCGTATTTTGCACTAGACCTTGTGTGACCAGATCCATTTGTTCACTTTCAATTTCAGTGAATGTTTGGATCAGGAAGCTTCACGCTTATTTCAGGCGGTTTCATGAGATAATGCGCATGCGCACAGTACCGAGCGATTGTCAGCCCTGATGGACGTGCGTTGCTGCGACAGGGTTTTTTGGTATTAAGAAGATCAGTAAACGCCGACGGGGCTGGGGAGCACTTGCGTCTCTTCCTTCTTCGTGGCTGCAGCTTATGAAATTGTTTATACTTTTTTATAGGTAAGTTCTGTGAAGAAGTGAGCCTTCAGTGACAGCTTCCGTACCGAGGTGAACTTTTCAGTGATAGGTTGTGTGTAAAGGCAAACTTTTCAGTGATAGGTTGTGTGTAAAGGCGAACTTTTCAGTTATAGGTTGTGTGTAAAGGCAAACTTTTCAGTGATAGGTTGTGTGTAAAGGCAAACTTTTCAGTGATAGGTTGTGTGTAAAGGCGAACTTTTCAGTGATAGGTTGTGTGTAAAGGCAAACTTTTCAGTGATAGGTTGTGTG
>LQNS02276866.1:7639219-7666597 GCA_001587735.2 Parhyale hawaiensis
AGGTTGTGTGTAAAGGCGAACTTTTCAGTTATAGGTTGTGTGTAAAGGCGAACTTTTCAGTTATAGGTTGTGTGTAAAGGCGAACTTTTCAGTTATAGGTTGTGTGTAAAGGCGAACTTTTCAGTTATAGGTTGTGTGTTAAGACGAACTTGTCAGTGATAGGTTGTGTGCAAAGGCGAACTTTTCGTTGATAGGTTGTGTGTAAAGGCGAACTTTTCGTTGATAGATTGTGTGTAAAGGCGAACTCTTCTGTTATAGGTTGTGTGTAAAGGCGAACTTTTCAGTGATAGGTTGTGTGTAAAGACGAACTTTTCAGTGATAGGTTGTGTGTAAAGGCGAACTTTTCAGTTATAGGTTGTGTGTAAAGGCGAACTTTTCAGTAACAGGTTTTGTGCAATGGGTAGAAAACTGCTAAGTTTACCGGCTTCGTGTAGAAGCGAATTTTTTCTTTTGATAAGTTCAATGAACAAGTCAACGTTTGGTGACAGAATGAGGAGAAACGGACTTTGCTATTGATAGATTAATAGTGTCCAGCGATGTTAGTGCTAGTATAAGTTCTCTGGATGTAGAGGCGAAGCGTTCCCTTAACAGTTCTCTGTAGAGACGAACTTTTCCGTTAACAGTTCTCTGTAGAGACGAACTTCTCAGCTGACAAGTTTTCAGCAGAGACTAACTTTTCTGCTCCCAGGCTCTATGTAGAGGAGAACTTATTATTTTAAAGACAGATTCTGTATAACTGCATTTCTGCTAGCTGGTTCTGTGTATAAGCAAACACTTCCGCTTGCTGCCGTGATTATATAGAGTAGAGAACTTTTCTGTTAACAAAGTCTGTGTAGAAACGAACCTTTTTCTGTTGAGTTTCTACATCATGGTTAACTTTGCTAAATATACTCAATTGCTGCCATTCTGTCAGCTCCAGTCATATTAGGCCGGTGCCACACAATCCATATATTCCCACAAACAACGTGCTGTGAGGATGCGCTCGCAACTTGCATGTCTTTCATGCAACCGTATCTATGCTACCGTGTTTTAATATATTTCAGGACAACGAGTGAGTTTCCCGTTCTCGCTTCAAGACTTCGCGCTAAAACGCAGTTGCGTTTCTCGTCATGACCTATTTTCTTTGTTACAAAGTAGGTCTTCGGGCGGTTTCTGGGTGACATTGTATATATGTATTGGTGAATAATCAGGCATATGGACGGTTGGTGGGGGGGGGGGTGTCAGGCACGGTCGCCACATTAGTCCTCCGTCTCTGATGCCCTCGCTCTGATAGTGTGTGGTCGACGGCAGCTGTGCACTCCTATGGGGCCTAGTGAGCATCCAACTACAGCACGAACAAATGCATGTGAACTTCTAACTGGGAGTGTGCGGTCATGTTGAATTTACATTACTTTAAACAAGTGACAGTTACAATATAACCGGGGAAATTAGGTGTCTATGCAACTTTGATTGTCCATACGCGTTTAATTAGCTTACTAGATTCGATATGAGAGAACAGACGGATGAAGAGGACATTCCAGAGAAAAGACGATACCTGGGTGTCTGTTCTTTTATGGTCACTGCCACTCTTAAAGCTTGAATAAATGAGTATAATATTGTTTTTCGAATTGAATACCTAAGCTGATCGATTACCTAAACTAATTGATTGGATAGTTTCACAATTCTAATTAGTCACAGAACCTCGTTTGAAATGACTTCGAAACTTATTAAATTGCTAGGTAAAGATGCAGCCAAACCGTTGCTGTCAACACTAGGAGACCCAATTGATATCAGAATATTGCATACTCTCAGGATATGGAACATAGTACTTTCACGAGGTTTAAGAGTCCTGTTCAGAAGTTTTTTCCTCTCTATACATTTTCTTCTACAGATTACAAGCGTTTTATTTCACCAATCTGTCTAGAATTTTTACAGGCAGAAGTGCGGCGTCAGAGCAAGAGTCGTNAGAACAACAGGCTCTTATGAGCTGGGGGATACGCTGTCGTACAGGAATGCTTGTTTATGTGCTGAGGAGAAGGCTCGGTCGCCGCATAGAAAACTGGAGCTTTCAGGACCGCTGTGCATGGGACATCGTGAACAGGACTCTTAAGGCGCCAGTGTTGATACAGTTCCTTGGCGTTGAAAACTTTTCTCAATCAGAAAATCTTGAACGAAGACAAGCATAGAATGATATCGCATAATCGCCTGCCATTTTTTTATCGCCAGCACTTTCATTGTGACAACCAAAGGTAACTTGGCTAAGTGTCTCCAAGTCTCCGAGGTCATACCCGCCAACAGCGTCCAGATGTCACGGCCGTCGCCGGGCTCAGACTTTCTTATCTGCCGCCTGATATGGTCTGCCTGCTGTACTGGGTGGCTGTGGACGAGTGCGGTGCCTGTCTCAGACCTGTGGCTAATAATAGACCTCTGCTTTTTTGTCATCTGGTGCAGAAGAATTAAATAAAGGGCAGACGTCCTAACTGGTCCGCCTCGAAGTTTGAACACGCCGTTTGCAGGCCGTTAGTGTTTTTTTGTTACCTACTGCCAATGAATGAATGAGCGCCTCATCGCGGTGGCGTCTGGCGTCCCTCAGGGCAGTGTGCTTGGCCCGCTGTTGTTCGTTCTGTATACTAGGAACATGTTCTCTTCGCTTGAAAACACGATGGTCAACTTTGCCGATAATTCCACTTTGATAGCAGTGATACCTAATCCTCGCCTGCGTAATCCTGTCGCTCAGTCTCTGAATAGGGATCTGTCACGCATTAGTGCATGGAGCTCGGCCTGGAGTATGAAACTGAATGCCTGTAAGACCAAGTCGATGATTATCAGTCGGTCTCGCACACTTGTACCGCAGCATCCCCAACTGGAGATTGATGACACTTTGCTTCAGTAGTCTAGCTCTTTGGAGATTCTTGGTGTTGTCTTTGATGAGAAGCTTACTTTTGAGCCGCATATTAGGCGGTTGGTGTCACGTGCTTCCACTAAGATTGGGCTCCTACGTAAGGTGAATTCTGTGTTTGGTGACAGTCAGGTTGTCTGTAGATGTTTTTATGCTTTTTTGTTCCCCCTGTTAGAGTATTGCTCACCGGTCTGGGCTTCAGCTGCTGACACTCACTTGCGTCTGTTGGACCGACTTGTTAGTTCAGCCAGCAGGCTGTGCGTTGATAATGATCCGGTGCACCTGTCCCACAGGAGAAGAGTAGCAGAGCTATGTATGTTTTATAAGGTGTACAATAATGAGAGGCATTGGTTGTATTCTTCTCTCCCTGCTCTCAAGGTCTTTGGGAGAGAGACTCTTGCTGCGTGCGGGGAGCACTATTTCACTTTGGAGGCTGTCCGATGTCGAACTAATCTTTTCGGTCGGTGCTTCGTGCCCTGGTCGGCTGAGGTTTGGAATTTATCCCCGGCATCGGCTTTTAGTCGTATTGGCCTGCAGGCGCTTAAGTCAGCTGTTAATGGTTTTTGCTAGATTTTCTTTAGCAGCGTTTTGGGCTTCCCGGTGTTGCAAAGTGCTTCATTTGGGTTGTATTACCTGTTCGTGGGAGCTCAAGCGTGAAGTTTTAATAAAAATAATAATAATAATAATGAATGAATAAACGAATGAATGAATAATTGAAGGAATGAATGAAACGCAGGCACCTTTAATGAGTACTTGCAGTTTCCAGCGGTTTGAGCACAACTGGACTAGGCGTGAAAACCATCAATTTCCAGCGAAAACTGCGTCTCAGTATTTTTATATTAGCTATAGCCTTCTGCGTCGTACCCCAGCTGCCGAGGCGCTTGTATGTGAAAGTAAGCTACTAAGGAGTAGCCCACGTTGGTTGTCAAATACTTCTGCAGCCCAGTATGGCTCTCGTCCCTTTTATAATGTATAGAGCTTATAGAAGGGTTAGTAGAGCAGATGTTAGCGGAATCCTGAAAGCAGCTCTTGGTTTCTTTCAAAATAATAAAAATATATATGTAAATATTCATTAATGAGCGAGTTGAAGCGACGTTATTTTTTTTTCTTTTCAAACAGTTTCATAATAACAGAGACAATCATTTTTATAGCTATTAATGGTGAATTTGATTGCCAGCGTAACGTTTGCAGCGCAGTTAATTATACAGGGTATTGTGTAATTTGATGCACATATTTTAACCATATAGAGAAAAACGCAAAATAAAGCGATTTTCAAGAGTGACGATACCTCAAAACTCTTTCGTTTTCGAGAAATGACGACGTGAAAGGATTAAAGGGAGGGTTCGGGCGAAAATGGAAAGTATTTTATTTGTGGACCGATTTGAATGAAACTTAGTATAGATGTATAAAATCTAAAAAAAAAAATTGTTTTTACTCATGTACTTTTTCTATTTTTCCCATAGAAAACGAGTTCTTCAAAGAAAACGGAAAAAAGGGGGCTGAGGAAAACTATCCTTTCCTACAGTTTTTGAGCTACCAAGATGATTTTCGGTATCAAAGGAAGCGGAATTTGATTTTCTATCAGAATAAAATTTTTCGGTTTGATTTTTGAGTGAGAAGACGAGTGACGGCGCACTTTTTTTAAAAAACTTTTTAAAATTGAAATTTTTGAATATTTTCAAAAACTATTCCGAAAATCAAGCCGAAATATTTTATTCCTGTAGAGGATCATATTCCTCTTCTTTTGATACCGAAATCATCTCTGTAGCTCAAAAACTGTAGGAGTAGGGTTTTCCCCAGCCCCAATTTTTCCCGTTTTCTTTGCATAACTCCTATTCTATGGGAAAAATGGAAAAAGTACTGGAGAAAAAAATTTCTTTTTAAATTTTGCATATCTATGCAAAGTTTCATTCAAATTCGTCTACAAATAAAATACTTTCCATTTTCGCCCGACCCTTTCCTTAAGTATTTTGGGTCATAATTTCTGGAAAACGAAAGTTTTGAGGTTTTTGTCGCTCCTGAAAATAGTTTTATTTGCGTTTTTTATAAATGGTTGAAATGTATGTATCGAATATCACAAGACCCTGTATACACATCTGCAGAGGTGGTCGCGGCCTTGAGCAGCTTCTAATATTTCTTGTGATCTTGCTTGTTATATAAGCCTGTTTTGGGAACATTTACTGCCACAGGCCGCAATACTTGAGCCAAAACCTGCTCGCTTTGGCTTGAAAGGCCCCCTAATTACTAAAAGTATTACTAGGACCTTAAGCCGAAACCGTCCTTATGCAAGCAGACAAGCAAATTATTTTGTATACGTACCTTCTGAAAGAAGCAATGGCCGGAGAGCCTGCCATTAATAAAGGCTGCGGGACGGAGAAGGGACCTGGAATTAGGAAACAGCTGGGCCGCGCCCAGGTTTGCATATATCTCTACGTGCATAGGCGGCAGAAAATTTTTGAATCGGATGGTGAGTGGTGTGCAACTGCCTTGAGGGATTCTCGAATTAACCCTCGGTCTCCAGTATATGTGCCTCATTTCCCATGATACTAAATCTTGGAGTTTAGTAGAGTCCGATGACACCGTTGTATTTTGTCGAGTGTAAGAAAATAAATTTGGTTCGAACAATGTCATAGCAGATATTTCTGCTATTTAGGTCTATTAAGGCGGATGCACACTAACACCAAATTTTCACCGCCGCACAAATTTACATCAATTCCGTTGCTGCGAACAATGCTTCGGCTTGCACATTGCACTACCGCTAAGGTGAATATCTAAAGTATGAGTCGTTTCTTGCAATTTGTACGCTGTGGCAAGTGGCAGTGGTGAACCTTTGGGTAGTGCTCTTCCTATTTCTGAGATAGTTTGAAGTTGCTATGACGTAAGTTGTAGGGAACGTAACCGCCAGAGTGGGAAGTTCAGTGATTATTCAACTTTTGCGTTAGTGGGCCCTCGCCTTTATTGTTGCCTGCTTTAAAGCTTGCAACAAACGCTCGATGCATTTCTTTATATGCATAACGCAATTGTATGTACCACTGAATTTAGTATTTGTATACTTTACTAAAATTTTTGGCCGCCTGAACAGTTAATTTAAAATTTTATATTCCTGTTAAAGTAACCACCTCGTTTTCAACTGAATTTCAATATAATATCGGCGAACCTTGTCACAAATTTTCATGGAGTGATATAATTCTTTCTCTTTCAGATTCGTACCTTGTACTGCACATCGACTTATGATGCATACTTCAGCGGCCCTACTTACAGCATGCCTTGTGAGTACACCTTTGTCTTGCACTTTTAGGGCGCCTTCACACGTCAGTCATCTCAACGCGTTGAATGAAACTGGCGGACGAGGCACGTTGAGTTGATGGAAGCAGTTGCGGCGAACGCGCAAGACTGAAGGACGAAGCACATTTGTTTTCTCTACGCGCTGCGTCCTTCAAGTTCCGTAAACAAAACGTATAAATACTGAGTTTATACTCTGTGGGGATCATAGATCATGAACAAATCGATACATACGGTTTTCGTCGTCACTTTAATGATCAGAATCACTCTAAACCCGTATAACGCTAGATAATTGGAAAATGTTGTAAGAACCCGGGCGCCATCTTTGTTTTGACACACCAGCTGATTGTGGTCGGTTGATTTCACTTCTCTCGGTTTATCAGGCTATAAATATTAAAGAAATGGGCTGTTCCACTTGGAATCACGCTGTAGGATTGTGGGATACGAATATGACTTCAAACAGATGAAAAATGTAAATAAAAACGTATCGAAAGAAAGTCATAGCTGAACGCGCGGCATCATTCATTTGAACGGGGTGACTGTCTAGCGTCCAAAACTCTAAACGCAACTCACTCTTAACAACTTTGGGTGAAAATTTTTAGATAATAGCTGATTATACGATGTAAAATTGGACTTAATTTTTTTTCGACGGAAATTATTTTGACGATGAACAAATTTAACGAAAGATATTTTGCTGTAATGAGGTTTGATTAGAGAAAATTAGGCATATTTTCCTTTAGAGCTTAGAGAACTGGACGTACTTGCTTTTGAAGTTATGCTAGTGGCTGCTGTACAGCCTTCCCATTTGAACGAGAGATGCAGCTCGTATTCATTCACCTGAGTAAATGCGTTGATACGAATGAAGTGTGAATTCAACTTTAAATTTCAGTTGCTGCGATTGCTTTAAATTCATAATGCATAATATGTAAACAGGAAAAAAATGTATCTGCAACTACTGTGCACTAAGCTCAGACTTGAACAGTCCTTACTACTCATGTACAGGAAATTTTAATGTCGTGTTTCGCATATTATTTCTAAGTATTGTCAAGCTTCTCATTATTTAATAATACACAGCTTGTTGGTATAATGCTAGCTGGAGTGGTTAGTCTCTCTCTCTGTCCCGATATGAAACATTGCATAGGATGGCACAATTATAGTACTTCTGTAGTACTTCTGACTGACAGCATAGACACTACATTACATTTTATTCCGACGGCAAATATCTTTTTTTTTCGGACTTCAAAATACGTAAATTTGTTAGAAAAATGATCATGAAAGGGAACCCCGTTCCTTGATGCTGAAACTACGGGCAGTGCCGGAATGGGGTGTGCTTGAGGTGATTATATTCCGTTGTCATTTATTAACGACGCGTGTCTCCAGTATTTGCACAATATACGAGAAGCGATGATGCAAGAGTCTAGTAAACAAGAGATGATATGGAAATTACGATGTGATAGCAGTATGCGTCGTCAGAAGAAAGTTGATATATAGGTATGAGAAATACAACACTACATTTATTTAATTTGCTTAGCTCTAGAAAGTTGGCTAATTATGAGACTTGATGCGCTATATTAAAAAACTCAACGAAACACATGACCTAATCTTTTAGGAAGTATGAGAAAATTACCTCTATAACTGTTGCGCATGTTTTTTATACTGTTGTTTTCCTGTTGAAATATCATATTTCGGTACTTGCGAAGCACCTGCCACCACTTCTAACTTTTCATTCTGATGATCTGTTTTATATTGACAGGCTGAGGTGTACTGGGGAGTGTGAAATTTGTCATTGGGAAAAGTAAATGCCGAAAGAAAGAAACAGAGAAAAACGCGTACCGAGTCAAGCATAACCTTTAGATTAGATAGGCGGCAGTAGACGAACCAATAGGTCCATTTCCAGTGAGCCGCCGGGACTCACGCCACGACCCTCTATGAGCTATTGGCATTATGTCAGTAGAATATAGATGACTGAGGAAAAAAGGAGAAAAAAAGGAGGAAGAATCTCAGCCAATGAAACGATCATGCATGCACTCAAGCAGCACGATCTATAGCCGATGATATGCGGAGCTTAGAGACGTTTATCTGTGTAGTTGGAGCGCATGAGAGAAGAATATGGATTAAGGTGGCCTCTGAAGCTCTGACCGTTAAGAGTTTGCGACTCCTGGAAGAAGAGTTCTTAACTCTGGAGGAAGTCTCTCCCAATGTTTGTCAAGACGATTTTTACACGCGTTGACTGTTTCCGCACCGTTAACGTCGGAGGGGAGTCTATTCCAAATATTCACTATGAAATAGGGAAAGAACTGCTGACTTAAGGTTATTCTTCTAGTTTTATGATTGAGTTTGTAACCTTTGTTTTACAGGCTATCATTAACGTCTGTTTCAAAAAGTCTCATCGTAGGTACGTCGTTGAAGCCATTCAAATACTTGAATGTTTCTGTGAGGTGCTTCCTGAGTCGTCTTTGCTCGAGAGTGATCAGGCCTAGTTCTTTAAGGCAACATTCGTATGGCTTATTTCGCAGCTGAGGTATCAATTTCGTTGCTCTGCGTTGGACTCTTTCCACGTTATCGATATTTTTATAGAGATATGGCGACCAGAATTGAACAGTAAATTCTAACTAAGTGTCGGCGCACTAACGCCTTGTACAAGAGAATGATGATGTCCTTGGACTTGTATTCGAAATTCCTGGAGATAAATCCCAGTACTCTGCTTGCTATATTCACACTCTTGTCAACTTTTTGACTGCGTTGTAGTTTGTTTGTTATTGTTATGCCCAAGTCCCGTTGTTGAGTGACAGCTGCCAATTGCGTCTCGTTCATTTTCAATTGGATTGAAGGGTTCTCCGGCCCTATGTTCTACTGAATATTTGTCGACATTAAAGCTCATCTGCTAAGTTGTGCTCCAGTGCATGAGGTGGTCAAGGTCTTGTTGGAACTCAGCTGTTTTCCTGGCAAGATGGCATAGTTCAGTATCATCCGTAATTTTACTGATTTTACGATGGATATTAAGATTGAGATCATTGATGTAAATTATGAACAGAAGTGAGCCAAGCACCCTACCTTGTGGAAACCCTGATGATAACGCGTCCAGTTGCTTGTCTCTTCTTCAAGCTTCACTCGCTGCTGCCCAACTGTAAGCCATGCCCGGATCCAGCGTAAATAGTCTCCTTGATGCCATCTTCCTAACCATATCTTAAAATTGAACATCAATACCAAAATCATTGATTGGTGACAAATTACTCCCAATCTAACTGTTCCTAGGTTAACACGCATGCATCCATAATCTAAAACATCATTACTTTTCAGACACTACTGACATGTCGAGGCACGTTGAGTGCGACGTTGTCAGGTCTATCCCGTGCTGGTATGCCAAGTCTCCAACATCTACACGTCAAGTGTGGTAGACTTGGTATGACAGTTAATGTGGTCTTCGACCAGCCCTTCACTGGCGTCATCTATTCCAAAGGCCACTATTCTGATAAGCGCTGCCACTATGTTGGGGAGGATAATTCTGGAGCGAAAGAATTCTCGTGAGTATTCTGTATTTTTTTTCTTGATTTGACCCAAGAGATACGCGTGAAAATTGATGATTAATGAAGTACTATGATAAAATAAATAATATTTAGTTAAGATAGTAAAATTCGTACCAAGGAAAGTACTCACAAATAATTTTTCTAGATAAGCTAATAAATATTTCGATATTTATACACTTCTCAGAAAATGATTCTGTTGAGAGTAAATTCTCGGGAATAAGCTAAATACCTGCTTTCTCCACTGCAATATTACTGCTCTGCTTACCTAGATAATCTTGGTTCAAAGTAATGACGATTTTTTTAGTTTTTGCTTCACCCCAGGTAATATAAAAAGCTTTGAGCGACGTAGAGAACGATTCTGGCTCAAGAAGTCTCTTCCCTTTTCTAGATACTCGCCAATACGACCATTTGACAGCTATGAATTATGCCCTTCTGCTTTGAAGCTCGTAATTTTGAAGTGGAAGCATTCATGTGAAATTTTCATATTTTTTACTGCACTTCGGTTTGTTTTCATCTCAGTTGTCGATGGGTGTAAGGAAAGGGGTTCCCGTGGGGGCTGCTCGCTTCTCCTGGGGGTGTGAGACGTTCCTTTAAGGGTGTGAAATCTTCGATTATGCAATTAGTTTGAAACTTAATTTGATTATTTTTGCCCATGCTCAGTCTAAATAATTATGTGACCCAAATGTAGCATAATTTTCACTGTTTACTAGCATATGAGTTTTTACTTTTGTAGAGGGTATGTGAACACATTAAAAGTATTCGATGGGTGCCAGGCATGCGAGAGGTAGGGGCATACTGCACTTTAGGGCGTGATCATGAAAAATGACGGTGCAGTTTTCATGCTCAAGAACGCAGCACCGATGCGAATTTTCTTTGGAGTAATTTGGCTTTGGAAGATCAAGGGATTCTCACACTGGCCCTCGCTACCGGCTACCACTCCTATTATGTTCACACAACCAAGCCACGAAAATTCTAGAATTGCGATAAAAGATAATTTGTAGGTGTGTTGACTGTTTATGGTGCGATGAAGGATTACAGTTATTATTGTTTCTCTTACTCCTCAGGTTTCTCATCCCCATTGATGGCTGCGGCACAGACGGTGAAATGAACGACCCTAAGTCGAAGAAAGACATGTTCTACGAGAACACCATCATCGTTCAGGTAAGTACGGCTGTCTGCACCATTCACGATTTCGTGATCCATGCGCTATTCGTGTCTTCTGTACCGTTCGTGTAATCACTTCTTCATTTCCAGTACTTGCATACAACACTGTAGCTTTACATACAGTACAGCGATTTTACCGTTTCCAAGGTATCTTTTAGGAGAAAGAAAGTCATTTCCAAAGCGCTCTTTAACTCCGCGCCAGATCTTCCTTTACCTGTACCAGATCATAATTCGCCATTATACAATTTTTTTGAAATTATCCGAAAATATGACTTCGAAGGACGTCGATGTATATATATACCAAAATGCAAATGCTAACTAAAATCCCTTCTATTTTCGAAACATATTTTTATCAATGATTCCATCACCAAGTTTACTGTGCAAAACAAATAAACACTGTGTAGGAAACCTGAATTTCTGCTTCACAGAGGCTCCTTTTTGATTCTTTCCACTCTTTTTCTTCAATATGATGAACACCCAATAGCTAGTTTGCAAGGAGATTGAACACATTTTCTTTTAAAAGTCTAATAAATTTCTGCTGATATCAAGCTCATAATAATAATAATATATAATTATTATGAAACTACGTTTTCCGAAAAGACAATACATTGCATATATTTGAATTTCCTTCCTATATACATCACAGACTGATCCGCCAAACCACTGAGTAGTACCGCGCTTTTCCAATAGACACCAATTTTTTTAAATAACTATAGAAAAGTAGGGTAAAAAATGGATAACCCACATTAAGGGTAAAAATTGAACTAATATTTTTTACTGCATGCTAGGGAGTCCATTTTTTACCTCTAATGTGGGTTGTCCATTTTTTACCCGACGATACTATATATATGTGTTGTTTTATATTTACCCCACAGACGGACCCACTCATCACAGAAGTGTGGGACGAGGCCCGGCTGCTGCGGTGCGTGTGGCCCCACACTGTCCTCAAGCGGGTCATGGCTGCGCCCTTCTTTGTGTCCCAGCCTGAGAGGGTACGTTGCTTGACGTCCCTGCCTGTGCATGCCCAATTTTGATCTTGTCCGTGAAGGGCGACTGGTGCAGAAGCATTATTCCTGGTCCCCCTTTGTTACGTCACTGTACCCATGACCAATGGCCATTGTCCCTTAGTGACGTCACTGTACTCATGACTAATGGCCATTGTCCCTTAGTGACGTCACTGTACTCATGACCAATGGCCATTGTCCCTTAGTGACGTCACTGTACTCATGACCAATGGCCATTGTCCCTTAGTGACGTCACTGTACTCATGACCAATGGCCATTNCTATATTCGGGTTTAATGTCGGGTAGGTTAGGGGAGGCAAGGACTGTTTTTTTTGTTTTCCATTTAAAAATTTGAACGATCCACCAAACGCGCTGCGCGATCGATCGATCGCGCAAATCCACCAAACGCGCACAACATATACATCACAGACTGATCCGCCAAACCACAGAGTGGTACCGCACTTTTCCAGTAGACACCAATTTTTTTAAATAACTAGAAAAGTGAAGTAAAAAATGGATGACCAACATTAGGGGTAAAAAATCAACTAGGATTTTTTACTGCAAGCGAGGGAGTTCATTTTTACCCCTAATGGGGTTATCCCCTATTTACCTTACTTTGCTATGTATATGTGTCATTTTATATTTACCCCACAGACGGACCCACTCATCACAGAAGTGTGGGACGAGGCCCGGCTGCTGCGGTGCGTGTGGCCACACACTGTCCTCAAGCGAGTAATGGCTGCGCCCTTCTTTGTGTCTCAGCCTGAGAGGGTACGTGGCTTTATTCAGTGACGTCGCTGCCCGTACATGCCCAATTTTGATTCTGTCCGTGAGGGGCGACTGGTGCAGATGCATCAATAGTGGCGTTCCTCAGTGATGTCACGGTACTCATGACCAATGGTTGTTGTCCCTTAGTGACGTCACTGTACCCATGACCAATGGCAATTGTCTGGCTAATTGGCAGAATGATACTTGTGTCGAGATGACCCTACTGGCCTTCCTTAGTGACGACACCGCCTCTATGAATTTGCCAAAGTGCTGTAGTAAGGTCGTGTTGCCGAATGAGGCGGTATGACCATTTTTGAAAATGCCAGCTAACAGATATACATATAGGATAGATGTATGAAGACACGTTCATGGTAAATACAATGAATACAAATTTCGCATTAAAAAATATATAGGTTTGTAGTTAAATTTGGAGACAGGAGGCTTTCGAAAGTTTTGCGCAGTTCTGATGGAAGTTTCACTAGCTGCCTGGAATCGATAGTACGTTCCCGACAGCTTTGTTTCGATGTTTCTTCACAAATGAATTAAAAGCGTAATACATACACTACACATCAAGAGCAATGCTGAAATGACTCAGGAAAACTATGCACTAAAGGGACAACTTTTGAATGGATGGGATAAAGTTGTCTCATCTATCATTTACAGTATCTATCGATCGATCTAACACGTCTGGTATACATTGCGTTTCAGCTCAAGTTCTGTCCATAGCGAAGCCAAGACGATAAAATCACCAGTCAGTTGACTGGAGGAAAGAATATCGGGAGTCATATAATTGCATTTTTTTGCTACTTATGAAAAAATGAAACAAATTAATGGTGATGAACGTTGATTGCCTCTTCAAAGTTGAGGAAATTTTCGCCAACTATACTGATACAATATGAATACTATACATAGCTGGTTTTAGGAGGTAATTAATTGGATGATGGAATATTTTATTTATCAAATACTTTTCTTGAGAACGGCAACAAAGATAAGGTACTCCAGAAAGCAAACATTTAAACCGAACAAACTGAATATTTAACTGCCACATATACTTTTTTTGACTGTATGGTCAACCATTTTAATATATATGCTTCGAAAAAATTCCTCATTTATATTCTACTTTATTTACATATGGCGGTTCCTTCGTCCAATCCAGACAGCTGATACTAAGCACCACAAGCCATTCTCTTACTATGCCATTCTGGTGTGGACTGAAGAGTTGATATTGTTGATAAATTACACTAGCGGTACTGTTGACAACCAAAAAGGGTAAATGACTTTTCTCTAATGTATTTTTTCCAGCCCTCATCTTTCCTTCAAGTGCCACCAGAACAGGTTTATGAACTTCAGTAGAGTCCCAAATCATGAGGGATCATTCTTAAAAACCACACTTGGTCAGGGCTACTCCTTCTTCCTCAAGTTATATATATAAGTTATATTGATAACCATTTAGTTCATCAAATCAAATTACTTTTTTTTTGTCAGCACTACACGCAGAGAAATGTCTGCAATGGTAAGTTTATATTTCTCTTTAAGTGGGTACCGAACTCTGAGTCTGTTTAAAGTTGCCTGTTAAAAGGTAAATATAAACTTATTGCAGCAAAGATTTTTCTGTGTGTACGCGCTACTATTCCCTGCGCATCCCCGTGATCCTCTAAAATAAATTTCTCTCGTCTGCTTTTGTGTGTTTTCGTTAAAACCACGCAGGCTTTTTTCAATATTCAAAAAAAGTTTTCAATTAAGCACCACGCGATAGACTGTTTGTTGCACTAACACTCAAATTGAATGACAAGTGCAGGTTTTTTGAACAATTTTTTCAGCTCTGAAAACCTCTGACAAGCTTACGACGGCTTGATGGAGTAAGTTATGACCATCCACGTAAGTTTGTTTCTTTTTACCGTACATTTCAGGATTAAAAAAGCTTTCTGAAACTGTGACCTTCTAATCTTCTTGGCATAAACACTTATGTCGTCTTTGAATGCGTGGACATTTTTTTCCAATGATGCAATGACAATAAAAATTACAAAAGTTCACATTACTGTTGACTTGAGGTGACAGAGTATTCGTCAGAACGCTGAATGTGCGTAAACTAAGCTTTTCTAGGATATCTTACTTTTATCGGCAAATTTTCTAGATAAATCTTTCACCATTCCATTAGTGTACATACATAAGTACTTGATCATTAAATACACACACATCATTTGAAATGTAGTTATAGAGTATGCGGTAATGATTTCGAGTATTATGAAGATGCTTAGTAAAATGTATGCCGGCCTTTGTAATGCTTTTCATTATTGTTTCTACTTTTCTACTCATACAATATTTAGCTTCCCTGTTACCACCCCTTTATGCTCATAAATGACGTATTTCAAGTCTAGATTGACAGGCAAGTGATTGCCATAAGCCGTAAGCTTAATTTTTTTTCTTTATTCTTGAAAGTGGATAGTCAGGTAATGAAAACTTTTGTGTTATTGCTATTGGTTGAAAATATTATTTTTTGGTTTACATTTTAGTCTGTAGAGTACATCAGTAATATACCCAGTAACTAGGCATTTTGTCTTACAGGTGTCTGTAGAGCTAGACAAGCGGTCTATCAACACACTTATGAACATACAAAAGGGGTCGGGCCCCCTGTCTTCTCCAGCTACAGGCTACCTCTACATGGGCTCCGATACTTCCATAGTCATCTACGTGCAAGGTACATAATTGATCTGCATTATCGTAGTCTTTTAGACCAACTGTTTATCACTATTTTCATTTATGACACTCGAGGCTCTTCAGTGTGTTGCCGTGATCTCTGCGATTAAATTCTAAAATCGTGAAGTATGTAAGTACATAGTGTGTAATGCGACCAGATACTACTTTTTGAGGGTAACCTACCCTCGCAACCCTAGCGCGTGACCTTCCGGTTTAGAACGGCCAATGCACTTACGGTGTAGCGGGGGTCACGGGGAGGATTCGAACCGGAAGTGGGCGGGGCCTGGGAAACCGGAAGTTGGAGGGCTCGGGTAACCTACCCTCAAAAAGTAGTATCTGGTCTCATTACACACTACTTATGTGAGAAGAAGGGATAAAACGTGGCAAAGTTCATCCGGGGAAACTAAATGATCCCTACTATGTCCTTCTTTCAATGCCTATTTGTGAGACGGGTCTATGCCCATCGTCACTATTGGTTTTCCTAGATGTCATCACTACACCCGCCAATAACCAATGCACTTGTCAGCAAGAGAGAAAACATCCCCCAGAACTATTTTAGGATGCAGTTGAACGAAACTGAGATGCAGTCAATATAAGTTCAGCTTCTTTAACAGATGAATGTTGATACACTAGAATAATATTCTAGTCACATATGCTAAACAAAAATTTGATTCATCGTATTTTTTTAGCTTTAGTATTATCAGAAACGCAAAGAAAAAATTTCTGCTCTACAGGAAATACTGGAGAAATGCTATATAGCCTCGTGTCTGATACAATATTATATTTCAACAAAGAAAATGAAGTTTAATTTGGTCGTTATACGAGAACAGTCAGTGCCCTCGGCTTACTCTTGATCCAATGCCTGTGTCATGAAACGGCATGAAGCTTTCACGCTAGCACTCGCATGGTTTTGGATCATAGAGTAGTGCTAAATATAAGTCATCATTATTCATACTATAACTAAAAGATCAGTGTAATAACCGGTAACAATTAAACATTACAATGAATAACATTTACGATTTTATTATATCAGTTAACAGAAGAAAATTTACTGCACTTCACTGCTGAAGTGAAACTGGTGGCGCTCATTTCATCTGATGTTTGAGAACAAAGATCAAGGTAGCGGGTACACATTATCATGGAGGTTTACTACAGGGAGGTAGCAACGGCTGCGGGAAGCTGAACGTTTCGGCAAAACTGAAGCCTGGCTGACTCAGATTGGGGAGCGAATGGCTGGGAGCCTGTGATTGGTGGGAATGAGGGCCTGAGAGCATGTAATTGGCGGGAAAGGATGGCAGGAAGCCTGTAATTGGTAATAAGTAAACAGCCATCGAAGAAAAAAAAAAGAAAAAAAGTCGCTGGCCAGTATGGCAAAATGTGGCCGTGCTCCCACCATCTATTAGGCCTCGAGCACACTATAGCCACTCTGTGGTGTCACAAGTAGCGGCGAAAAGTGGTGGGCCCGAGCACACTACCCACTTTGTAGAGCCAAAGGTACCGGCGAGACGTGGCGGCCACATGTGGCTGTGTTTTGAACACCCGGACCACATGTGGTCGCCACTGAAAATGTATGTTTTTACATCTATGCAGCAGCAGTAAATAACTTTTCATCATTCATTAACGCTTTTGTGAATAATGAAAATATTTCATGTGCTTTTTTACAAACACAAGGTGTAACACGAAGGTTTGCGCTCTTCGGGCGCATTCAAAATAGTTAAAAACATCGATTCACATACACAAGGTGACATTAGAATAAATAATTATTGACCTTACACAGACAAAGGAATGCTGAAAACAATTACTGTGATTAAATTTACCTTGCTAGAACAGCGGGAGCAGCACACGCGCACTACACGAAGTTTCCATTATGACTGAGTAGCGGCCACTTCTGGTTGCCACAAGTCGCCAGTGTGCGCGCTGCCGGCCACAAAACGCCGCCTCAAAACACGGTGTCTGTGGCGGGAACGAACGACACCTCGCTACATTCCCCAGCCAGTGTGATCGGCAAAGCTCGAAAACAATTTGAACCTACGGGAGAAAATATCCCCGCTACTTTGCGCCGCCACTTGTGGCTCTAGAAAGTGGCCAGTGTGCACGGGACCTTAGCCTCCATGCACGTCACGATTCATAGTGGACTCGCCATCACAACGAGGAGCTATCAGTGCAATTGCTAAGCCGTAATTTTTAACAGTGAGGTAAGTTTAGTAATGGTGGTAATAGTTGAGTGATGCTAAACGTGGTGCACACCTGCAGATCCTGACCGCAACATGGACGCCAATGTGGTGAACTGCACCGTGGTGGGCGTGACAGGCGAGCAGGTGCAGCTGCTGGACAACGCTGGCTGTCTGCTGCGGCCCGACCTTATGACGGGCTTTGATAAGACGAGGAAAAGTAATGGAGTGAAGGCTGACCTCATGTTGTATTCTTATCTCAAGGTGAAGCCTGATTTCATGTATTCTTATCTTAATTAAGGCGAAGCCTGATCTCATCTATTCTTATCTTAATTAAGGTGGAGGCTGATCTCATGTATTTTCATCTTCAACTGAAGGCTGCGTCATGTTGTTTTCTCTCAAAGTGAAGGCCGATGTTATCAGTTTAAAGTATTCTCATGTTCTTCTTGAATCATCAGGTGAGGCAGTAGAAACATGAGTGACGTTATTGATCTTTGCTTCTACAGTAACCTTAGGTTCATCTGGTTCACTGTCCGTAGGTTATCCAGTCAGGATCAACACACGATGACTTCATAAACGTTTCCAACAATGCGATTTTGACGATCGACCAATATTTTACTCGATCGTAATAGGGTTGAGGTTCCTTCTAACATTTTTACTTCATCGTTTTCTACACAAAAGTTGTCTTGCATTTTTCGTTGTCTTTCATTCAGAAACACGAACTCTTCAATACCCTCTGCATTATTATTACGCATTATTTCAAGCCCAGAGGGGAAGCGCTTTCCGCTCATTTACAATAACACTTTCAGTTCATCTTTTTTCATAAAAATTTTACTCACGACTGGTCATTTTGTGTTTGGTATTTTGTTTGTCTAAAAGTACGAACTTTTTAACACCCCTTGAATTATATATTGAGCAGGATTTCAAGCCCAGTGAGGACTCGGACTTTGTGTTCCGCTGCGAGCTGGAGATGTGCAATGGCCAGTGCTCCCAGCCATGTCCCTTCCAGCGCACTGCGTCCAGAAGTAAACGGAGCGCCGTCGAACCTTTTGCGCAGGTGGAGGTGAGTGCTACCTCTGGCCTAATTCAAATTACGCGTGCATTTTTTTTTTGAGAGAACACAGGACAAAATCTATCACCGAGCTTCTGCAAATATCAAAAGAAGAATCCGCGGGAAGCATTTTACAAAGATATGAATTTACGAATGAAAAGTGTTGTTCAGCGCTTTATAAAACCATTAGTCCTTTCATTCATGAATTGATTTGCCTTTCGCGTAGGAATGGCACTAAATGAAGTGTAACATGTAGTATGTGTGACTGTATGAGAGAAATGTTTAAAAAATTATCACTATGGCATTCGTAATCATCACAAAATAATGCGTTCTATCGCTTTGCGCGGAAAACCTGTTACAGAGATTTTATAAATGTGTGTTGAAAACTTTTCCAACGCTTTTTGCTACTATCAAGAGATGAATCTGTCGGTAAGCTTTCCCAATATCGTGAGCAAAATCTGCTGTAAAAATTTTACAACCATTGTAAGAAAAATTTGTAGGAATCCTGACGTACTGGCTGAATATGGAGCACTGATGTGTGTGTGTGTGGAGAAGTTAATCGTCCGTTACTTGTTTTGCCGAAATGCAACTTGTAGGCAAATCTATTTCAACGCAGCAGATTCCGTCTCAATATTCCAAATCATGACCTTACTTTGATAACCTACTAATAGCACAGGCAAGACGAGATAATTTTTATTAAGAGGTCCTGAATACAAGTAAATTAAATTTATTTTTGCGTGCACAGTTAGACCGAGCAAAATATATTCTACTAGCTAGAACCAGCGGAAATGCGGTACAAGAAAAGCACTATGCTTCAGTGATATCTCGGACCCGTATCTTCTTTCTCAATTTTTACCTCCGCCGAGGAGGTTATGTTTTCGTCGGGTTTGTCTGTCTGTCACCAAAATAACTCAAAAAGCTATGGACGGATTTTGATGAAATTTACAGGGATTGTTAGGTACGTTAAGATGAACAGATGATTAACTTTTGGTGAAGATCCGTCCATCCGTTTGTTTGTATGCCTCATTTTTCTCAATGCCATAACTGAAAAAGTTATGGACGCATTTTTATGAAACATACACGAGTTATTCGGTAGCTATATCACGAAGAGTAAATGACCAAATTTTTGGAGTGATCTATTTGTTCTTTCGTTTGTCACTTTTTTTAATTATATGCTTGTTAGCACAATAACTCAAAAAGTTTTCAATGGATCTTTTTGAAATTTATAGGAGTTGTTTGTAATGTTAAAAGACCTAAAAATGATTAAAAATGAATGTTTGACTCATGTTTGTCATATCGTTTGTTAGCAGCATAACTTAAAAAGTTATGAACAGACCTTTACGAAAATTGCACAAACTGTTAATACTATTAGAAGACACAAATAATTAAATTTTGGACTTGATACAAAGAGAAACATGGTTTCAAAGCCTAATTGAATTTTTCGTTGCCGTTGCCTCGCTTGGCGGAGCTATGCGCTCTCGGAGTGCTCTATTATCCTATGTAATACTGAAAGAACCTAAGTAATTTCAACAGAGAAAAAGCATTGTTTCTCACTTATAATGCCCCCTGACCCGTATCTTGCACACGAAGTGCAAAAATTACACTGCGCAAATGTATGTTCAAAGCCAAACCGCCAATTTTCTGTCTATAACTCGAGAGCAGTTCCAGCTAGAAAGAATGCAAACTTTGTCCTCTTCTCTCACGATGTGGTATCCAATATAAAGCAATTTTCGTTGTAATTTTACCGTATCTAATTGTGAAATCGTAACGGTCGTATAAACTAACTAAGGAAGGTACGTAGAGAGGAACAAGTACATTATTATTATAACTAGTGCACCAAACGCCGCCCTTTTGATGAATAAGTCATAGAAATATATATTTGAAAACATCTCGGCTCAACAAAAGGCTTGATATGCACCAAGCGCAACCCTTTTATTGAATAAGCATAAAAATACATATTTGAAAACATCTCAGCTTAATAAAAGGGTTGATAGTCTAGATGAGACGTAATTAAGTGACATCACCCGTAGCACCGTTGAAAATGAACATGTCCAAACACGGGCATGCAGGCAAGCGCCCAAGTGCCTCGCCGTATCCAAGATACCCTCTCCGCAACAAAAAATTTGGGTACCTCAGAAATTTTTTCTTCAGTATTAGATAGGGGAAAATAAGGCTTCGGACAGACGGACGGACGGACGGACGGACTGACAGACAGCTCTCTTATTATAGTACTAGTGTCCCGAGCCGTCATTGTAAATGACGGCATATTGGGTTNAAGGTGAAGCCTGGTTTCGTGTATTTTTATCTTAGTTAAGGTGAAGCCTGGTTTCATGTATTTTTATCTTACTTAAGGTGAAGCCTGGTTTCATGTATTTTTATCTTAATCAAGGTGAAGCCTGGTTTCATGTATTTTTTATCTTAATTAAGGTGAAGCCTGAATTTATGTATTTTTATCTTAATTATGGTGAAGCCTAGTTTCATGTATTTTTATCTTAATTAAGGTGAAGCCTGGTTTCATGTATTTTTATCTTAATTAAGGTGAAGCCTGGTTTCATGTATTTTTATCTTAATTAAGGTGAAGCCTGGTTTCATGTATTTTTTATCTTAATTAAGGTGAAGCCTGATTTCATGTATTTTTATCTTAATTATGGTGAAGCCTAGTTTCATGTATTTTTATCTTAATTAAGGTGAAGCCTGGTTTCATGTATTTTTATCTTAATTAAGGTGGAGCCTGGTTTCATGTATTTTTATCGTAATTAAGGTGAAGCCTGGTTTCATGTATTTTTATCTTAAAGTGAAGCCTGGTTTCATGTATTTTTATCTTAATTAATGTGAAGCCTGGTTTCATGTATTTTTATCTTAATCAAGGGGAAGCCTGGTATCATGTATTTTTATCTTAATTAAGGTAAAGCCCGGTTTCATGTATTTTTAACTTAAGCTGAAGGCTGCGTCATGTTATTTTCTCTCAAAGTGAAGGCCGATGTTATCATTTTAAAGTAGCTACTGTATTCTCATGTTCTTCTTGAATCATCAGGTGAGGTAGTAGAAACATGAGTGACGTTACTGATATTTTATTCTACAGTAACCTTAGGTTCATCTGGTTCACTGTCCGTAGGTTATCCAGTAAGAATCAACACACGACGACTTCATAAACGTTTCGAACAATGCGATTTTTTACGACCGACCGATATTTTGTTCGGTCGCAACAGGGTTGAGGTTCCTTCTAACATTTTTACTTCATCGTTTTCTACACAATAGTTGTCTTGCATATTTAGTTGTCTTTCATTCAAAAACACGAACTCTTCAACACCTTCTGTATTATTATTGTGCATTATTTCCAGCCCAGAGGGGAAGCGCTTTCCGCTCTTTTACAATTACACTTTCAGTTCATATTTTTTTTCATAAAAATTTTACTCACGACTGGTCATTTTGTGTTTGGTATTTTGTTTGTCTAAAAGTACGAACTTTTTAACACCCCTTGAATTATATATTGAGCAGGACTTCAAGCCCAGTGAGGACTCGGACTTTGTGTTCCGCTGCGAGCTGGAGATGTGCAATGGCCAGTGCTCTCAGCCATGCCCCTTCCAGCGCACTGCGTCCAGAAGTAAACGGAGCGCCGTCGAACCTTTTGCGCAGGTGGAGGTGAGTCCTACCTGTGGCCTAATTCAAATTACGCGTGCATTTTTTTTTTGAGAGAACACTGGACAAAATCTATCACCGAGCTTCTGCAAATATCAAAAAAAGAATCCGCTTGAAGCATTTTACAAAAATCGGAATTTCCGAATTAAAAGTGTTCTTCAGCGCTTTGTAAAACCATTAGTCTTTTCATTCATGAATTGATTTGCCTCTCGCGTAGGAAGGGCACTAAATGAAGTATAACATGTAGTATGTGTGACTGTATGAGAGAAATGGTTAAAAAATTATCACCATTGCATTCGCAAATATCACTAGAATAATGCGTTTTTTCGCTTTGCGCGGAAAACCTGTTACAGAAATTTTATAAAATAAGTGTGGAAAACTTTTGTTGCAACGCTCTTTGCGATTATCAAGAGACGAATATGTCGGTAAGCTTTCCCAATATTAAGAGCAAAATCTGCTGTAGAAATCTTACGACTATTGTAAGAAAAATTTCTAGGAATCCTGACGTGCTGGCTGAATACGGGGCACTCATGTGTGTGTGTGTGTGTGAAGTTAGTCATCCGTTAGATGATTTACCGATATGCAACTTGCAGGCAAATCTATTTCAACGCAGCAGATTCCGTCTCAACATTCCAAATCATGACCTTACTTTGATAACCTTCTAATAGCACAGGCAAGAAGAGATAATTTTTTCTAAAAGGTCCTGAATACAAGTAAACTAAATTTATTTTTTGCGTGCACAGTTAGACCGAGCAAAATATATTCTACTAGCTGGAACCAGCGGATATTCCACACATGAAAAGCACTATGCTCCAGTGATATCTTGGACCCGTATCTTCTGTCTTAATTTTTATCTCCGCCAAGGAGGTTATGTTTTCGTCGGGTGTGTCTGTCTGTCACCAAGATGACTCAAAAAGCTAGGGACAGATTTTGATGAAATTTTCAGGGATTGTTTGGTATGTTAGGAGGAATTGATTAACTCTCGGTCACGATCTGTCCATCTGTTTTGTTTGTTTGAATGCCTCATTTTTCTCAATGACATAACTCAAAAAGTTATGGACGGATTCTTATGATATTTGCATGAGTTATTATGTATATTACAAAGAGTAAATGACCAAATTTTTGGAGTGTTCTGTTGGTTCGTTCCTTTGTCACTGTTTTTAATTTTATGCTTGTTAGCACAATAACTCAAAAAATTATGAATGGATCTTTATGAAATTTATAAAAGTTGTTGGTAATGCTAAAAGACATAGATGGTTAAATTATGGTGAAGATCGGTTTGTTCGTTTCGATGTTTGACTCATGTTTGTCATATTGTTTGTGAGCTGCATAACTCAAAAAGTTATTACGGATCTTTACGAAAATAGCACAAACTGTTAATACTATCAAAGTGCAGAAATGATCAAATTTTGGAGTTGATACACAGAAAAACATGGTTTCAAAGCTAAATTGAATTTTTCGTTACTGTTGCCTTGCTTGGGGGAGGTATGCGCTCTCGGAGTGCTCTAGTGTCCTATGTAATACTGAAAGAACCTAAGTAAAATCAACAAAATAAAAGCATTGTTTCTCACTTATAATGCCCCCTGACCCGTATCTTGCATACGAAGTGCGAAAATTACACTGCGGAAAAATTTGTTCCGAGCCAAACCGCCAATTTTCTGTCTATAAGCCGAGAGCAGTTCCAGGTAGAAAGAATGCAAACTTTATCCTTTTCTATCTCGAGGTGGTATCAAATATACCGCAATTCTCGTTGTAATTTTACCCTATCTAATTGTGAAGGCGTTACGGTCGTACTAACTAAGGAAGGTGCGTAGGGAGGAACAAGCACATTGTTATTATTATAATAATTGAAAATTGGTCATAGTCAGTCGTCTCAATCTGCCATTGACGTCATGATACTTTAGTGTAGAGGTCACAAAGCTAATTTCCCTGCAGGCCGGACTACTGAAACTACGTTCAGCCCTGGAAGTATAAATATTCTGTTCAATATTTGTATGCCAGCGACTTGAAACATAATATTTAAACTTTATTTATATCACAGCGTCTGATATTGCTTATGTTAGCAGGCTGAACAAGGCCCACGAGCTACGGTTTGATCTTCTTTGGTAAGGGCAGGGGTTCCCCAGTAGGGGTACTCGCACCCCCTGGGGGTGCTCGATGACTTTTTAGGGGTTTCTACATCTTGTGGTATTTCTATATCATTCAAAATTAAACTTGAATTAGTAAATATTTTAGTTTTTCATCTACAGTACACACGGCTTATGATTTTTGTAGGTGATGCGAGAACATGTTGAAAGTTCTCCAAGGGTGCCAGACAGATAAAAGGTTGGGAACCGCTGGTTTAGTGTAAGGCGAGCTTCAGGTTGAACGAGTAGTCGCAGCTGCGGATTCGATGTCTGCTTTGCAGCAGTTAACTTATGAGGGACGGAACCATAAAGCCGTCAGGTGATGAGCAGAGTCTATTTAAATTTTGCATAGTGATTTAATAATAAGCATTTTAATTTGGAGAGCCAAGAGACCAGTTCACTTATGTAGTAATTTTGTGTACTTTATAATCATCTCAAGAAGCGAACTACTTTCTATGATTGTAAGCTTTTTTAAATACAGCTTGGTGCATTCAACAAGACATCAATGCATCTAAATGACTTAATGATATGAAATTTTAGCTCACTGATCTACGCACGGGATAGGTGGAAGCATGCGGTTGAAAAGTCTACGGTCAAATGAACCACGATTCAACTAAGGCAGTTTTTCTCCATTAAAGTCAAAGTCGTTCCATTTCGAAATCTGCCCTTCGCGTTACTTATTAGCTGTTCAGCTAGTAGCAAAGAAGACAACTACTGAGTGCGAATGAGCAAATGAATAGGATTGAATTAGATTAGTGACCTGCTTAAATATGTAATTGAGATGAAACTGGGCTGCCTTAGTACTGCCCAATTCATGTCAAAATTGAAAGGCGATGGAACATAACTGCCTTTTTATTACAATCAGGTACTGCCGCCCAGCTCCCCCGCCCGCAGCAAGATGAGCTTCGAAGAAATTTTGGAAGTATCAGAAAATTCCAGAACGGGTCGAGACGAAGTCGACGGAGCCGTTCTGATTGTCGAAAGAGATCAACTCGGTGAGTTGTTTTCGGTCGGTAAAAATGATAGCTCGGTGAATTATTCTGTGTTGTTGAAAATTAGCACCTCCGTATGTTAAATTAATCTAACAGGGTAAATCAGTGGGTTTTACTTGTTTTTTTTTTTTAGGATAAATAGGGCAATTCAGTGAGGCATTTTCTCTGAAATATGAACAGCTGAATTTGCGGGCTATTTTCTCTTAAAGAATATGAGTAACTCAAGGAGTCATATTCTGATGTTAAAAACGGCAACCAATTAAAAATTTCCTCTTGAAAGTGAACAGAATTTTGGGCGATTTTATGTTGTTATAAGTCAACTCAATAGACATTTTCTGATGATAAAAGAAGTTACCACTCAACCTTGGAGTGACTTCCACGAGGAAAGCACGTGAAAGCATCACCCAATATTCTCATCTTGGGCGTTTGACACTCGAAGCGCTCTTGAGCAGCCACCATAAACACCTTGAGTACTGAACTGTTTTGCTTCCATCATATTAGTTCCTATAATGAACAACGATTAGCTGAAAAATTGAAATTTGTAACTATGATTCAATCGTTGATTTACTGGTGGCAGGAGCACTATTCGTTATAGGCAGAAGCTGGCGCGTACATACGTCGTGCCCGAAGGAATAGTGTCGTGGTAAATTTTCTAACTGTCTTTAAGAGACAACAGATGAAATAGAACTTCATGTTCATAATTTCGTCAAAAACCAAAAGTTTTTCAGCTCTCCCTTGTACTGTCAACTGTTCATTTTAGGAGTTAAAAAAAACAAGAAACAAAAAAGCAATGGTTTTGCTAGGAAAAAAGTTGTTGGGGATTAAAAGTAACTTTCAACAAGTGTAAGTGTTCCTGGCATAAAAATTACTCTAGGGCGAAAGCAAAGTCAACAGTTTTAGCTCAGTTTACTCGTATATTAATAATGTTATAATAAACAGAATTTAAATAAGCCGTGATGCTCTCAAGATTTACTGTCCACTTATTTTCTACAGTCATAATGTAAACAATGTACTCGTGATGCGTAGAGAATGTTCGAATCAATGTTTTCTTGATTGTAAGATCAGCAAACATTGCCATAGGTCAGCCATTTTATATTCATATTCTAGAATTTTTATACATTCATTGTGTATGTGCTCCTGCTGCTATTAAGTTTTCGAAAGTCATGTTACTAACAACTTGAAATTAGGGGTTTTCAGTGATAGTTTATTAGCTTTACACTGGTTCTTGTATGAAGTTACGGCATTGTTTCTTACGTTCTTCAAAATTGACGCATATACTTTGCAGCTCTGTTACCAAAGTTCGAAATTGACTTATACTTAAGTTTTCTGTTTCATAAGTTCACTATTGACACATAATTTGCTCTTCTGTTTCCTAAGTCCACAATTGACCCACACTAATGCTGTGCAGAGACCTCGAGGTCAGCATGTGGCCTGCCCACCAGCGTACTGCTGGCAGGGGTGGTGCTCCTGTCCATCACTGTGCTTCTGTCAGTGCTCTCGTGTTGTCTGGCCCTCCAGCTGTCCAGACGTAACAGCAAGGATATTCTCCACTAATAATTTTTGTTTTTAGCCCTTGAAGTTTTCAATAGAATCTAAAATTTCGCAACACTGTTTGTCGCGCTTCCAAATGGATTCAGTTGGTTTTGCCACGTCAAGAGTATGTCTCAAGGAGCTCTCTACTCCAAACCTTTTCTCAACATCGGTATCTCCTTCAGCGATGTGTTAATTTGTTCTAAACAGTCATCCTCAAGCAACTCTCTCTTCCGAACCTTTCTGAAACCACCAGGTTCTCCTTCAGTGATACGTTAATTTGTTCTAAACAGTTATCATAAAACAACTCTCTATTCCGAACCTTTCTGAAACCGCCAGATTCTCCTTCAGTGATACACTAATTTGTGCATACGAGTCAGCTTCAAGCAGCTGTAACGACTCCAATCCACTCGATTTATTACGTAGTTGGTCCGTGAACGTGGCTGAAATTTGAGCTCTTGTCCATGTCACAATCCACTCGATTTATTACGTAGTTGGTCCGTGAACGTGGCTGAAATTTGAGCTCCTGTCCATGTCACAATCCACTCG
>LQNS02276866.1:7666908-7682408 GCA_001587735.2 Parhyale hawaiensis
TTCTGTTTCCAAAGTTTACAATTGACGCATACTTTGCTCTTCTGTTTCCAAAGTTTACAATTGACGCATACTTTGCTCTTCTGTTTCCAAAGTTTACAATTGACGCATACTTTGCTCTTCTGTTTCCAAAGTTTACAATTGACCCACACTAATGCTGTGCAGAGACCTCGAGGTCAGCATGTGGCCTGCCCACCAGCGTACTGCTGGCAGGGGTGGTGCTCCTGTCCATCACTGTGCTCCTGTCGGTGCTGTCCTGCTGTCTGGCCCTCCAGCTGTCCAGACGTAACAGCAAGGATATTGTCCACTAATGCTTTTTGTTTTTAACCCTTGAAGTTTTCAATGAAACATCAATTTTCGCAACACTGTTTGTCGCGCTTCCAAATGGATTCAGTGGGTTTTGCCACGTTAAGAGTCCGTCTCAAGTAGCTCTCTACTCCAAACCGTTTCTCAACATCGATAATTCCTTTAGTGATACGTTAATTTGTTCTAAACAGTCATCCCCATGCTGCTCTCTAGAACGAACCTTGAGGAAACCACCAAGTTTTTCTTTAGTTATCCGCTAATTTGCGCTTACGAGGCGGCGTCAAGCAGCTAACGACTCCAATCCACTCAATTTATTAAGTAGTTGGTCCGTGAACGGGGCTGACATTTGAGCTCCTGCCCATGTCACAATCCACTCAATTTATTAAGTAGTTGGTCCGTGAACGGGGCTGACATTTGAGCTCCTGCCCATGTCAGTTAGCTTCTGCACAAATGATCGTCCAAGCGCTATAAATTCGCAAAGAATACGGTAGCGAAATCGTCGTATGTAACAATCGTGACGGACTCCCATACGGGAGATATTTTGAAGCTCACTCCCAACCGTGCAGCACCTTCCGCATGTCCACCGATGGTAAGGAATAATATGAAGTAATCTCCATCAAAGCGCCCTATGAAATATCAATTAATGATCCTCACGGTGCAGTGACACCCCACTCGTTTCATATAGTCTAGTATATGTCACAAGAGGCTTTTTACAGAATGTTGTTTACTCTACCATGATAGAGATACTTCATGTATGATAATGGTTGGAGTTCAGTGCTCCAGAGAATTAAACTTTATAGCGAGTTGATCTCTTTGGAATGAAGGATCCCCAGAATTCCCTACTGCAGAGAAGTTCTGCGTCCTGGGCTCCAATAAGTTATTATTGTTCGTAATTTCCGTAAAATGAGATGCCAACCCAATTAACACTAAATTTTAAGCAGCCAGCCGGTGTCTAGGCGAGAGCCTGGTGTAATTTTAGCCTCCCCTAAGTTTTTCATCTAGGGAAGTATCCACTTTTGTAAGGGGGCAGATAAATATTTGCTACTGTTAACGCATTATTTTGGTTGGACTTTCGCTCTCGATATTGGCAGCAGCAGAGTTGTAGCAAATGGGAGGTACTCATGGGTAGGTGAACACGGTGGTGTTGAATTATTCTAATACTTCTTGATCGTCAATGTAAACTACCACCTAGATGCCTGCGTGGTGTGTGAGAAGTCGAAGTGATCAAAAATCCTCTAATTTTAACCTGCCCTGGAAAAGAAAAATCGGTAATTGCCCTACACTACTTTATTACTACCCAATGCTATAAAAAATTCAAAGTATACAGTACAACCAGAAACATCGGTGTAAGCTGTTACCGAACGCTATCACATAGAAAATGCTAAATATTTACCTTGGAACATTGCTGGAAGCTATTACCGTGTATTATAAAGTAAAATACTAAATATTTATCTCACAACACTGGTAGTACCTAGTAGGCAGGCAAGATGTGCCCCATACCTGCCCTAGATACGTGCATTGAACTCCAGTTAGATATTTCATTTTGTTTGGTTCCGTACTCTACTTAATCTTACTGTAGGCTAAATGCATTATTGCGCTACTTTGCAAGTTTAAGAACAAGGTACAGGTGATTTCATGTTCACCACTTCACAAAACCTATCTGAATGTAACCCTTATAACGCTTCCCTTTTAGTAATATAAAAAATAACGCAGCTGTACATGAATATGTATAAATAATGATAGAACTTAGTTGGCGCTTTTTGCTCTCTGTAGAGACCAGTCTTTTATATTTAGTGTAAATATTGTAATTATGATACAAAAGAAATGCTCTCTTTCTCTGTAAATTTTCTGTTGTTTGTTTTACTTACCCTTGTTACAGCTAGTGGAAGATCTGCGAGAATGTACAATTGTATAGTTTTCAGTGTGTCTTTGTACGTGTCCTTCGGACCCGAGGGCTACCAAATCGTGGGTTTTTCTCGATACTGTGGGTATTCTTAAAATTCCCATTTCCAGTCCTAGTACAAAGGCCACCTAAACACACTGTGGACACGTTCAATTGGGAGCCAATATTGTGCCCACCAATGAATAGAATTTCTTCGATATTATTTTATTGATGAGACCCCAACCTTCCTGATCTTGAAGGCTGCACCACGAATGCCTTGACGGCCTGTGCCAGGAAGGCATGGATCGGCACAGTCGAACCGTGCGATCATAGATCTCACCCCTCCAGACTGTGGAATCTTCTTCGTAGCTTGTCGGGCAAACGTAAATCCACCGCCCCTAACCAGCCCATCACCTTCGATGGCACTCAGGTGTCATCAGGCCGTGAAGTTGCCACCGGCTTCTGCAAACAATTCATGGGCACATGCCCACTCCTGGACCAGGAGCCCAAAAAAAGAATTCGGCCCTTAAGAGAAGAATTCATAAGCTGCCTCTGGACCATGACCAGGAGTTTTTGACTCCTCAACAAGTAGGTGTCGCTATCCGAGCCTCAAATAACTCCTCAGCCGCGGGCCCTGATGGACTGCCACCTCGTGCGGATGTTGCCATCTTGACATCCACGGATGCAGATGTCAAAAAAGCTGGGGATGTTCCGCGGTTGCGGATGCGAATATTCGCCGCACCACACACGCACCCACCCCCTCTCACGACGGCAGTTTATGCAACACTCGGATGGAAAAAACTTAGATGGTGCTTTGTGGAGCGGGACAGCACTTGCACAAGCTTCAATCCTAATAGGAATTTGCAGTTTTCAGCACTATGGACGAGCTTAGTGTACAGTGATAAACCTGCGCATCAGTGCCTCCTTTGCTGCGGATGCGATTGCGAATGTTACCACATTAGCATCCGCGGATGCAGATGCGGGTGTCAAAAAGGTGCGGATGTTCCTCGGTTGCGGATGCGAATATTCGCCCCAACACTAGCTTGTTAGGAAACGGCGACACATCATATTATATTTCTGCTTTCCTCCCTACTTTCCTTAGTTCGGTCCTTAGTTCCTGCGT
This sequence comes from Parhyale hawaiensis, assembly GCA_001587735.2. Taxonomy (NCBI): domain Eukaryota; kingdom Metazoa; phylum Arthropoda; class Malacostraca; order Amphipoda; family Hyalidae; genus Parhyale; species Parhyale hawaiensis. The sequence continues at coordinate 7,670,217 of LQNS02276866.1, forward strand.
TAGTAAGACCTTAATTACGATCTCAGTACATATTAAGTAAGGGAAAATCAGGATATTTTGCCTACCAGCTCTGGGAGAAAAATGCTATAGCGGGGAGAACTAGCGGCGCTACGTATATTTCACTTTTAATCTCAATTACTACTCTTTCTTCCTGGCCGGCTACCCCAAGCAGGCAGGCTTCAAGAATGAACAACCAATAAATTGGCATGCACGTTTATTTTATTAAAAACCCAAATATTTAAAGGGGCGACAATAAGCCTAGCTAACTTTCCACAGCTATATCAGTAACTCATTCACTGGCCATTGAGAGTCATACGAATACAGTTATGAAACACACGTTCGAGTACAAAAATTACACGCAAATATCAAATTTCTCACTCTGGCAATCACAATTTAGCTCAAAAGAAATGTATATATTTAGTTCACGGTACGTATAGCCACTAGTAGTAGTAGTAGTAGTAGTAGTAGTAGTAGTAGTAGTAGTAGTAGTAGTAGGTAGTAGTAGTAGTAGAAGTTTTACTAGCGCTTCAGTGGCACACTGCCTATATCGCGCCGAACTATTCTTGTGTTTAACCACAGGCTCGTGCGCCGACTAGGGTGCGTTTTAAATTGTCAATGATTTTTGTCTCGGCTTCTTTGCCGGTAGGTCTCAGAGTGGCCAGTGCGCTACTGACAGGAAAAAAGCGCAAGTGGAGCATCTCCAACTCCCGGGCACGGCTGAACGCTTTCGCTCGGCTACGCCGCACAGGGGAAGAAAACGAAATACAAGAAGGTAGGAGTTTAGCGGGAATAGGTCAGCCACCTCGATCAGCAGCCAAACCTCTCGAAAACAGAAGGGGAAGTATCGAGAGCCTGCCTAACTTTACAAAACTAACCTCGTCAGCAGGAACTGCGGCAAGTTGCAACATCCCCTGCGGAGAAGGCACTCGGGACCCTTGGGTGCGTGATGCCCAAACATATTGTGGCAGGGNGTGTCACCAATCTCTAGTTGGGGATGTTGCGGTAAAAGTGTCCGAGACCGACTGACAATCATCGATTTGGTCTTACTGGCATTCAGCTTCATACTCCAGGCCGAGCACCATGCACTCGGATGGAAAAAACTTAGATGGTGCTCTGTGGACAGGGACAACACTTGCACAAGCTTCAATCCTAATAAGAATTTGCAGTTTTCAGCACTATGGACGAGCTTAGTGTACAGTGATAAACCTGCGCATCAGCGCCTCCTTTGCTGCGGGTTTTAAGTTCCTTTGCTGCGGACGCGATTGCGGATGTTACCACATTAGCATCCGCGGATGCAGATGCGGGTGTCAAAAGAGGTGCGGATGTTCCTCGGTTGCGGATGCGAATATTCGCCCCAACACTAGCTTGTAGGGAAACGGCGACACATCATATTATATTTCTGCTTTCCTCCCTACCTTCCTTAGTTCCTGCGTTAGTAAGACCTTCACGATCTCAGTATTAAGTAAGGGAACATCAGGATATTTTGCCTACCAGCTCTGGGAGAAAAATGCTATAGCGGGGAGAGCGTGTGGCGCTACGTATATTTCACTTTTAATCTCAATTACTACTCTTTCTTTCTGGCCGGCTACCCCAAGCAGGCAGGCTTCAAGAATGAACAACCAATAAATCGGCATGCACGTTTATTTTCTTAAAAACCCAAATATTTAAAGGAGCGACAATAAGCCAAGCTAACTTTCCCCAGCTATATCAGTAACTCATTCACTGGCCATTGAGATTCATACGAATACAGTTATGAAACACACGTTCGAGTACAAAAATTACACGCAAATATCAAATTTCTCACTCTGGCAATCACAATTTAGCTTAAAAGAAATGTATATATTTAGTTCACGGTACGTATAGCCACTATTCAATTGAAACCTGAGCACTCGACCAAAAAAATTCCAAGACAATTAACATTTCAGCAAGCAGAAGCTTAGCCACCTTAATTGTTAATCCACGTCCCTGACGAACAGAGCCACGGCGATGTTAAGTGGTCCGACCGATGTTGGGTGAATAAGGAGGCCACAGGTGAGGACGCGAGAGCAGCATGAATAGACGATCATATAGGTAACACTAACACTTTTGAAATAAAGTCTTTAGCTACAATGAAGATGATTTATTACTTCACAACTACACATGACGACGATAGATGTAATGCCTCAACACTTCAGTATTTGAGGTAAGGTGACGTATAGGTTGCGCGACCGTAACGCACATGGTGCTGTCTATTCAATTACAGATCACTAACATCGGCCACTTCCAAGCATTACCCAAGTGGGCATCAGTGACTACAGTTCCGTTGGAGATGGCGGTAGAAATGACAAGCAAGATAGGCGACATAAAGGTAGATGTCACATCAGACCTCCACTTTAGGGGGCCACGTTCTGGATTGCCCCAGGGCTGAAAGTTCTCCATAACCGCCCGCCTGTTATTATTATTATTATATTGGTATTGTCCCGCTATTTCTGAAACTTAGACAATCAATAGCGATATAAGATGATTTACTCGGCTTACAGCCGGAACCACAACGTCGTGCTCAGGTGGCAAGATTTGAAGGACGAAAAGAGAAGACAGAAGAAAGAAGCGGCCGTGCGGACGGTCCCTTCTGTGGTCCTCCTCACGGGCGAGGTAAGAGCCCCGCAGAAAAAATCGGTCACCTCGATCGGCGGCCCACCTCGCGGGACAGAAAGGAAATATGGAGAACCTAACTAATTCTACAAAACTAACCTTCTCAGCAGGAACTGCGGCCAGATACTACATCCCCTGCGGAGAAGGCACTCGGGACCCTTGCGTGCGTGATGCCCAAACATATTGTGGCAGGGAAAGGGCCCGCCACAATATACCCCTGAGGGCTCCGCCCGCCTGTTGAAGACAAAAACGACCAGTTATAAAGGGACAACACGGGTATTATAACTTGATCGAGGTATCCAAGCTTATAGGCACCACAACGGTATTCCAAGAGGAAAATCACGGAAGAAGCTGCATGTCGACAGAAACACGCAACCCAAGCACAAGGGCATTGCGCCTAGGGACCGACGCGCACAGGGAAACAAGAGAGAGGAAAAACTTATAACGAGCAGTTCACGCTACCGTATCCACAGCATAGGCGATCCAACGGATGGAGAACAAGAGATATAATTTGCAGATACAAACGTGGAACCCATGCGCGAAAGTACCCCCACACAGGACCAACGTGCACGGGAACAGCGAGTCCGAAAAGGAAGAGGAAAGAATGGAAGGTAAGGTCAGTCGGAGTATGGAATCGGAAAGAAGAAAGGTGGGCACGAAAGACCTAGCTAATGGCTAAGGTAACCTACACGAGCCCCCTGGGTTCGCCGCACTCTATAGCATAGGATGGGCGAACACAAAAGACGTCCCGAAAGCCTAGCCAATCATGAAGGTGTTACCCCAAAAGACAGTGCGGGCGAACCTAGCTACCCGTACGGAAGACCTACGTTAATGGTATGTATCAAGACGGGCCCACCTTCGGCACATCAAGGAAGTCAGTGCCGAGGATAACTCATTACTCTGAGTACAATATATAGGCTCACTGCACTCTGCATGCACCTAATAAAAGCTTTCTCTCATAACAGTTGCCCAAGTAGGATGCAAAACACAACCCTACCATTAGCCCCATCGTCGCAAAGTTAGCCAAGAACCTCCGTTTAAACTAAGCTATTCTAAGAAAAAGATGGGAAGAAGACTAACAGGCCAAAGAAAATACATTGACACAAAAATTAAAGTAAAAGATGTCCCGGTTATGTACCTCAGGCTACAATACCACAACTACTTTCTCTACAGTGAACTCGGCAACAACAGCCCCAGCATTCATCTCACACAAAGAAAATTCGTGAATAGCAGGGTTATGGTTTCTAAGCCCTAGCAACACTCACCTCAGATGATCATACATACGCTGTTTGCAACTCATAGACAATCGAAACTAATAAGTCATGGGATAAAAGTAGAAATGGGGCGTAAAGCCCACCGGCGGGTATTCATCTGTAATATAAACGATTGATTTAGAAAGTCAGTTAACGCAAGGAAAAAGTAAGTATGTGTATGAATAGTACGCATTATATTAACTAAAGTCTCAGTTGTTCAGCGTAATAAAACAACTTCAAAAAGAACTGCAGTCGTAGCAGCTCGCAGCAAGTGAGCTGGCAACAGAAATGTTGCCACGCAAAATTAATCTTGCCTGAGCGCTCACCGGCGGGCCTCGGTCCAGTAAAAATAGCAAGGGCAAGAATTGCCCAGCTACAATGTCATTATTATTATAATTTCACGCTCGAGCCATCACGGACAGGTAGTGAAGCCCATATGATGCATTACGTTGCACCGGAAAAGAAGAAACGGTACATGGAAACTCCATCAGAAAGCCGTTAAAACCCGACTCAATGAAATGCCTCCAGGCCGACATAACCGAGAGCTGATGCGGAGAATGAAGTCGAAACCAATGCGGACCACGGAAGAAAACATCGACTGAACTGACGATTTTGTCACTTAACAGTCTGCAAAATGAAGAAGTGCGCATCAACAGGAGCACGTGTATTTTCCCCAAAGACCTCGAAAGCAGGCACAGAAGAAATACAACCAATATCTCTCATTATTGTACACCTTATTATCATACAGAGTCTGGCCATCCCTCGCCTATGGGACGGATTCACCAGATCACTCTCAGCGCACAGCCTGCTGGCTGAGCTAAGAAGTCAGTTCAGGAGACGCAAGTGATTGTCAGCAGCCAAGGACTTTTAATAAGAAGGAGATAGCAACGGTTACGGAGATCTGAGGATGATATTTCCGGTAAGGCTGAAGTCTGGCTGACGCGCTAATTGGCTGCAGGAATTGCTGAAAGCCTCATATTGGTGGGAAGGGATGGCTGAGAGTCTGTGATTGGTGGAAAGAGAGCAGCCATCAAAGAACAAAGAACTTTCCTGGCCAGTACAGCGAAATATGGCTGTCCTCCCTCCCTTTATCGAACTTCCTTGCCAGCAGCCGAAGTCTCGACCGGTGAGAAATACTGCAACGCAGGCAACAAAAAATCATACAAGCATCTACGGTGGACATTTTTTCATCAAACACAGAATAACCTTACGCAGGAGCACAATCTTCTTCGAAATAATGGACGCGAGACACCGAATATGCGCCTCAAATGTAAGCTTTTCATTAAAGACGATGCTGAGAATAATCAGAGAGCTAGGTCCCTGCAATAGAGTGTCATCGACCTTCAGAGGTGCATGCTACGTTAAAAGTGTCTGAGACCGAATGGCAGTCATTAATTTAGTCTAGTTAGCATTCAGCTTCATACTTCAGGAGGAACACCATATATTAATGGGCGACAGGTCAAGATCAGAGACTCGGAGACAACTTTAAGCTTGTTGTTGGTTGACATCACTACTATCAAAGTGGATTTGTCAGCTCAATTGATCATCGTTTTCTCCAGTGAAGAGAGCATTTCACCAGTGTACAAAACTAGTTATAGCGGGCCAAGTACGCTACCCTAACAGAAACCTCCACGACTGGGGCAGTCAAACAACCGTCCCCAGGCACATTTTGTGTTCTTTCAGAAACAAAATCCGAATGATTGACAGAACCTTACCGCCTAAACCAAACGACTCCAACTTGTACAGTTGATCTTTGTTGTTGACCTAGTCAAACTATACACTAATATCCAGCTGTGCTAGCCGTGCTGCAGAATGACGATCCAAAGCTGGCTATAAATGGTGTGACACCAACAACAATGCGTCACAAGAACACAAACAAGATCTGTACGCAAACTAACCAGCAGGAAACAGTCCAGTAACATCGGCGAAACAACAACTTTACAAGCCACCAGTTTCTCGAACACCTTCACTCCACTGCTGCTTTTATTGAATTTAGCTGGATAATAGTTCATCAGGTTTCAATTATTTCGAATCGTGCCCCTTTCTGATAGTTCACATCACTTTACTGCAGGCTGCTTCCACGGTCCCTTGGATAAGGTTATCGCTTAATCTGTACTTGCAGTGCAACTGATTACATTAAGACGCCTCTCATGCATATATAACATGAGGTCAGCACTATGTTGTAGCAGTTGCTCCTTGAGGTTATCGAGTGCAGCGTTGTAAAGTCGTTTATCTACTTGAGAACAGTTGGGGTGTGTTTAGTAACAGTCTGATGTGAGGTATTGTTCGAAGTGATGCTTCCTTCACTACGCTGTTCTATTCACTTCGCGTATATGATTTTGTGATTTTTACCTACGCCAAGGAGGTTATGTTTTCGTCGGTTTGTCTCTCCGTCTGTATGTTATTCTGTCTGTCTGTCATCAAGATAACTCAAATAGTTATGGACAGGTTTCAGGGATTGTTACAGATGATTACCCTTTGGTGAAGATCTGTTCATCCGTTTGTTTGTCTGTCTGCCTCATTTTTATCAATGTCATAACTCAAAAAGTTATGGACGGATTTCTATAAAATTAACACGAGTTGTTAGGTATATCACTAAGTGTAAATGATCAAATTTTGTAATTGTCCGTTTGCTCATTCGTTTGTCGCTGTTTTCAATTTTATGCTTGTTTCGTACAGTAACTAGAAAAAATGAATGGATCTTTGTGAAATTTATAGGAGTTGTTAGTAATGTAAATACAAATACCATTAAATTTTGGTGCAGATCGGTTATTTCGTTTGTATGTTTGACTCATGTTTGTCATCATGTTTGTTAGCAGTATAACTCAAAAAGTTATGAACGGATCTCCAAGAAAATTCCATATACCGTTATTACTATTAAAAACACAAATGATTAGATTTTTGAGTTGATACAAAGAAAATCATGGTTTCAGAGCAAGTTTGAATTTTTCGTTACCGTGGCCTCTCTTGGCGGAGGTATGCGCTCTCAGAGTGCTCTAGCGTTATGTATGAATTCTTAGTAACAAACGACTCAGTCGACCCAGTCTCTTCAGAAAGAGTTGTGCGTAAATGTTATTCATGTTATTTCGATACAATTGTTCAATTGGATAAAAAACACTAAACTTGAAACATCCATCGGTGCCAATGTAGAGTATGCACTTGCTAAACCATTTCTTCGAGGTCTTCCCTACGTGTTATGTTATTAATCCCGGATTCTCCTGTAAATGAACATTTTGTCGACGGAATAATTATTTGAGAACAAAGAGAGTATGTTTCAAGGGTAAAAATACGAGCCAGCATGAGTGTTCAGAGCAGTTAACTTTTTAATTAGAAAACTAAACTGCTTTCGTGATTCATATTGATAGTCCTATTGGTGCATGCTCGATTGGACGGCAAAATTAGGACTTCTACGATTGACTTGCGTGGACACCAGACAGGAGCGCCGACTTCGCCACTTTGAATCGAGTTACAAGTGAAATAAGCGATCCGATTACGTTGAGTCAACTGAAAACTATTTCAGCGAGCAACATTGAATTTTGAAAGAGTTGTTGGTATTGGATTAAGGCTGACACTCGATTCAAGCCCAGAGCACATGCCTGAAATTCCGGGCAAGTCAAGTCTTTAAGTCTAAGGCTTTATTTTGCGGCCATTCCAGTGTGCCCCTTGTAACGTCCATTGCTTTTATTATTGGCTCTACAGGAGTAACGACCTGCTTACCAGGCAGCAGGAAAACTGTGCTAAAATGCTAGCAGCCACAGTAGTAGTAAAGATATTTTGTAAAATGTACGCGGCCAATATTACCGCAAAACATTCAGTAAAATGCTTGTCGTCGCCGCAGGAGAGAAAACTTCGCCTAAAAATGATACCCACCCACAGAAAAAACATGTACCTATATTTTTTAACAAACTCAACAGTGTCAGCCTCCTGTAAACGGCGCATGGTGAAGTATATCTTATGTAAATTCAATTTCTAGCAATATCATTAGAAGGGACGCCATTTTGATCAACGGGTAGACATATTTTCCAAATTATAGGATTTCTCAAAAGAGGACGCCTACGTTTATTTGCCCGATGAGATTGCTCTTTGCTAAAATGTACAGAGATTCATGGCGGTCAAAACATATGATATTTTGAATAAATATAGACAAAACTAGTAATAGCTAATAACGCTTGGCAAGCAGTGTTGGTTTAGAAGTGAGGTTCAATACTTAACTATTTTTAGAAAAATTACCTATGTAGGAAAAGAGATGCTTTCAAACCTTCATGTTAGAATGCACTGCAAGAACTGTGACTAGAAAGAACTTAGTTGTTGCGTCATGCGAGTGTCATGTATATCATTCCTTCAGAACACAATACTTGAGCCCGGTGCCCACGTAACAACTTTTTTTGCCGCTGGCAGCGTAGAGGCGACTCAACCAATTCGCGTGCATAGTCGTGGCCGTAACTTTAGCCTCAAGTCTGTAAGCGTCGTGCACTAATCCTTAAAATATCAATCTTTGTGGACTTGAAGTGGTCATAGTTAGGAGCGATTGTTGAAAGTCCTCCATTGCAATTTGTTTTGATGTAAAAATTGCAGTTGTGACTGAGATTTTCGATAGTTTTTATACGGTTAAATTTAAGACAAGCTGAAGCCGTGTCGCCGCTACGTATACGGATGAGTTGAGTTGCCTCTAGACTCCTAGCGGCAACGAAAGTTGTTTCGTCGGCACCAGAAGTTACATAAGAATCTTTACTAGTGCAGTTTACAGTAAGCTGAAAACTGTTGAGTTTGGTAAAGTTGGTTGGTGGGTAACATTTTGGTGAATATTTTTCTGCTGCTGTGCAGCTTAAATTTATCGAAGTGTTTCATACTCATTTTGATGTTAGTATTTACGGAATATTTGCTGTTGTGGTAGCTAGCATTTTGTTAAATATTTATTTTTCTAGCTCCACTCGTCGCTAGCATTTTCTATATTTTTTAGCTCCTGCTGCAGTGGATTATGTTTCACAAAGTATTTTTCTTTCGACACCGAAAAGCAAATATTGATGGAATCTTCCGTATGTGTACAAATGTATTACATAGTTACTGTTGAGCCTGCAGTTACTTATTCAACTACCCAGCATCTATCGAGCTTCAACTTAAACATATGCAGAGTTTATTAGCGGCTTACAGCGACGTGGGGCAGTGAATTTTCTAACGTAATAACTATTTTTCTGATGTAGATTTTTAGGTTTTTGCAGCGTCCACGTCGCTTGTTTTCTTATATGGTCTGTAGAACAACATCAAGAGAAGATGGTGTCAGGATGGATCTTACTCACATTAGGTCTCCTGTTGCTGTATTGGCTCCTCAAGGAACGGAGGCCGCGTGGCAACTACCCGCCTGGTGAGTTTTACCTATAGGTAGTCGAAGCTGCTTTTAGGCAAACATACCCGAATCACAGCACTCTGGACCCGAGAGTCGTACACTCTCATATGCTGCCACTGCGGGTAACTTCTTCTCAACAACAGAAATGCGCGAAACTTTTCAAGTTCAAATGTAAACATTAAAAGGATATCTGAAATTTTACAAGTTACAATTGCTTAGCTAACTGTAGTGACGGATAACATTTACCAAGCTTCCGTAAGACTCACAGTCGTGCTGGGAGAACAAAACAATTTCCATTGTTGACAAGGAACTAAAACTTGTCAGTAAACCCTTGTTTAGGTTTTATTTTAGAATGAAGGTGCTACGAGATAGAGAGCAATGTACATGGTGCGACTGGGTAAAATAAGATATAAGTTCTTTACTGCTTTGTTAGGGTTAGCGTCAGTACCCCCGCAATGGCAATGGAACGCAAGAAACGCTGCCTCAGCAACCTTAGCACTAGAGATATGTATTAACCTGTTTGGCAGGGAAACAATTTCCGGAACTAGTGTGTGCGCAACTGACCCTGTTAATGTTCAGTCATAGCGAGTAGGATAATTGTAATATGCTGAATAATAATTTCTTGGGCGACAGAGAACTCTGTTAGGGTAGCAACGAAACGCCACTGTTGAACAGAGGCGATGAAGTCAAGGTAATATCAATGTATTTATTTATTTCTCAGGTCCCACAGGCCTCCCCATCATCGGCACGTTGCCTAAAAAGAACCAGTCATTTCACAAATTCATGGGGGACTTGCAGAGGAAATACGGCGACATTTTCATGTGAGTTTCTGAGTGTGTTGCGGGGACGACCGGTGCACACGATAGCGTCTTCTTATTTCAGTACAGTACCCGAGCCGTCAAATATGACGGCGGAGAAATTGCTTTGCCTTTCGTTCTAGAACATTTTCCATCCCCGCAGTGGAAGGTTGATGCACATGCGCCCAGAAGCTGGCTGTATTGAGAACAGCGCGGCTGTTCTTGCATACGTGTGTGTGAGTATATATCTTCAGCGTGAGTGTTGGTGAGAACATCGGGAAATGAACGCTATAAAAAATGCATGATGCCTCCAAACACAAAAGACTGTTACGCAACATTTGTCTGCTCATAAATCGTATGTTTTCTTAGTCTTTATTTTTTGCAACAGTTATTATTCTTTAGCTTTTATTCTCACTTTCTCTGAATTTACTCTGCTTAATTTTCAGTAACAGTTGCGGTTCACAAGAACTTCAGTAGTTCATTGGCTAAGCTTTTCCATAGCGAGCAGTCAACATTACTTCTTGTCCTACCTAATTATTTGTGCTCAAAATTAGACCTTCAACAGTATCTCTATGTATTTGTGCTCAAAATTAAACCTTCATCAGTATCTCTATATATTTGTGCTCAAAATTAGACCTTCATCAGTATCTCTATGTATTTGTGTTCAAAATTAGACCTTCATCAGTATCTCTATGCATTTGTGCTCAAAATTAGACCTTCATCAGCATCTCTATGTATTTGTGTTCAAAATTAGACCTTTATCAGTATCTCTATGTATTTGTGCTCAAAATTAGACCTTCATCAGTATCTCTATGCATTTGTGCTCAAAATTAAACCTTCATCAGTATCTCTATGTATTTGTGCTCAAAAAAGATTAGACCTTCATCAGTATCTCTATGTATTTGTGCTCAAAATTACAGTATCTCTATGTATTTATACTCAAAATTAGACCTTCAACAGTATCTCTATGTATTTGTGCTCAAAACTAGACCTTCAGCAGTATCTCTATGTATTTGTGCTCAAAATTAGACCTTCAACAGTATCTCTACCTATGTATTTGTGCTCAAAATTAGACCGTTATCAGTATCTCTATGTATGTGTGCTCAATATTAGACCTTCATCAGTATCTATATGTATTTGTACTGAAAATTAGACCTTCATCAGTATCTCTATGAATTTGTGCTCAAAATTAAACCTTCATCAGTATCTCTATGTATATGTGCTCAAAATTAATCCTTCATCAGTATCTCTACGTATATGTGCTCAAAATTAGATCTTCATCAGTATCACTACCTATGCATTTGTGCTCAAAATTAGACCTTCATCAGTATCTCTATGAATTTGTGCTCAAAATTAGACCTTCATCAGAATCTCTACCTATGTATTTGTGCTCAAAATTAGACCTTCATTTCTCTTCCACAACTTATCAATGAAGCCAAACACGATAGTAAGAGGTGTATAATAAACTCTACAATTGAGTTAGAATATACATTCCACTCCGTGCATTTCCTCTGTGTTCTCCAAATCAGAGCAACACTGCAGATTAAAAATGGGAAGTTTTCCTCATAAATTTGACGATTTCTTCGATGATTAACAAATGATTTGTTTAGCGATAATGCCTTGAAGCACATGTAATGAAACTGGACATCAAACAGGACAAGTAGAACGTCGGGACATATTTTCAACCAATGTATCAGAATTGTTAAATTTACCTCTAGATAATTTTGTTAAGCTGAATTTTGTTCTTTTGTTTGGCATTTCATAAAACTTTGATATGCTAGATATGAAGTCTATTTCTCTATATCCGTTTTCACTCAGTATGAATAGGAATGGTTTATATAGGTGTATAATCAGCTGCTCATGACATGCGAAAAAACCCGTGGGAACTGGAACAGTCGGCAGGCCACCGTGAGCGTGACTCTGGTTGTAAGGTGCATGACACCACGCTCACGTATTAGGTTGGATAATATCAAGTTATGTGGTATCTTGGGCTATGAAATTGTCATTGACCGTCATCATGGGGGTTGTGATCGTGACAGACAGTTGCGTGTCTCGGGTCTTGTTTGAAAACGGGCCAGCACTCTTGTTTGAAAACTGGCCAGCACTCTATTTTTGTATTTGGTGCCGTATCAAAGATACGGTTAGGTTAGGTTATATACATAACCAT
>LQNS02276866.1:7682508-7713076 GCA_001587735.2 Parhyale hawaiensis
CGTCAGCAGGAACTGCGGCAAGTTGCAACATCCCCTGCGGAGAAGGCACTCGGGACCCTTGGGTGCGTGATGCCCAAACATATTGTGGCAGGGAAAGGGCCCGCCACAATATGCCCCTGAGGGCGTATAGCCACTATTAAATTAAAACCTGAGCACTCGACCAAAAAAAGTTCCAAGGCAATTAACATTTCAACAAGCAGAAGTTTAGCCACCTTAATTGTTAATCCACGTCCCTCGCGAACAGAGCCACGGTGATGTTAAGTGGTCCGACCGATGTTGGGCGAATAAGGAGGCCACAGGTGAGGACGCGAGAGCAGCATTAATGGACGATCATATAGGTAACACTTTTGGAATGAAGTCTTTAGCTACGATGAAGATGATTTATTACTCCACACCTACACACGACAACGATAAATGTAATACCTCAACACTTCAATATTTAATTTAAGGTGATGTATAGGTTGCGCGACCGTAACGCACATGGTGCTGTCTATTCAATTATGGATCACTAACATTGGCCACTTCCAAACATTACCCACGTGGGCATCAGTGACTACCGTTCCGTTGGAGATGGCAGTAGAAATGGCAAGCAAGATGGGCGACATAAAGGTAGATGTCACATCAGATCTCCACTTTAGGGGGCCACGTTCTGGATTGCCCCAGGGCTGAAAGTTTTCCACACCGCCCCCTGCCATTACTACTATTATTATTATATTGGTATTGTCCCGTTATTTCTGAAACTTAGACAATCAATAGCGATCTAAGATGATTTACTCGCCTTACAGCCGGAACCACAGCGTCGTGCTCAGGTGGCAAGAGATGAAGGACGAAAAGAGAAGAAGACAGAAGAAAGAAGCGGCCGTGCAGACGGTCCTTTCTGTGGTCCTCCGCACGGGCGAGGTAAGAGCCCCGCAGAAAAAATCGGTCACCTCAATCGGCGGTCCACCTCGCGGGACAGAAAGGAAATATGGAGAACCTAACTAACCTTCTCAGCAGGAACTGCAGATAGATGCTGCATCCCCTGCGGAGAAGGCACTCGGGACCCTTGGGTTCGTGATGCCCAAACATATTGTGGCAGGGAAAGGGCCCACCACAATACGCCCCTGAGGGCTCCGCCCGCCTGTTGAAGACAAAAACGACCAGTTAGGAAGGTACAACACGGGCATTATAACTTGATCGAGGTATCAAAGTTTTAGGCACCACAACGGCATTCCAAGAAGAAAAGCACGGAAGAAGCTGCATGTCGTCAGAAACACGCAACCCAAGCACAAGGGCGTTGCGCCTAGGGACCGACGCGCACAGGGAAACAAGAGAGGAAAAACTTATAACGAGCAGTTCACGCTACCGTATCCACAGCATAGGCGATCCAACGGATGGAGGGAGAACAAGATACATAATATGTAGATACAAACGTGGAACCCATACGCGAAGGTACCCCCACACAGGACCGACGTGCACGGGAACAGCGAGTCCGAAAAAGAAGAGGAAACAATGGAAGGTAAGATCAGTAGGAGTATGGAATCGGAAAGAAGAAAGGTGGGCACGAAAGACAGGCGTCCTGAAGACCTAGCTAATGGCTAAGGTAACCTACACGAGCCCCTGGGTTCGCCGCGCTCCATAACATAGGATGGGCGAGCCCAAAAGACGCCCCGAAAGCCTAGCCAATCATCAAGGTGTTACCCCAAAAGACAGTGCGGGCGAACCTAGCTACCCGTACGGAAAACCTACGTTAATGGTATCAAGACGGGCCCACCTTCGGCACATCAAGGAAGTCAGTGCCGAGGATAACTCATTACTCTGAGCACAATATATAGGTTCACTTCACTGTGCACCTAACGCAAACTTCTCCCATAACAGTTGTCCAAGTAGGATGCAAATCACAACCCTCCATTAGTTCCATCGTCGCATAAGTTAGCCAAGAACTTCCGTTTAAACTAAGCTATTCTAAGAAAAAGATGGGAAGAAGACTAACGCCCAAGAAAATACATTGACGAAAAAAATTAGAGTAAAAGATGTCCCGGTTATGTACCTCAGGCTACACTAACAGAACTACTTTCTCTACAGTGAACTCGGTAACAACAGCCCCAGCATTCATCTCACACAAAGAAAATTCGTGAATAGCAGGGTTATGGTTACTAAGCCCTAGCAACACTCACCTCAGATGATCATACATGCGCTGTTTGCAACTCATAGACAATCGCAACTAATAAATCATGGGCTAAAAGTACAAATAGGGCGTAAAACCCACAGACGGATGTTCATCTGTAATATGAACGATTGATTTAGAAAGTCAGTTAACGCAAGGAAAAAGTAAATATGTGTATGAATACTACGTGTGCACGCCATGCATGAATCCTGAAGCTGGCGGGAATACACACAAATAGCCGTGTCGCCTCTCGGCCGGCAGCACTTGATATTTAGCACTTAATAGTACTGGTAACTCACAGCATACCTGCAGTGAACTTACCAGTGTACTTAGCACCAACTGTAACTTTGTGGACTATACGAATTGGAGTTTACCTTCCTTTTCATTAACCATATCGGACAGCACCGGTATCCGTACTATTCCTCCGATCCTACACTGACCGGGGTTATCGATATTAGGTAATTCTATTACCGTTCCGCTCCACCGAATCTAGACCGAAATATTGTCCAAGAGCTCCAAATATTCTCCCGTTCGAGTAAAGCCGCGTCTACACGACGATCTTTTTCGTCGAAGTTTGTGATCGCGGAGAGATTTTGATCGCCAAACACACGCCGCGAGCCTTCGAAGTTTGTGATTCTTGATCGCCGACAGTGCTGGAAATCACGATCACAAAAAGTTTGCAAACTTTATTTCGCTCTGTAAATAGATGTATCTATTTTAAATATATTATTTAGTAATTAAAGCATAATATTTTATTTAAATTTGCCCGCTTGGCGAATTTTGTTTATGTTTGATTCGAACTTCTGTACTGCGGGAAGCATTTGGCAACTATATGTTGCCAATTAGTAATAACTGTAGCATATTCCTCAAATTATTTATGTCTTAACCTTCTTTTTTTCATTAGTAAAGCTATAATGGAGCAAGATTTCCGTTTTAATGGAGTAAACGGATGTACACAGTGTAAATTGCAATAGAAATTAAATAAATTTATAAATAAAAAATGAGAAATTATTGTTCTATCGTGTACATTTCTGCATTTGAGGAGATGCCAGTGAATGGATGCTTAGCTATACTTTTTGCCAATATATATAAAGTTTTAACCGCCAATCAGCATCTACAATTAAATAAAATATCTGACCGATAATGTGAGGGTGGAATATCGATTAATAGTAATGGAATGCTGAATTCGCGTATAGTGACCTTGAATTGGTCGTGGCTTCTGTTTTTGATGCCGTTGGAACAAGGAGGCGAAATTGTTTGTGATTTTGATCGTCGATTCTTGTGTTTGTGATCGCTGAAAAGATCGTCATGTAGACGCGGCTTAAAGCCCACAGCCCTAACACCACGTGACGTCGTACGTTTCATAGACGCACTAGTCACACGGGCATGACGGGCACATAAGCATTATATTAACTGGAAAAATACATTGAAATAAATAACTAAAGTCTCAGTTGTTCAGCGTAATAAAACAACTTCAAAAAGAAGTGCAGTCGTAGCAGCTCGCAGCACAAAATTAATCTTGCCTGAGCCCTCACCGAGGGGCCTCGGTCCAGCAAAAATAGTAAGGGCCAGAATTGTCCCGCTACAATGTCATTATTATTATAATTTCACGCGCCATCACGGACTGGTAGTGAAGCCCAAATGATGCATTACGTTGCACCGTTAAGGAAGAAACGGTACCATGGAAACTCCATCTGAGAGCCGTTAAAACCCGACTCAATTAAATGCCTCCAGGCCCACATAACTGAGAGCTGATGCGGAGAAGGAAGTCGAAACCAATGCGGACCACGGAAGAAAACATTGACTGAACTGACGATTTTGTCAATTAACAGTCTCCAGAGTGAAGAAGTGCGCATCAACAGGAGCCCGTGTATTTTCCCCAAAGACCTTGAAAGCAGGCACAGAAAAATACAACCAATGTTTCTCATTATTCTACACCTTATAATCATACAGAGGATATCCCTCTGGCCATCCCTCGCCTATGGGACAGATTCACCAGATCACTCTCAGCGCACAGCCTGCTGGCTGAGCTAAGAAGTCGGTCCAGGAGACACAAGTGATCGTCAGCAGCCAAGGACTTTTAATAAAGAGGTAGCAGCGGTTACGGAGATCTGAGGTCTGGCTGACGCGCTGATTGGCTGCAGGAACGGCTGGAAGCCTCATATTGGTGGGAAGGGATGGCTGAGAGCCTGTGATTGGTGGAAAGAGAGCAGCCATCAAAGAACAAAGAACTTCCCCGGCCAGTACAGCGAAATATGGCTGTGCTCCCTCCTTTTATCGAACTTCCTTGCCAGCAGCCGAAGTCTCGACCGGTGAGCAATACTGCAACGCAGGCAACAAAAAATCATACAAGCATCTACGGACTACATTTTTGGCATCAAACACAGAATTAACCTTACGCAGGAGCACAATCTTCTTCGAAATAATTAACGCGAGACACCGAATATGCGCCGCAAATGTAAACTTTTTATTAAAGACAATACTGAGGATTATCAGAGAGCTAGGTCCCTGCAACAGAGTGCCATCGACCTTCAGAGGTGCATGCTACGTTAAAAGTGTCCGAGATCGAATGGCAGTCATTAATTTAGTTTAGTTACCATTCAGCTTCATACTTCAGGAGGAACACCATGTATTTATCTCTGGCCAACTGTATTTTACAAACGGTACTTCAAACTCCCAAGAAACCTATTCTGCTTTAACTCTGTGTAGCCTACGTTTCTCTTATCATCTCATTCACAATTTGTAGGCATTGTGCCAGTGACTCTCAGCTGACCATAATTATGTATAACTCTCTGATGCTAGTGTTTAGTCTTATTCTTAAGTTAGCTTTAATCATGAAAACCTCAGGCGCTGTGTCCTAATCTTGTTGGCCACAGTACCTTATGAGAAAAATAAATGATTTTATTTATTTATTTATTAATGGGCGACAGGTCAAGATCAAAGACTGGGAGACAACTTTAAGCATGTTGTTGGTTGACATCGCTGCTATCAAAGTAGATTTGTCAGCTCAATTGATAATCGTTTTCTCTAGCGAAGAGAGCATTTCACCAGTGTAAAAACTAATTATAGCGGGCCAAGTACGCTACCCTAACAGAAACCTCCGCGATTGGGGCAGTCAAACAACTGTCCCCAGTCACATTTTGAGTTCTCTCAGAAAAAAAATCCGAATGATTGACAGAACCTTGCCGCCTAAACCAAACGACTCCAACTTGTACAGTTGATCTCTGTGGTTGACCCAATCAAACGCTACACTAATATCCAGCTGTACTGGCCCTGCTGCAGAATGACACCAACAACAATGCGTCACAAGAACATAAACAAGTTCTGTATGCGAACTGACCAGCAGGAAACAGTCCAGTGACATCGGCGAAACAGCAAGTTTACAAGCCACCAGTTTCTCGAACACCTTCACTCCACTGGTGCTTGTATTGAATTTACCTGGATAATCGCTCATCAGATTTCAATTATTTCGAAACGTGCCCTTTTTTGATAGTTTACATCTCCTTGCTGCAGGCTGCTTCCACGGTCCTTTGGCTAAGGTTATCGCTTAATCTGTACCTGTAGTGCAACTGATTACATTAAGACGCCACTCACGCATATATAGCATGAGGTCAGCACTATGTTGCAGCAGTTGCTCCGTGAGGTTATCGAGTGCAGTGTTGTAAAGTCGCTTCTCGACTTAAGAACAGTCGGGTTGTGCTTAGTAACAGTTGAATGTGAGGTATTGTTCGAAGTGATGTTTACTTCACTACCTAAGCTGTTCTATTCACTTCGCGTGTATGATTTTGTGATTTTTACCTACGCCAAGGAGGTTATGTTTTCGTCGGGTCTGGCTCTCCGTCTGTCTGTTATTCTGTCTGTCTGTCATCAAGATAACTCAAATAGTTATGGGCAGGTTTCAGGGATTGTTAGGTATGTTAGGAGGAACAGATGATTACCCTTTGGTGAAGATCTGTTCATCGGTTTGTTTGTCTGTCTGCCTCATTTTTATCAATGTCATAACTCAAAAAGTTATGGACGGATTTCTATGAAATTAACACGAGTTGTTAGGAATATCACTACAGCGACGCGGGGCAGTTAATTTTCAATCGTAATAACTATTTTTCTGATGTAGATTTTTAAGTTTTTTGCAGCGTCCACGTCGCTTGTTTTCTTTTTTGGTCAGTAGAACAACATCAGGAGAAGATGGTGTCAGGTTGGCTGTGGCTCACATTAGGTCTCCTGTTGCTGTATTGGCTCCTCAAGGAACGGAGGCCTCGTGGCAACTACCCACCTGGTGAGTTCTACATATAGGTAGTCGAAGCTACCTTTAGGCAAGCATACCCGAATCACAGCACTCTGGGCCCGAGAGTCCAACACTCTCATATGCTGCCACTGCGGGTAACTTCTTCTCAATAACAGAAATGCGCGAAACTTTTCAACTTTAGATTTGAAAATTGAAAAGATACCTGAAATTTTACAAGTTACAATTGCTTAGCTAGCTGTCGTGACTGATAACATTTACCAAGCTTTCTGTAAGACTCACAGTCGTGCTGGGAGACCAAAGCAATTTCCATTGTTTACAAGGAACTAAAATTTGTCAGTAAACCCTTGTTTAGCTTTTATTTTAGAATGAAGGTGCTACGAGATAGAGAGCAATGTACATGGTGCGACTGGGTAAAATAAAATGTAAGTTCTTTACTACTTGGTTAGAGTTAGGGTCAGTACCCCCGCAATGGCAATGGAACGCAGGAAACACTGCCTCAGTAAACTTAGCACTACAGATATGTATTAACCTGTTTGGCAGGGATACAATCTCCGGAACTAGTGTGTGCGCAACTGACCCTGTAAACGTTCAGTCATAGCGAGTATGATAATTATAATATGCTGAATAATAATTTCTTGGGCGACAGAGAACTCTGTTAGGGTAGCAACAAAACACCACTGTTGAACAGAGGCGACGAAGTCAAGGTAATATCAATGCATTTATTTCTCAGGTCCCACAGGCCTCCCCATCGTCGGCACGTTGCCGAAAAAGAACGAGTCATTTCACAAATTCATGGGGGACTTGCAGAGGAAATACGGCGACATTTTCATGTGAGTTTCTGAGTGTGTTGCGGGGACGACCGGTGCTCACGATAGCGTCTTTTTGTTTCAGTAGAGTACCCGAGTCGTCAAATACGACGGCGGGAAAATTGCTTTGCCTTTCCTTCTAGAACGTTTTCCATCTGCGCAGTGGAAGGTTGATGCACATGCGCCCAGAAACTGGCTGTATTGAGAACAGCGCGGCTGTTCTTGCCTACGTGTGTGTGAGTATATATCTTCAGCGTGAGTGTAGGCGCGACCATCGGGAAAATAACGCCATAAAATAAGTGCATGATGCCTCCAAAAACAAAAGACGGTTACGCAACATCTGTCTGCTCATAAATCGTATGTTTCCTTATAGTCTTTATTTTTTGCAGCAGTTATTATTTTTCAGCTTTTATTCTCACTTTCTCTGAATTTACTCTGCTTAACTTTCAGTAACAGTTGCGGCTCACAAGAACTTCAGTAGTTCATTGGCTAAGCTTTTCCATAGCGAGCAGTCAACATTATTTCTTGTCCTACCTATTTATTTGTGCTCAAAATTAGACCTTTATCAGTATCTCTATGTATTTGTGCTCAAAATTAGATCTTCAACAGTATCTCTATGTATTTGTGCTAAAAATTAGATCTTCATCAGTATCTCTATTTATCTGTGCTCAAAATTAGACCTTCATCAGTATCTCTACCTATGTATTTATGCTCAAAACTAAACCTTCATCAGTATATCTACGTATTTGTGCTCAAAATCAGACCTTTATCAGTATTTCTAAGTATTTGTGCTCAAAATTAGACCTTCATCAGAATCTCAACCTATGTATTTGTGCTCAAAATAAGATTTTCATCAGTATCTCTACCTATGCATTTGTGCTCAAAATTAGACCTTCATCAGAATCTCAACCTATGTATTTGTGCTCAAAATTAGATCTTCATCAGAATCTCAACCTATGCATTTGTGCTCAAAATTAGATCTTCATCAGAATCTCAACCTATGCATTTGTGCTCAAAATTAGATCTTCATCAGAATCTCTACCTATGTATTTGTGCTCAAAATTAGACCTTCATTTTTCTTCCACAACTTATCAATGAAGCCAAATACAATAGTATAAGAGGTGCATAATAAACTCTACAATTGAGTTAGAATATACATTCCACTCCGTGCATTTCCTCTGTGTTCTCCAAATCAGAGCAACACTGCAGATTAAAAAATGGGAAGTTTTCCTCATAAATTTGACGATTTCTTCGATGATTAACAAATGATTTGTTTAGCGATAATGCCTTGAAGCACATGTAATGAAACTGGACATCAAACAAGCAAAGTAGAACGTCGGGACATATTTTCAACCAATGTATCAGAATTATTAAATTTACCTCTAGATAATTTTGTTAAGCTGAATTTTGTTCTTTTGTTCGGTATTTCATTATACTTTGATATGCTAGATATGAAGTCTATTTCTCTATGTCCGTTTTCACTCAGTATGAATAGGAATAGTTTGTATAGGAGTATAATCAGCTGCTCATGACATGCGAAAAAACCCGTGGGAACTTGAACAGTCGGCAGGCCACCGTGAGCGTGACTCTGGTTGTAAGGTGCATGACACCACACTCACGTATTAGGTTGGATAATATTAAGTTATGTGGTATTTTGGGCTATGAAATTGTCATTGACCGTCATCATGGAGGTTGTGATCGTGAAAGACAGTTGCATGTCTCGGGTCTTGTTTGAAAACGGGCCAGCACTCTTGTTTGAAAACTGGCCAGCACTCTATTTTTGTATTTGGTGCCGTAGCAAAGATACGGTTAGGTTAGGTTGTATACATAACCATAACCTAACCTAACCTAACCTTATATACATAACCAATTTAAACAGTATCTTTGATACGGCACCAAATACAAAAATAGAGTGCTGGCCAGTTTTAAAACAAGAGTGCTGGCCCGTTTTCAAACAAGACCCCATGTCTCCCCTTAAGAAGATAAAAAACCCCAGGGTATACAGAATAACAGCTAAGAATATATAACACCAAAACCCAATATCTTGGGAAAAATCCCAAGCTGTGGTACTCCTGCCTCTGTGTGTAACCTAGAAATAAGAAACATTTTCCTGTGTGTCATATATCATTCCAATTTTGTAATGTCTATAAGTACTTAATAAAGATTATTATTGTTATTATTATTATAGCTTCACTTATTGCTGTGCCACAGCAGCTGGTAATATTAATTTACTACCTTACCCTGATGATCTTGATGATACATCGGGCGAGGTCCGGGTGGTGTTATGCACGCCACCCATCTTGCGCAGAGGTGATGCTGCAGTCCGTGACCAGTGGGGTGGCTAACTGCGAGTTATCCCCACAGTTCACGTAGCCGCTTACAACAGCTTTATCTGGCACTTTCAGTAAGTATGCGTCCAGTAAGTGTTTAACTTTCGCAGTCTCTGTACCGGTGACATTTCGGATGTGCCGTGGCATTTTGTTGAATAATCTCGCCCCCCGAACCGCGAAACTTTTAGAATACTTTGTGGCCACTGCGTCACCACCAGTTTTGATCGGAATTCGCACGTCACAAGTGCGACCAATACGGTCTGAGTGTCTGGCCTGGATTCGCCCATTGACGTTGAAAGTAATTCCTTCTAGGATTTCCAGACATATATGATCGTAAGGCACTCGAATCTCCTTTGAATGGAGTACATTTGAAGTTGAGCAAGTCTTTCGTGATAGTTTAAATCTTTCATGCCACGGATTTTGGCAGTAAACGATCGCTGGATAGCCTCAAGGCGCTCTAAGTCTTTCCGTTTGCTTGGCATCCAAAGAGGTGAACAGTATTCAATCCTTGGTAGTATTAGTCGTTTCCGACCATTTAGCACAATCCTGTACTGTATACCTGTGAGAGAGCTGAGAGATGGCCGTAAAGGAACAATAAAGATAAATAATCACCTGTCTTGTCTGAAGTACCTGCGATAGCTGCAACCACTCGAGCCAAGAGATGCAGGTGCTTTCTGCCGATGATAGTGTTGATAAAAAACCGGGGAAAGTTATATCATTGAGATTTGCTGCTGCACGGAGCAGCCCATCATATTCTCGTCCTCAACCTGCAGGACTTATTTCCTAAACGCATTTTATTTAAGGCCGCCCTAGAAGCAGTTCAAAAATTTTAGTTTCTGGTCAACCGGTTGTTCCAGTGCGACTTTCGTCGCGCCACCAGCATAGAGCCAACTCAACGCATCTGATGATGTTGCCGCAGGCACGGCTTCAGCTTGCACGGTGCTAAAGTGGCCAAAAAATCGTTGAAAAACTCAGCCACAGCTGCAATTTTTCCTTGATTAAGGGTTATTGGTTTAATTTCGACTGTGCTTAGTAATCTAAAGGGAGTTTAATTCGAAACTAATGAATCTAGTGACACTTAGTAAGCCAATTAACATGGCAGTTTAGATTTTATTGACATTTTTGCAGAAGCACAGTTACCCCTCTAAGTAAGTCAGTAAACGTTGGAACACTTTGTTTCGCAATGCAGGGAACGGAAGACTAGATAGTGTGAATCTGCGTTGAGCCTTTGTAAATGCAGCACAGAAGAGCATAGGGAGACCTTTAATTTTCTTCCATTTTAAGTAATTTTAGCTACCTGCAGCTAAACGTCTGAATGTAAAATGATAATTCAATAATTTCTTCATAAATACTTAAGCAGACGCAATTTTGTAAAGTAATTTTAATGCAACGTTTGGCAAAAAATTGCCCATTTGAGCGGAGCATTTTAGCCGACCTCCAGGTTACGGTTTACTTAGCAATTTGAGCAATTTTGACCCACCCGCAAGCTACTTTAGCCCACCCGCCGATAATTCTGGCAATCTTAGCTCACCCGTAGGCACTTGTGGGAAATTTAGCTCAACTGAAGGAATTTTGGCAATTTTAGCCCACCGGAGGCAATTTTGGCAATATATAACCACCTGTAGGAATTTAAACACTATCGACCACCTCGCAAGCAATTTCGAAAATAATTATTTTAGCTCATCTGCATGAGTTTTTGGCAATTTTAACTTACCCGAAAACGATTTGGATAATTTTATGCAGCCTGCAGAAATTTTTGTAGTTTTAGCCCACCAGCAGGATTTTTTCTAATTTTAGCCCACCTACTAGTAATTTTAGCAATTTTCAACCTTCCGCAGGCAGCATGTTTGGCTATATGGGGTATTGCAGAGAAATCCGATACTTGTCAAATAGAAAAAGAAAATAAAAACGATCATTTATTATCTCGCATACAGTGGAGACACCTAACGAGATATACTTTAGCCTTAATTCTAGAATTTAGAAGATCCGGTAGAGTGAAGAGCAGGAGAAGTCGTAGGTGTTTAGAGTCTGTTTAGAATCCCTCGTTGTGCTTCTTCTTGCCTCTCTGTCCCAAAGTGCTGCTCCTCGTAGTGTAACCCGTAGCGTTGCGGCCGAGAACCCGGGCCTCCTTTGGTGCGATGCCGCGCTGCTGTCACTTCACCATCGAGAGGATGGCTACAAGTCCACAAATAAGCAATGAAACAAAAATTGTAAATGCAGGTACCGGGTGTTTTACTTGAATACAATTTAAGTTAGATACTACACTATTTTTCAAAGTAACTACCCCAAGCAGCTACAACATCTCAAGGCCGGCACGAAGTGATGTATACATGCTTTGGAGATAATGCCTTTGTCAAAGGAGGCAGATGCCTCCTTCGAAGATTCATTATTATTAACCACAATTCGTGGACAAGCAAAAACTTAATTTCTGGAAATGGTAACAATACTGTAATGCTGCAGGCTGCGGATGGTAACAATACTGTAATGCTGCAGGCTGCGGATGGGGTCGATGGACGTGGTCGGCCTCATGAGCTACAAGGTGATGAAAGAAGGCTTCGCTCTGCAGCAGCTGCAGGGGCGGTCGCTGCAGTACACCTCCCAGGCCTACAACCTGTTCACCGGTCTTGGTATGAAACTGAACCTTCTTCTCAGTAAAAGTTACATTTTAGAATCTGAGCAACTGTAAGAAAAAATTTCTGAAGACATGTTGAGTTAGAATGGCCAGATATAGTTTTGCGAGTCTCCTTTATATCTACTATATAATAATTCACGTCGTGTTTTTATTTATTTATTTATTTATATATTTATATCTTTCCTCTCACGCTCTATGGGAATAAGATAGGAGAAAATTCAGATTTCAAAATGTAAAAAAAAAGTGGGGTACCTTGCAATTTTTTTTCGGCGAAAAAAAAAGTGGGGTACCTTGCAATCTNGGTTTTCCTGAAGGGCTAACTTACTGCCGTCATTTATCGCACACGTGCACCAGTCATTTAATAACCCAATATGCCGTCATTTACAATGACGGCTCGGGACACTAGTATATATATAACTGTATATATATATGTATTAAAGATTATTAGTCCACTCGCACCTGGAAATATCCTGGAAGGCAGTTCAGAGTCTGACCATATTTCCCAAGTTAGATAAACACAGTGGGTGGTTCGTCGTATGAGGTCCCGGGCTCGTATCCCATGAACCACCTACTGTTCGTACATATATGTATTTAATTCATATGCAATGTAGCATCTTACTGTTGAAGTGCCCTTGAGTCATGTCACCAATACCAGGCGACTCTAAAATCACACGCTAAATAAGCAACAGACGTCCAGGTCGCTCCTCCTTCAGTTTCAATACTAGCTAGAGATCAGCCCGATGTGCGAACTGAACGACCGCTCATAAGTTGAGAGTGCAATTGCACAGTGCAGCCCAGGCCTCAAGCTCTGGTTTTGCACCATTTTTGCAATGCGTAGGGCAGAGAAGCTGCAGGTTAAGACACTTGGTTGCTACAGAAGCCCACTTTTAAATCTGAATGTGGTACGTAGCTTTATTGCTTTTTATCGGCACTTCGATGAAAAGAAGAGTTGTTAATCGGAGACGATAATCCCAGGACTTCTGTTCTCCTCTGGTAAGCCGTGGGAGAAGGGTCGACCATTTACCCTAAAGCACCTTAAGACCCTCGGCATGGGTCGGTCGAGCGTCATGGAGACCATCATTCAGGACGAGGCTCAGGCTCTGATGGAAGATTTTTCCAAGCATTTGGGGGAACCGTTCGAAGTTTCGAAGACGGTCAACGTCGCCGTACTGAACGTCATCTGGCGACTGGTGGCAGGTGAGACGGAGACACGGTTTCAATTTAGCAATAGTTCTTCTCCTGCTAAAATTTCTCCTTTAATGATGCAGCTGTTCAGAAATGCATGCAGTGAATAACGAGGGCGCTTGCATGGCAATTTTTTTTATAATTTAAGTACTGAAGAGCATGGAGTGTTCTTGAAAGCTTGTACACACGCTGGTAAAAAAAAAGAGTTCCGTAATTCCCGCGTTTGAATGTGTCGATGCCTTCATTTAATAACACAGACTTGCAAAACATTTCGAGTTATGATTTTCTCCAAGTATGAAGAGCTGTTCAATACTTGGCAACGGCATTTGCTTAGTAAACTGAACTCACGGCAAATATTTTTACACTTTTTTTGTAAACTCTATGCTGTGCTGCTGAGAGCTCCAGAAAACGCTTGGATAATTATAGGTGAGGAAACTCATTCTTTTGACAAGCGTGTGTACAGGACTCTGCGAATACGGCTGATAAGGCGCACAGCGTGAAAACAGCCTACGGAATTTAGAAACCCCGATTCAATTAACATTTCAAATTCAAATTAAAAATTCAATTTACCAATTAAACAAATTGTTTATTTATTACTAATTATCAAAACATGTTTATCATTTATCGGTACCCATCGATTTTACTACTTTCGCCACTAGAATAAAGTAAAATAAGGTAAATCACTGATCGCAATTGCAGGACTTTTTACAATGTTGCCATATTTTTAATGAGTAACTTCATGGAGTACACTTACAATTCGTAAAAATGAGCAAGGGACAGTTTTTCATCGAGAACGTAAATAAGGTCATTGTTTAAATCGAGTTTTACAGTCTGCATAATGAACTAAAAGATGCACAATTGACATTTGCCGACTTTCCTCTTATCCAAGTGTTTCCTAATGACTCACATTTACCTTCTTTTCAATTATTATATATCTGTGATTCGTACGATTTCATAGTTCCATACTTCGATTTGCTGCTTGTTTCTACTGATTTTCACCTCTACATATATTATAATAATTTTTTTAGTTTTCAATTTCCCTAATGATGTGACAAGATTTCATTTTTTTTTGCAGATAAAAAAAACACATAGCTGCAACATGATCATGCTTCCTTCAATTTTTCAATAACCAGAAAATGCTCAAATAATGCTCCCAGAATTCTATGCCTTAGCTACCAAAAGTACTATTATAACAGATGAACTGCGGCGTCGACGACTCAGCTACACCAATACACCACCGCACTCAGTGCTTTGTATATGTCAACAATGCTATGGATTAAGCCTCATATATTGAATATTTAACCTTATAAGAAGCATTTATTATGGCTGTTTTCTCAGAAAAAGCGTAACTTGAAATGTCCTTCGAGAAAGGACTTCTTCAGCTGAAACTAGAGCACTCTGAGATTGTATGCCTCCGCCAAGCAAGGCAATGGCAACGAAAAATTCAAGCTGGTTCTGAAACCGTGATTTTCTTTGTATCAATTCAAATCTAATCATTTGTGCCTTTTAACAGTATTAACAGTTTCAGTAATATCCTTGAAGATCTGTTAATAATTCTCTGAGTTATGCTGCGAACAACCTTCTGACAAACATTGGTCAAACTCACATACAAACCAACTGATCATCACCTAAATTTAATCATTTATATCTTCTAACACTTATGAAAACTCTTGTAAAATTTATAAAGATCTATTCATAACTTTTTGAGTTATTGTGCTAGCTAGCATAAAATTAAAAAAAGGCGACAAACAAATAAACGAAACAACAAACAAACAAACAAACAAACAAATCATCACAAAATTTGGTCCTTTACTCTTCGTAATATACCTGACAACTCATGTAAATTTAATAAAAATTCGTCCATCTTTTTTTGAATTATGACATTAAAAAATGAGACAGACATACAAAGAGACAAACGAACTGTTCTTCACCTAAAGTTAAAAATCTCTTCCTCTATATATACCTAATAATCTTTGTAAATTTCGCTGGATTCCGTCCATAACTTTTTGCGTTATTTTGGTGACAGAGAGACAGACAAAGTGATAGAATAACAGACAGACAATCTCGACGAGAATGTAACCTCCTGGGCGGAGGTAAATATTACTAGAAGAATATTAATGCTGAGCTGTCGTGAACGCACTAGGTATTACGAGCAGATCAGCGTCACTGCTTCGAAAGTGAAAAATCCTTCAATATAACTGAAACTTTCATTTATTAATAATGCAGAATTATCCATTTATTGATTTAATAAAGCATTATCTCCATTCATCTGTCCTTCATAGTAAGTTGTTAGTAACTAGAACACCTCGAAGCGTAAGACCATCACCCGCGGTAGAGGGCAAATTCATCGACGTCATTTTCGATGGCCAGTTAATTCTAGTTTTTTGGCATTGTTCACATCTAAGTCAACACACCTGACTCCCTACAAAAAATTATGAACATTGCTCAACTTCTTCTGCCGCCATTATTTTTTATGCCCAGCTAACTCAAAATTGCTACAATTTTTCACGTTTCAGATATTATTATGACTCATCCCCTTCTGCCTCTTTTTGGGTGGACTGAAAACAAAATTCATATCCGTCACTTTTGATAGCCAGCTAATCCTAGTTTTTTTTTTTTTGGCATGGGCTACAGCATCCCATCAGACTCCATGCAAAAAAAAAAAGATAATTGCTCAGCTCCTACCACTTCTTCAGTGGACAGTCAAACAAATATATATTTCGTTGCGGGCGCTACATATTGTGAATTTTTAGAAAATCGTGATACCTTACCCTGTCCTGTCATCTCCTTGTAACACATGAACCATTTCAGCTTAGTCTACGTTGCATAGGTTGCTCATATGATTTCCTTATTCCACCTGCAGACCAGCGGCACAGCATACACGATCCGAGGTTGCACGATCTCGTCGGTCTGATCTCGACCAACACGGCCAGTATGAGGGACAACCTAGCGTACCTTGACTGGTTTTCTTGGCTGAACTACCTCCCTGACTTCATCAAGGACCGTATCTTCTGCACCAAACTGGTGCGGGACACCATGCTGTATTTGACGTCATTTATGAAGGTTTGTATGCTCAATAGAGCATGAAAGTCCGCGTACCAAGAATCGTCGTAGCCAAATAGTAAGCAGCGTATTTAATTTTGAGAAAATCAAGATAACCGTAAGAAACAGGGCGGTCTTTGATCAATTTCATGGTGTTTCTTCTGCACAAAATGGCGTGTGACTGAATGGTTTACTTGTCATTGCTTCTGAAGATTTGCATGTACTGCAAAAAAAAAAAAAAAAGAAAGCTGTAGTGCCTTTAGGAACATATAAATAACAGAACAGGTTACCCGCGGATAAATTATCTAACGTAACTCAGCCATGGTGTCACCCGCTTCTAAAAAGTCTGTACCATATGCCCAGCACCATAAAATGTAACTTTTCTGATGGGGAAAATATATTTACGAGTCAATTCACTAAGAAAAAAAAAATCATGATCTAAATATCTAAGACTGATCATCAAAAAGGTTATGAGATTTTCACAAAAACAGTACAATGAGTTTTCAGTATTTCTAAATACTATAGGCATGTACATATACTCTTCATTATGACAAAAGGGCTATTGATACTAATGCACTTTTGCGGAAAGATTTTGGGCGTGAATTACAAACATCGATGTACAATAAATCATATGTGCTGTATTGTTTTTTCAGCTTCAGACTGAATAGTATAGGGACTAAAAATAATATACCAAAGTATTGATTATCAACTAGAGTGCCGACGCTGTCAATACTGACAGTGAAGAATTTGTGTAGCTCG
Source organism: Parhyale hawaiensis (assembly GCA_001587735.2). Lineage (NCBI taxonomy): Eukaryota > Metazoa > Arthropoda > Malacostraca > Amphipoda > Hyalidae > Parhyale > Parhyale hawaiensis. The sequence continues at coordinate 7,699,655 of LQNS02276866.1, forward strand.
TAACATCATCGCAGAGATATTAAGGCAAAGCCTTACATTTAAAGAAGAGAGCTCCCTGTCTGGAAGTGCCGCGTGTTGACGGGACATGCCCGTTATGATTTCTCAGGTTATCACCCATTAAGGGTAGACGGTTGAGCTCCCTTCTATACATACATCCAAGGTTCATATTAACTTCCTTGTGTAGGATGCTGTGCTACTGCCAACTTGAATTAGGGAACCGTACAGATAAGCGTGCGAGGTTGAACAACACCAAACTTTCTTTCGGTGATGCGCAAAAAAAAAAAAAAAAAAAAAAACGATGTTTTTTGCCCGCAGTTGATATTGCTTTTAATAAATACGGAGCTCTGTATCCAAGGTACTCGAGAGTGGCATATAACTCGGTTTTCGGGATTTTTTCAAAAGAAATCTTATTCTATTCAAAAAAGAACTAAAACTGCGGAGAAAACAATTTTCTACCGAGAAAACATCGTGGCCTTAACCACAGTTCATTTACTACAGATAATTATGTCAGCTCTAAGGGAACACCCTTTCGCCCAATCTTAGCCAATCAGCGACTGCCGTGACACCATCTCAGCCAATCAGCGACCGCAGTGACTGGCGTCAATTTCAGCCATTGGGCGACTGCCATGTCACTATACTGGTGTAAACAAATGAGGCCTCGAGCGGCGGCTTCTTTTACTGCGGCATACCAGAAAGACTTTCCCTGTAATTGTTTATCATTTATGGCCTCAAATTGGAGCTACCTTTACGGGCCATACACTTAATTACATAAGTAAAGGAAAATAATAGACCATGGATTTGATGTATTCTATTGCATTTTGATTTTCAGCGCCATAAACAGAACTGAAACAATCACCTGAAATTGTTTGCCTAAGTTGAAGTGAATACATTGCGCGGAATCGAATGATTCGTATGAGTTTAAAAAGACAAAATTAGACGATTTTTCGTTCATCAATAAAACTTTTCATTGCAATAAGTTATAAAGTAGAATGTTATACACACATGAACAGCACAATAAACTGCAACTGAACAATTTTACCAACGTTTATGTAATAAACAACCGCGACACACACTTAACCTCCCGCACACACAACGCCATATTAGAAATTTTCCAAGATGCCTCTGTCTTGGCATTACCCAGGATGTCCCGCTGCAAAGGAGTGACGCTATTGGCTGATACAATTTTGTGTGACGCCACTTTGCTGCAACTGGAGGTGCTGTATGCTCTATTGCTTGACATAACTATCTGTAGTAAATGAACTGTGCTTTTTACGGGCCTGCTGACCGTTCAATAATATCTTTCCAGTTACTTTGACAATTATCAAACCTAGCTGTACCCGTGAAACTCTCAGGGCTTTGCAAGGCCTTTCAGACGGATCCGTGAAACTTATATTTTAGCATGGTAATGCAGCACCTGCTCAACAACACTGGGACTCGAGGTATGATATATTAAGCCCATCCTTTTATTTTCCTGATAATTCCTAGCAGGGGCGTAGCCACGGAGTGGCGAACGTGGGAGGACGTACTATCTCCCAGAAAAGTCTCACTTTCCCCGCCCCCCAGGGAAAATGAGACTTTAAAAACTCGCATTGCTTAGGGCATAGCTTGTTTTGTCAAGTCGTCCCTCCCCCGTCCCCGTGGAATTAATTTTTTAGCAAACCACGATGCAGGTTCCCAAAGATCTATACCTAAAATTTAGGAGCATTATTAGCACAACTAATGGCCCGAGCCGTCATTATAAATGACGGCAGAAAATTAGCACTTCAGGAATATCCCCGCTGTCTCCTGTGCTTGTTACTGTTAGGCATTCTGCTTAAAAAAATTGATATACAGTAGCTGCAAAAAAGTACACATTTTCGCTGCATGAAAAGTGTACCCACGCAAAACCGTTGGTACATATTTACAGCGTCCCCGCCAATGGAATAGTGGGAGGAGCTAGGGAGTGACGTAGCACCCACGTGAGAGGCATGTTTCGCGTTTTCCCGCCACAGGCTGCCAAAGCTTGGGTTTTGCCTCAGATCTTGGGCTTTCAGGTAACATGTTGGGTTCTTGGTTTTTTTTTCTGAATAACACTGAAAATCTTGTTTTTTTTTTTACCTTTTGCTGTCACTAGGTTAGCATTGGTGGCATTTTTATACAAATTAGACCTCCATGTTCATCATATATTGGCGCCAAGCTCATACGAATGGAATTAAAAGACGTGTATCAGTCCAGACCGCAGCATGCTGTCATTTGCGCGGCAATAAATTTATGGACCTCTGACCCAGCGCTGGACTCGGTCTGCTCGCTCTATTTAGTCAACACAAGCCATTGATGCCTGCAAGCCGAATGCGGTAAACACGTTTGGTCTCGTGTCTTGATGAATGCTGTTATTTCCGAGTGCATCATTTGAAGTTCTCTAGAGGAAAGATAACCAAGAACTACCACGCCAGAAACTATATAAAAGACTCGCAGCCATCCGGAACTTTTTTCTATTGTGTTCGCGCTACCGTTTATTCAAGAATTCGAAAAAAGAAGTACATGCAGCATTCTTGAACAAAATGCGCTGAGAACGTTGAAGTCTTTGAGGATCCAGTTACATCTAAATTACCCCCAGCAGTCGACTGCAACTTGCAAGCAGAGTTTGTGCAATGGATACTAATACACGGCAAATCTTGAAAATCGTAAGGTACGTCTTAGAAATATTTATTTCGGAGCATTGTTCATGAAAGAAGGGTTGAAAAATATCGATATAATTAAAACCAGGGGGATTCCTGAAAACCGAAGTCGACAGTCAGCTGTAGAAAGGACGTGTGAAAACTAGAGAGTTGGATGATGCTGTGAAGTCAGTACTGTATGAGAAAACTGTTCTCGTTATAAGAATAATGTGATATGAAAGTGAAACTTGCTGTTCAGTGATGGGGAAAAGAGTGGCTTTCAGAAAATGCTGTAGAACGACGCACTGTCGATCTTCATCATTGGCTGCGCTGTTTTTTCTTGCTTTATATGCAAGTCAAGCAGTCCGTGTTCTTTCTTTGTAATTAGAAGAATTGCTGAAATGTGGTACTTACCTCATACATTACCGCAGCAGCGAAAGGCAGCGTGATTTAGCAAAGCAAAATCCAGCAAATGCCGCACTCCATAAAATACCAAACCCCAAAGTAGATTTCTTTTTAGGAAAACTGCTTTAGAGCCATTACAGATGAATATGATGCTTTGCACCTATATTTGCAGTGTGTACATATTGAAAATAGACAAAATTGGTGGAGCACGTCAAATTTTGAGAACTATCAATAACGTCGGTACTACTAACCTAACCTAACCCAACCTAACACAATCTAACCTTCCTAACCTTACCTAATGTTACCTAACGTTACCTAACCTTACCTAACCTAACCTTACCTAACCTAGCGTAACCTAACTTAATCAGCGATAAAGCGAGCAGCGCGGCGCGCCAACTTGAACGCCGCTCACACGCACAAGATCTGCGTACACAAACACGCACGCAAATTGGTCGTGAACGACGGTAGCGCCACCCGGCACCATTCCACCACGAAAGAAGGGCTCTGGACCACCAAGAAAGACCAGCCCACGAGCAGACGAAGCCTTGAAGCGTGAGGTGTTACTGAGCCATGCGTTACTGCCGTGGAACTAAAGAAGCTCCTTGACCGAGAAGGTGTCTGTTCGGACGATTCAACACGTCTGCTAAAAGATCTCAAACTCCCTGCTCACCGCCAGAAAACCGCTCCTGACAGAGGCGATGAAGAAGAAGGAGAGGTTGAAGTTCTGCAAGAAATACAAAGGTTGGACCCCCTGAACAGTGGAGAAAAAGTTATGTTCAGCGATGAAAGCACTTTTCGACTTGTCAGGGGCGGCTCAAAAGTCGGCCGTCGCCCCTGTTCTGTTTCGCGGTACGATCCTGGCTACACAGTTAAAATTGTGAAGCACCCTGACAGTGTAATGGTATGGAATGCCTTTAGTGGGAACATGGGCAGGGGGGCTTTATTTTCTTCCTAAATTCATTGCAATGAAATCCGCAATTTATATTGAAGTGCTAAGAGAACATTTACTGACCTTTTGAAACATTCGCGAGTGCGATTTTTTCATGCAGGATGGTGCCCCTGCCCACAAGTCCAAAACAGAGAAAACTTTCCTTGAAGACCACAATATCGTTGTTTTAGAGTAGCCTGGCGATTCCCCGGACTTGAACCCGATAAAAGATGCGTGCAACATCATGAAACTTGAGATGGAAAAGTCGCGACCCGCCAATGTTTCCGAGCTGAAGGAGGCGCTGAAGAAGTACTGGGTGCAGATGGACCTCGCATACTTTGAGAACCTTGCTACATCGATGCCTAAGAAACTTGGGATGGTGTTGAAGGTCAAAGGAAACATGACGAAATACTAAAGGTAAATATTGGTATGAATAAAACTCCTAGAAGTAATACTTATGTATTTTATTATCCAAGAAACCTCAGTGTATGCTTTTTTTGCAGGCACTATATATTATGAGGCGTAGTTAGTAACATCACCCGTAGCACCTTTGAACAATGAACATGTCCAGACACGGTCATGCTAGCTGGATGATGTCCCTTAGCTGGAGCTCCGAGTCCCGACCCCGGTATCCCCAATACTGTCGTCCGTTCTTGAATTTTCCCTATATTATTACCATAGTGCGTGACGGAGAGACAGCCCAACATTGGAGCAAGCAAGGGAGGAAGGGGGGGAGCAAGCAAGCAAGCGACCAACAACTGTGTTTTATTGTATAATGAATGATTAAAAAGACCTTGCCCACTGGCCAAAAGATTACTGATCCCCGCCGTATCATAGATACCCAGCTTCCCGAAGTCATTCAATCTCTAATTTTCTTCGATCTATATGTGAAGAGCGTGACACACTGGCGCAAGTAGATAACAAAATTAGAGTATCAGCTGAAGTTTGGAAGTTTGGTTGAAGGAAATCTCAGAAGAGAGTACACATCACGATGGAAGAGATTGTTTAGAGAAGCTGTATACATCTACATCGAGTGGACTTCAACGTTGTCAAAGAAAGACCGGAATCAGATATACTTACTGTTCGAGGGCCATCATCTGCAACCTGGAATATTTTCTACCTACCAGTTTTCTATGAAGCTTGGCAGGATGACCACAGTCGTCAAGCAGATGAATACACTGATGAAACCAGGAAGGCGAGAGCTAATTTCTGCGTGTCTATTTCGTAAAGAGCGTGACACGAAGCCTATAAATGAAATATATAAATACCGTCGTCCGTTCTTGAATTTTTCCCTATATTATTACCATAGTGCGTGACGGAGAGACAGGACATGTTCATATTTATAAATATGTAAATATATAAACACACGACGGTCATTCTTAGTATTAGACAAATAACTGTATGCACTCAGCCGCTTGAAATGTTCATCATCAGTCATATTACTTTATTGTCTGGAAAGTAGGTAGCAGCCGTTTTCAGATACAAGCTTTTGCCGCCACGGTAGCAGCACGCTTTCGTTCTCAGCTCTAACACCTTGAATCGCTCGCACGTTCAATGCCCAGCCAGGCACGGGAAGCTCTTTGCAGATCTTGGTGTGCTGACTCGGCAGTTGTGTGTGCATGCACGGCGCCGTGGCGGAACTGCCTTCCTCAGAGAAGGGGGGGGGGATCTCGGGTCATTTGTTCCCTCCGTCAAATTGGCGCCATAGTTCTTGGTGACCCGAGGTCGACTGTAACTACACTTATACATCTGAAGCCAGTGGGCCTATACCTGCAGCACAAAATAGTGCATGTGGGTTTCCCAGGTGAGGGTGTGGTCTAAGTTGACTTTACCTTTACCTTTGACTTTTCAGGAAGCAATTGAAGAACACCAGAAAACGTTCGACCCAGACAACATCCGTGACTACATCGACCAGTACCTTGCGGAGATGGAAAAGAACAAGGATGATCCAAACTCTACATTCTCCAGTAAGCATTTTGAAACACCGAAGCTGCTACATTCGATCCGTGGCCATCGTAACGTTTTAAATAAGAAATTTATATTAAATCAGCTGCTCTGAACAGTCTGCCTCCACAGAAACTTTTTGGCAAAATGGAGCTTGTTCGCAACTTAATCATCGTTGTCTCGTAACATATCAAACAGCTCCTGTAAACTTCATGAAGATCCATCCATAACTTTTTGAGTTACGTTGCTTACAGACAGAGAGACAGACAGACTGACTGACAGAGAGACAGACAGACAAAGCTCGCAAGAACAGTATCTTTCAGTGGAAGTCCTAAAATGGATAATTCAGCCTCGAAACCAGTTGATGCATCAGTCATTCTGTTGTACTAGTTTCTCCATTAATGCGTCGGATTAAATGTGCTCGTAGCTATCCAGTTTTCCATCAGAGTTTTCAAACGACGTAAATACAAAGTCTCTAAATACTGTGCTATAGGTTGAAAATAACAAATCAGCTAGAGAGTAAATTGAATTCCTAGTTTTTGTAGAGTTTACAAGGGTACGATTGCTTTGATTAAATGCTGGTTTCTATCTGTTACTGCCTGTACGTTGCTTGACCCCCGCTGCAGCAAGCAGTGCAGGATTAAGCGTACACTGTTAAGTGGTGTGAAGTTAGCCTATGCACACAGCTTTGTGTACGTGGGACATCTCACTGATGAAAACCTCAATGATGCTGCTGACATTGAATGGCAGGTTAGGAGCTGATATACCATAGGTAATCAGATACAAGGGCGGTTGTAGAGATGCTCCCTGAATTTCAAGATGTAGCTGATCAAAATGTACAGCCATCCACTATATTGCTGCTCTCTTAGGGCTGAATACACTAGACAGGCCATTTGTAAGCTTCGAATTGCTAATAATGGCATATTTCAGTGATTGGTGAGTGTGCCCAGATACACGGGAACTAGTGATGTCTATGCCTCGCATGATTTAGAATGTCTCAACTTTCCTGCCCGTAAATGTGAGCATAGCCTACAGATGGGAGTGGAAAACTATAACTAGTTACTTCATGGCATAATTATGATCTAACGCATATTATCTGAGTTCGGCGCTCAAGCAGCGGTGGGTGAGAGTTCTGTATGCAGGCAATGACTTACATGATCAGAATGACTTCTTACTGTTGCACCTGTTACCTGCTACTTCTTTACCTTTCCATGTTGTTGCCCACAGACTTGACCTTATGTACATAATACTTTTCCACACTGCTAACTTACTGTACTTTTTCTCTTAGCCAGTGACGGTCTATGATGACGCATTACTCGAGGTAGAGTAAGACTATTTGTATGTGAGCCTGTTTCTAGATTAATGAATGAGTTTTTGGATGAAATTTTTACTATATTGTTTCCAATCCCTTGATCAAATAAGTTCTGAAAAGTTATTCTCAATCACACAATACAGGGACTAGCTCTAGTCACTTTCCAATTCTCTGAACTAATACAGCAAATTGTTCTTACTCTCTTTTTCTATTACCTTTGTTGATTTGTGAGAACGAGCTGCTTAATTGCCATTCGTGTCTGCGGGTGTAGGCTGAGTATATTCAAGTATTTTCTTTGTTGGCGGCTACTAATCTATGTGACTGGGCCTAATTAGTAATAAAAGCTTTGGTTACTTTGTTCTAGTATGTGTATTTGTGAACCTATTGTGTTCTTAATAAAGGTTATTTATTTATTATTTATAACGGTGTATGATACGATGCTTGCCCGGTCTTCATTCCAGTATAGAGAATCATAATTCAAACATTGCAAAAAAGTGGGGGTTGGACTTAGCGCATAAATGTTGGCAACCTATTTAGAAGACTCTTAAGTGAGCAGTACTAATTATGGAGGAAGAATACAGTATAAGGAGGAGATAGAGGGTTTTGGGCATTAACCTAAGGTATGGGAGTCGTATCCCCGAGAGGGCTGTGTGCCTTACTTTGGCTTATGTTGATATTTTGGAGATACGGTTTTTCTCAGTTCCGACCTCACTTCCTTTATTTTTTCTGTCCTTACTGACTGATGAAATTGAGTTCTACCTCTTTGCTGTCGACCTACAGATCTGAAGGTGAAAGTAAAGTTAACTTGACTGCACCTTCTACATGGATACCTACAGGCACTGGATGTTGCTGCAGACATAGGCCAACAGGCCTGTGTTTGCAGTCGACCATAGCTTGTCAAGAGCCATAGCGCCAGCGACGGAAGGCTCCATATGAGACCTGCACCCATCGACGTTCCTCATTTCTGGCAAGGGTCAACACCCCCGCAATGCCTAGCGGACACCTGGCGTTGACTGAGCACGTAAAGCACCAGCACCTCCTAACTTGCTGCTGCTGCGTGCCCTCAACATCATATAGAACATGATACTTTCTCTGTTGTCCTTCAGACATTGGAAACTCAAACGATTTCTCTAATAATGTATTAAATACATCAAGTAATTTAGACCAATTAGCGTTTAAGCCATTAGAGATTTATACTGACTTTGCCACTAAAAGCAGCATGCCACATCAAGGTTTACTTTACTTCTATTGTTTTGCTATTATCATTGCAGTTACTGACTTGACAATATCGATGTTTGACCTCTTCGTTGCTGGGTCGGATACCTCCGCCTCCGCCCTGCGCTGGCTGATCCTGTACATGGCAGTGTACCCTGAGGTGCAGCGCAGGGTGCAGCAGGAGATCGACGCGGTGGTGCCACGGGACCGACTGCCTTCCCTCCATGACAGGTTCAACACATAATATAGTCTTCTGTATCATCTATTATAGCTCATCGCTATAGTTAGTGTCAATAAAAGGAGAAAAAATAATCATAAATACAATCTTGAACAAGGATGCTCAATGACAGAATGCAACGTCATCATAAAGAATGCAATTTTATGCTGCAGAGCTTCCAGTGTCGTCATTGAGTGTTCTTTTTAGACTCCAAATATGACTGTTCGCTCGACCGCAAGGCTGTGTTGCCCGAGGTGTCCTTAGACACTCCCTGTTTGGGGGCCGTACGTCTAGTATTGCCTATGTATACTGCGTCTACCGCTCATGCTATGTCAGCAAGTCTTCTGGGAATCAGAGGTTAAATCAAAGACTTCCGTTGGAAAGTCGCTCTCTCGTGGGAGCCCCATCGGTTAGCTTTTACTTAGCGAGGTTACGTGACGCTATTCTGGGGTAGATTTTCTCTACTCGCTTCCCCTAGTGCATGTTAACTGTGTTTTTATATCTTCCTCTGTTTCTCAAATACTCACGATGGATATTGTAGTATGATGTGTATAAAGTGAGGGACTCAAATGGATCATTTCAAAATTTTACCCATCCTCTCTTATCTTCCAGCAGAGTATTTCGTGATCAGTGAGGCATGAGCTTATAATACAAACTCGCGAATGATTATTTAATAATCAGTCCATTTAAGTTTAGAGACACAATACCAAATTGATATTTAATGCAAGGAAGGTGTCCACTAAGTAGTGTCAGTACAGTGATACATTTCCAAAGAGGAGTGATGCAGTAAACGCCGAGTTATGTAACTTTATGTTGTTTGACCCAATTTCTAACGAGTCACGCTTTATTGCAGATGTGTAAAATGTTTACTTTAGGTGAAGAAAAGAGCTATATTCCATGTACCACTAATAATTTAAGCAATGAAATAGTGAGAACAATTGAAACATGAAATATATATATCAGTAATACACTATGTAAAGATTGTCTTCTTTAATTGTCGACGTGTTGCGTTTGTTCTAAAATGACTTCGAATGATGTATCGTTATTTGAATCAGTTGGCTCTTTAATTGCAGCCGATTACTAACCCAGCAGTACTTTGCATCTTTTGCCACAGAGTCTTCTTCGATGTATATTGAACACCTCCCTCGTATACCTTCCTCTTCATGATGGACCAGACGTTCGATGAGTTTGCTCGAGTTCAGGAGAAGCAGAGGTGCATGTCACGGGATGTGCTTTTTTGAGGTTCAGACTACTTACAAATGCGCTGGTATCCTTGGCGGAATGCGATGTCGCATTAACACGCATGAACATCAGCTTACATAGGCATGAAAGTGGCAGGTCTCTCAACCATGGCCACAACTGCTTTCTAGATACCTGCAGTAGGTCTTGCTGGTGGTGTTAATACCACCGATGATTCCTGACCAGAGCATAACTTTAGTCCCATCCTGCTAACGCCGAAGTCGAGTAGGACGACGTTCTTCAAAAAGTAGTCAAAGCCTTGCTCCTCTTCGGGTCCATCCAAGCTAGCTTGAGCCTCAATCGTGGCAAGGACAATCGGAAGTCGGTCTTCCGGTATTTCATTGCCCATGCGATGCTTTTCCTTCTCGGACCTATTCAGGAGGCGTTCGGGGATGGGGTTCAAATTTTGGGTCACCTCTTATAGAACCATGCGCCGGGTTCTTTTTGATACAGGACCTTCTATAAAGGTAGCATTGGTTGCTTCTGGGTTTCGTTCAGCTTGCCTACGTATCTCTAGATTTCCCTCATGGTTATCGTCGTTTGCTTGCCTTTGTCCTTCCTGACCTTGATGGTAGGGTTCTTCTCGTAGGACTTCAATGTCTTAGGCTTCCGTCCAAGTTCTCTGGTAAATTTCAACAGAAACGCCATCAGCAAGCCCATGGACTATCTGCTCCTGCACTGCAGTTGTCAATTGTCGTTGACTCTGTATCTTGTCGCACCTGCAATAAAGCGTGACAAGTTAGAAATTGGGTCAAAATTTATATAGTTGCATAACTCGGCGTTTACTGCCTCAATATTGTGGAAAATGTACCACCATGCTGACTTTGGGGGAAACTTTGTTTGTACCTACTTAATATCACCTAGGTACTGTGCCTTTAGACCAGAGTTAATAAAAAATCAACCTGCTATTAAGCGTGGCACGTACGTTAGTAATTTATTAATAGCAAGAAAAACTGCGTCGTCCTAGCTAGGATCAAGGAGCGTCAGCAACGAAGCTCTGCCGAACATCTGGACTAATCGTGCGTCGGGTACACTGTAAAGCCACGTCCAGACAAGCGCTCATATGAGCAGAAAACACTCGTGCAATTTCGCAGAATGCGGCGCAAATCTCGCAGCAGTGTCGATAGTGTCGCATGGTGCACTGTAGCGACGCTTGATTATCTATTAACGCTCAGATGTTCAGCAAAACGTTGGTTCTTACGATCATATGTCTAAAGAAGCTGCAGTTTTTGTCACTATTAATGACTTATTTTACATCTAGTATCGACACAACTATGAATCAGCAATGATTTTAAATGCAGAAACAACTTTTATGCGTTTTTCAGCAAAACGCAACCTGCCAACTGAGCTTGGATTGACATTTTCACACTTTTCTTTGCCAATCCCTATTGTTTTCGAGGTTGTCAAGTATATAAATTCTTAAGTGGAGTTCCTCGACAATTTATGTTCCCTATGCATAGTGCGAAGTGTTCAGACACTTTATTTTGTCTCTTAAACACAACTGTGTAACCACAAAACATCGATAAAATGTTTACCGTCAACTCAGTTTTCGTCCCAAGTGTCACTACTGCAGTGAAGTTCCATATTTCTCGTCAAATTTGCAGTGAATTGGCACTCAGAGAAGCTCAAGGCTTTCAATATGTCGATAAAGAAGCAAGAAAACCTTGTGGAACGCCTAATTTATTAGTTTTCCGTGAGAGAAACAAAACATTACAAGGTGAACCAGTCTTAGCCGCAGCCTAAATCGCGCGAAAATATCCAGCAAGTTGGACGCTCGCGAAAACGCTCAAAGCTGTGATTTGAGGACGAAAATTCGCAGCGATCGGCGAAATCGCCATAGTGTGGACAGAGTTTGGCCATTTCGCTGACAGCTGCGAATTTGCGTCGTCAAATCGCAGCTTTGAGCGTTTTCGCGGCCGTCCAACTCGCTGGATTTTTTTCGCGCGATTTTGGCTGCTGACAAAGCAGGCTCATCCTGAAGTTTTCTGTTCCTCTCACGTTATACGAATAAATTAGGCGCTACATGAGGTTTTCTTGCTTCTTAATAGACATTTTTATAAGCCTTAAGCTCCTTTGAGTTCTAATTCACTGTAAAGTTGACGAGAAATATTAAACTTTACACAGCAGTAGTGACACTTGCGACGAGAACTGAGTTGACGGTAAACATTTTATCGACGTTTTGTGGCTACACAGTAGTGTTCTTAGAGACAGAATAAAATGCTCGAACACTTTGCACTACGTATGGCCATGGGAACTTACATTGTCGAGCAACCCTACCTGAAAATTTGTTTACTTGACAGCCTCGAAAACAATACCGAGTGGTAAAGAAAATTGTGAAAATGTCAATTAAGCTCAGCTGGCATTACCAAGGCCACCTAGAAAACAAAGCCACCTATGTATTACACATTTTGCTGGAGAACGCATAGGAGTAGTATCTGTATTTAGAATGATCACTTATTCATGGTTGTGTCGATAGAAGTAATGTATTTAGACTCTATACATATTCATGGTTGTGTCGATAGAAGTAATGTATTTAGACTCTATACATATTCATGGTTGTGTCGATAGAAGTAAAATAAGTTATTCATAGTGACAAAAACTACAGCTTCTTTTAGCCGAGGAGCTAAAGCACCTAAGTATTGCTGAACATCTGCGCTCAACAGTCAAGCGTCGCTACAGGGCGCCGTCCGACAGTGCGGATGCGGCTGCGAAATTTTCGCGGCGTTCAGCGAATTCGCTCTAGCGTTTTTCGCACTTATGAGCGGTAGTCTGGACGGGGCTTTACGTGGGCAGTACGACAGCGCTGACGCCGCCGTGCGATTGTTCCTGCATTCTACGAAAATCGCACCTGCGCTATTCGCACTTACGAGAGCTAGTGTGTACCAGGCATTACATACGTTAGGGTTAGAAGAGTGCACTAGGGTTAGAAGAGTACACTAGGGTTAGACGAGGCCCGTCTAAAAGCTAGGGTATGTAGAGAAATCGTAGAAAAGATTTTGGGTAAAACCCCAGTAAAATTCACTGTGAAATCCGCAGCTTATTAAGTCAATTACATTCCAGGCTGCCGTACTTGGAAGCGACGTTGGCTGAACTACTGCGATTTGTGACCATCGTTCCGTTTACGCTGGCGCACAGAGCTCTGCAGCCCGTCCAAGTGGCTGGCTACACAATCCCTAAGGTGATAAAAATCATTCAGAATCGAAAATTTTAGGGCAATTATTCAGTTTTATCCAGTCCTGCTCGCTATATATAATCGTAGAAATGGGATAATTGCCTGTGATTTTCCGATAGAGACGCAGATAAATCTATTTATAAGTGTTAATGTTTACTCTTTAAGCGCAAATCTAATGAGACTCCTGTTTATATTTTCCTCTTTAAAGGTGATTATATACTTACTGAATCGAAGCTTTCTCTGCGTGTAGAGTATTGCACTGCTATATTATTGGAAGCATTTTAGCTTCCAGTTTTGCTAATTTTCTCTACTGTCTAAACTCTGAGGACAATAGCTGCAGTTTGATTTGTCCGC
>LQNS02276866.1:7748785-7761009 GCA_001587735.2 Parhyale hawaiensis
GAAAATACCATCCATCCACCAGAAAACTCAGCTCTATTTTGAGCCTCTGTTGCGCAACGTATAAACTGCACGGCACTTGTGGGGCCACACACGCACGCACACGCACCGCGCGTACCCGTCACCATCACTTACCATCACCGAGAATGTCCAGGCTCCAGACTAGTGCCACCCGGCCCCTTCTCACAGTTTTCTTCATTCACTTTTGAGACTATAGCCCATGACTGACATTTTTGCTCCGACTGTACTGTTTTTTTTCTCTCCTCTCTGAAATCACAATGTATCCATGAAGCGAGATCTAGCCTCAATATGATGACTACAGCCGAGCCACTCCTCACAACCTATGAATGACACTTTTTCCTCCGACTGTGTCCTGCCCGTTTTCCTCCGCTTCCCTTACCGTCCGACGCTTATATAAGAACCCCCACAGCGCACCATGGTCATTTGCCTTTTAGGTCCAACCCTGTTAACACATATCCAACTCAGCTCATCTTAAATAAAAATTCTTTTAGGTATCCTTCGTAGTTTTTAATTAAATTTCTGATGATGGGGAAAATTCCCGAAACGTTAAATTTTATTTGTTAGTCGACGTTTGTAGTTATTATTAATTTCATAGTCTAGTTTGAATCCCTTTAAGACGATCAGTGTAAACTAAGGGCGGCTGAAGTTTGAATGAAGAAAACCTCAGAAGAGAGTACGCATTACTATGGAAGAGATTGTTAAGAGAAGCTGTATGCATCTGCATCGAGTGGACTTCAACGTATAGTCAAAGAAAGACCGGACCGGATCGGAATCATCAGATATACTGCTTTAGCGTCACCATCAGCAACCTGAAATATTTTCAACCTATCAGTTTTTTACAGTATGAAGCATGGCAGGATCACCACTGTCTTCAATCAGATGAATACACTGATGAATCCAGGACGGCTAAAGCTAATTTTTGCCAATCTATTTCGTTAAGAGCGTGACACCGAACATATAAATAAATATATAAACACACGATGGTCATTCTTAGTGTAGTGTTAGATTACCTGTCTAAGTGAACCCGTGGAATACTTTTAGAAGTTGTTCTGGACCCGTGGAATACGTTTAGAAGTTGCTCTGGACCCGTGGAATACTTTTAGAAGTTGCTCTGGACCCGTGGAATACTTTTAGAAGTTGCTCTGGACCCGTGGAATACTTTTAGAAGTTGCTCTACCTAACTGAACCCGTGCAATTCTTTTGGCAGTAAACCACGATACAGATTCCCAAAGATACTTACCTAAAAATTTCAGGCATATAAACATAATTAAAAAGACCTGGCCTATGGCCGAGAGATTACTGACACCCACCGTATCAAAGATACGTCAGGTTCCCAGAGTCAAAAAAATCTCGAATTTTCTTCTATCTATTAGTGATGAAGAGCGTGAGACAAAAGGTAGGTACGTACTAGCTTATTATCTATATAGACTAGAGGGCCCGCGCTGTCATAAAATGACAGCGAAGAATTTGTGATGACCTTCTTCATTGATCATACTTTCGTTATTACAACTGCTAACCTAATCACCCTGAGATGAGCGTTTACGGCTTCACAACCACTTAGTGTCGAAACTTTTTTTCTCTGAAATGGAGAAAATACATGGCTTATTGCAGCCTGATCAGCAGCGCTCAAAGTAATAACTCAGATTCGGTATTGTGGATACGGCAGGCTAGCCTATAGGTACAGGTCCAATGGTTTTTGTTTAGCGAAAGCTCTTTCATCGACCATTGAATTAAATTTGGGAGAATAGCTGAAGCAACGAAATCATCTGTGGAAAGAAACTACGAATCAAGATGCATCACATTGCCAATGGAAGCTTCAGATGTCTGCAGTGCTGCGATTTGAATTTCGGCAAAACAAAAAGTGTATTCAGACATACGGTCGCGCGATACATTGCCGTAGATTCGATGTATGGAGAAGCTAATACTCGTACAAATCAGACTAAACATGCGATATCTTCATTGTTGGAATTTTAACTGTCCCTGATTAAGATACGCTTGCCATCTTCAGCAATCTGGCCTATTTTCTACCTAATAGATTTCAATGGAGCATCAGAGGACGACCAAAGCCTCCAACCTGGGTTAATTTCTGCCTATCTGCTTTGTTAAAAGTGATACAAATTGGATAAGTAAACAAAACAGACAAACCGATAAGCAAACAGATAAATACACATCGGTCTTTATTATATTGTTGATTATTTCCGAGCAAACAGTACTGAAATTTGAGTTACAAGTTACGGAGAAGAGCGATTGAGGACAGAGTTTCTTATTTAAGTGCAACGTTTCTCCAAGCTAAAGATGAAAGGCGTGGACTGCGACTACACTTACTCTTCTGGGTCCAGTGGGCCTATACCTGCAGCACAAACCAGTGCATGTGGGTTTCCCAGGTGAGGGTGTGGTCCAAGCTAACTTTACCTTTACCTTTTACGTACAGACACAAGGACGTAAGGATATCTTCTCAAGCAGAATTATAATATTGATTATATGATATTAAACTGGCAGCATTGCAATAAATAGTACGCATTCAGAAAGTAAACGATGATTTTTTTTTGTGAAATCACACATATCCTGATGTAGAAATATTTCCTTATATACACTTAACAGAAGACTGAAAGAGATTATTACAGTGACAAGTTTTAAAGCTAAGACTTCTATTTTTGAATCTTCAAGTAGCAAGACTAAGTATGATATTGGTGGTCCTGTAGAACCATCGCATGTATCTACGTTGACCTCAAAGTGTCTTACGACGATAGTATATAATTAAGTTGGTAACTCACTTACATGAGCTGAGAGATTAGATTGAAGAAAATTTACTTGGTGAACGGTATATGAGCCGCGCCAAATCTCCTAAGTTAAATTCTGAGACGTCTCACGGACCTCACATAGCATACATGGAGTAGATGCCGGATTTTACTTCCTTTCCCGAAAAAAACTTTTTTCTATCTAAACCCTCCAAACGTACCTTCGGCAGCAAAAGCAGCATCTTAGCGTACTGAACTGATGGCATCACTGCAAGTGTCATTTGATATGCATAAAATATGTTATACGAAAGTGCGATCAACCATTCTCATTTACGTAAGTGCTAGGAATAGCTCTGTTTATTACGCTGGCTTCTCCTAACAAAAATTTCACTGACCAAGATGCTGATTTATAATGATTGTAGCGTCTTGGTTGTGTCCAGAATTTCGCCACTGATAAACAACAAGCTAGAACGCCTCTGTGGCGTAAGACCATTACCCGCGGTAGGGGACTAATTCAAGGAAGTGATTTTTGATGAACGAGGCTAAGGTGTAACCCCATTCCTAGTGATTAGCTCTTCAATAATAACATGTTTTTTATAAAATAGAACACCCCGGGCTCCAGATGATCTGCTGCGGTGGAGGCAAATTTGCCCAGGTAGAGGAAAATTCAACGCCGTCAACTTTGATGGCCAACTAGGACTAGTTTTTTTTGGCATGGGTCACATCTAGGTCAACCCCGTTAAACTCTCTACAAAAAATTTATGAAGATTGCTCAACTCCTTCGACCACTTATTGGGTGGACAGACAAACATTCAAATATATATGTAAACAAATATACTTAGTTAGTAATGTAAAGACATAAAAGATTCAATTTTGGTGATAATCGGTTGATCTGTTTGTGAGTTTGATTTATGTTTATTGGAATGTTCGTTAGCACCATAACTCAAATTAACAGTTATGAGCAGATTTTCAAGAAAATTGCCAAAACTGCTCATACTTTAAAAGACGCATATGATTTTATTGCATTGATAATACAACTGAAGCACGGTTCATTATCACTTCGAATTTTTCGTTACCTTTGCTTTACTTGGCAGAGGTATGCGCTCTCAGAGTGCTCTAGTACAAGCTAAATTCATTCGGCACAGCTACTCTTTATTACGATAGCATTTGACGATAATGGACCAATGCTTAACGGGTGCTTCACTAAATATACGGCAAACTGGGGGACTTTATCAGGTCATGGAACCTTTTTTTGCCGTTTTGCCGCCAGTAGTGTCAAGCGCTAACATTTTTCAGTATCGTAGCTACAATTATTGTTCGGAGTGCCCACCTTTCAAAGCACTGAGGCCACAAGCTGCATCAATTCCAACCGTTTACATTCACAGGCCATCAATAGAGACCGGCTAAGAAGAGTGGAACGAGTGTGCCATAAACATCAGAACGTGTCAAGATTTGGGGACGTGAGCGAGATACCAATGAAGCAGTTCAGCTTTCTGTTGAAGAGGAACACCGTGGTTTGCCGTATGCCTAAGGTAATTTGTTAGCTAAATACAGGTAGCCCTCCAGCAAGGTCAAATCCTCGGAGGTCATGTTCTTCATAGGTCAAATTATTGCTGATACCCTAATTCCAATTAGGTTAACAACTGAAGCAAGGTCAAACACAGAAAAAAATATTGGAACATGTGGTTGCCAGTGGCGTGTTGCAATCAAGTTTTCGGTGTCACATTTGCTACACCAACCTCTAATGCAACACAGGTTGTGTAACACTGGGTGACACCGACAACAACCCTCCTAAATTTTAGGGTTAGGAATTGGGCAACATAGTCTTTTTTTAGAAACATTGACTATGATACTCGATAATTATTATTACAAATTGTATGACTGCCATATATTGCTTGAATTCTAGCATGTGAAGCACTTTTGTGCAGTTTTCTTAACTTTTTATCATAAAATACAGACAAAATAAGGCTGCGCCAGAAGTGTATATGTTTAGGCTTTCCGAAAATTCTGCAACACTTAGTTGTTGCGCTGAGATTGCATGTCGCATTCGCTTCTACACGGGTAAAACAGTGAGGGTAACACCGGCGTCTGATTGCAACACGCCCCAGAACTCCCTAATTTTAGGTGACGTAGTGATGTCTCAATTTAAGCACTATTTAGTTTATTTCTGCACAACTAGTTATTTAAGCAGAGATAATGGCCCTAATCATGGTAAAAACAAATGGAAATGGACAGCGAAGTGCTGTGATCAAGAAATTATAGAAAAAATATAAAAAATCTTCGAATCTTAAGGGGACCGTATGCCCAAAAACCTTCAAATTATCAAAATTCGATTTTCAAAAAACAGTATACGCTATACACCAGACGGACACGCAGGCAAAATTTTAGGCAGAGAGTGTAACCCTAAGTGGGGGCTGAGGTTGAGGTTTTTGTATCACTTAATTTTTGACGTCATAAACTTCATTATTATTCGCCCGATCTTCATGAAACTAAGGAGAAATATATTAAATCGGAAGAAAATGGACTTGACTCGTGAATTTTTCCCATTTTTGCCACAGAAAACGAGTGCTAAAAAACGAAAACCAATTTTCTTTGAATAATTCGTTTTCTATGGCGAAAATGGGGAAAAGTACATGAGTCTAACCCTCATTCTCTTCCGATTTTACATATCTGTACCAAGGTTCATTCAAATTTGTACATAAATAAGAATTTCTCTGAATCTTATTCTCGACTTTTAATAAAAAATTCCCGCCACAGGGTTCAAATTTGATATTTCATTTTTTGTTCTGATTCGAATGAAACTTGGTAGAGATACGTAAAATAGAAAAAGAATATCTTTTGACTCATGTATTTTTCCCTATTTTTGCCAAACGAGCTATTCCATTTTCTTTGAATAACTCGTTTTCTATGGCAAAAAGGGGGAAAAGTACACGAGTCAAATGATGTTATACTTCGATTGTACACACGTTTACCAAGTTTAATTCTAATCGGTCGAATAATGAAGATTTTTCCATAGTGTCCCCTTAAAATGAAACTGTATTAAGAAAAACAAATACATAATGGCCAGACCGTGGGACTAGTAGCTTTAGAGATCTGTAATTGTATTATAGCACAGTGCGTAACATCAAGAATGCCTAAGATTAGATAGAGACATACAGTATGTACAGAGCAACTATTCCAAGTACAGTAGTATTCCATAAAATAGGTTTTCCTTTGAGCCAATGCCTACCAGAAAAAATTGTTTTTGACGGTAGACTGACCTCTCATGCAAGGTCAATTTCAGGTTAGTTTCAATAGCATTTGGTCCCTATTCCTTATACTTAACGGAGAGTTAACTGTTACCATCAATAGTAATAGTGCTATACCTAATCATGTCCGATACAGAGTCAGTGGACCATCTCTTCAATGGAAATCTGTTTTGGATTTATGCAAGAAACTGAAATGGAAGTGGTGAAAGAATTGCAGGTGAAGATAAATTAGATATAAGAATAGAATATTGTGATCTAACTTAACCATCGGGAACGAAGAAAGCTTTCTAAGAAATAAAAATATTATTTCTTTCCGTAAGAATTGCAACGGTATCTCCAACTGTCGCGAAATTGCGGAATTTTTTCTATTTTCTGACAAACACATTCAGAGTTGAATTCTTCAGATGTTATCCAGTATACAGTATCTTTGGGAATAGACAGTTTCATGAGATGGAAACCGGGACAAACTTCAAATATATCATCGACTCTAATATTATTGTACACATACATCTCAACTTCATTATTATGAATAATATGGCTATAATTAACATTTTTTCTATAAATATTTTATTCAACTATGGTTAGTTTGAAACATCTGGTGATTCGAGGTCTAAGTTGGTCTCATCTAACAGGTAGGCACGAGCACGTGGCTGCGGCACCTTATGCTTGATGCACATCCAGGCCTGCTGCTTTCATGGGAGGATCGCCCGAAGGATATCCACGCCCTGAGTCGTAAAGTGCTGAAGCCGCCGAGTTATATGGACAGGTAAGGAAAGCTCAACACTTTGAGCTACTGCACATACAATGATACAAATTAAAGGATCATTCTCTCAGAGATAGAATGATTTCCTCTTATGAAAAGGGTCGATCTTACAAAAAATAATAATACAATAAATAAATAAATAAATAGAAAATACTATGCATAATGTCGACGGATTCTTCTAAAATTTAACGTGTCGAGAATGAATCGTTTCGGAAATTGGTCAGGAACGTTTCTTCAAAACAACTGTTATCCGCACCACCTTCTGGACCACTACTGCTAATTGTTCCTAGACAAACTGTTTGACCCCGGCATTAGCAAACCGTCGGTCAGTAAATTGGACTTATTTCATTCGCTTCTGCACTACAACAAAGCCGCTATAAGTGCAGTCAACACTTTGAAACCGTTCCTCTCTGAAGGCCTACCAACATATAAACTTCAAATTTTCATACAAAAACACATTCACCATGCGGTCCTAATTCAAATTGAAAGACAAACTACCCACACCACTTTTTTCCAGTGTTATCTGCCGTTCCGCTGCCGGGAATGCAATGCCTCGAACATCGGTAGCACTGGACAACATTCAAAGCCCGTATTGAGTACTATTTAGGTGTATCAAGTAGGACCGATGCACCCCTTGCAAAACCCTCACATTCAGCTCCCCGCCTACATGCTGAACAAAACATCCATCACATCAACAAGAATAACTTCTCCATCATAGACTCCTCTAATTCAATAGAACTTACAATATTAGAATCCCTCTATGTCCACAGAACGAGACCCAGCCTGAATAATATAACCTCGGCTGTACCGCTTCACACGGCCCAAAATTAGTCCCACACCGTCTGACTGTACAGGAGGTGATATCCGGCCCCTCCACCTACCTTGGTTCATTTCCATTTTAGATCTCCTCCCGACAACACCTATGCTTCCCTCACCAAATTAGTAATAATGAAAAAGTTGATTCATAGGTTTAGTATCAAATTTTATGTCGTTTTCCGAAAATGGGATGCTTTCTGCCGAAACGGTAAATTTTAGATTTAGTTGAAATTATATTTTGTTTTTGATATTTGTCTTAGTATAAGAAAAAAAAAAATTGACATTACTTGACAGCTAACGTTTGGTTAGCAGACTGGCGATAAATGAAATGTCATGCACAACTGGGTTCATATTTCAATAACAAATTAACAAAAAAGAGAGAATGACTCGTAAACAGCTGGGCCTACATTGCCGATAATCGTGGAATTAATTTGGTGTAGTAGCTAGGCTCACTTATTAATCAAGATGATATGATCTTGCTCACACAACTGGCCCCAGTCTGCAAACAAAAATGCATCATATTATGCCCTCTAAACATTTGCGTTATAATTATGATGTGAGTGAAGAAGAGTAATGTGGTATGAGCCTCTTTCGCCAGCCTGTGTCGAGGTAACTTTTTTGTTTTTCTATATAAAACCCGTAACTCTTTCTATTTCAAACCTAATATGGAAAACCTTCATGGTATGCAAAGTAAGTAAGGTTCAAAGTATGTACCGTAACACACAGTTAGCAGTATGCGGAAAATATGCCTAACATTAAGGGCGGTCACCCGTTTGATTTGTATCTGAGATACAATGCTTACATCCCAGGTAAAACTGAAACTCCATCAACCGCGATTTTTGGATCTACAATGAAAGCTGAACAACATTCCGTTCTGGTCTGAGCATCCACTTACGTCTTCGTCGATTACATTGGTAGCCTAATTGAACATTTTCTTTCAGGAATGAGCAACTGAAGCTCTTGAAATCGTCTACAAAAATCCTGAGCGTACGCCACCCCTTCGTGCGGCTGGTGTCTGCCTACAGAGACAAGGTGGAACCTTGTCAGTACCAGAGGTGAGCTGTGCAAGCTTGTGGTTCTTGACAATAGGGAGTTTTGTACCACATAGGGGCAATTAAAATAAGCGGTCGTCTACGGCAACCGTCACTGAAACAAGCGGTTCTGCACAGTACTCGTCACTGAAACAGCCGCGATTTCTTTATGGTAAAAGTCATATAAATAAGCGGTTGTGCATGGCGTAGTAGCTACGGGAACAGATGGTTACACCCGCGAACGAAGTGAGAGAGGCGATAATGTTTTCGTTGAAGATTTAAGTATATATACCAGTTGTATTTATATAAATATATATTTATTTATTTATTTGTCTGTCCACTCAAAAAATGGTCGAATGAGTTCAGCAATCTTCATAATTTTTTGTAGGGAGTTTGATGGGTTGACCTAGAAGAAACCCATGCCAAAAAAACTAGGCCTAGCTAGCTATAAAAAATGACTGCGTTGAATTTGCTCTCACTGCGGCTGATGGTCTTACGCCGCGATCAGGCGTCCAATAGCGGTTATTAAACCAGGTGGTTCTTTCTGTACGGTAGTGGTTGCTGAAATAGGTGGATATGCATGGCAACTTTCAACCCTGAAAGGCAATCTGTAAATAACAGTTCTGGGAGCTCACGTTGTGATAATTTGCAACTATGTCTGTTTTTACAGGGACTGCTACAGCCGAGAACTAAAGCCCTTTCCGGACTCTATCCCAGAAACGTTTCTGGAATTTGCAATGAAACTAACGAAGATGGTTCCTGTGCCTGTCCCGATGAATAGTCGAATGTACAACGCCGTCGATGGCCACTGGAGGCCCTACTACATGACCTGCGGCTGCTGCGATCTGCAGTACGACTACATCGCCTATATGGAAACTTGGAGGGACGATATTAGGTGCGTGGGATATTGACTCTGCAGTACGATTACATCGCCTATATGAAGGCTTGAAAACACGATACCTTATCGTATTGGGTATTTAAGCCGCTTCTCAGCGGCTAAATTAGATTTTAAATTTCTGGGGCGGTCCTGATTTTTTATAAGGAAGTTTATTTGGACAATTTCCGCCCATTTGTCTTTGATGGACGTTGTCAACGATGATTTTCTCTATATGGATAGGCAGAAATTTTCACCATAATTATCGTGTGGACTTTATTATTCTGCTTAGAGTGCACGAAGATCAAGCATTGTCGAATAACATTACGCAAAGAGGATAAGTTTCTTTTTGCGTATGCTAATTTTTTAAGCGTAAGTGAACATAGCTAAAGTTAATCGTAAACATTTGCCCAAGTTATTAACTTTTGATGCAACACTTGAGGCACGTTCAGTTGGGCAGTGAAATTAAGCCTACAGGGCTTGACTTGTTTGAAGCTTTAGCCATGTGTCATGGCTTCGATTCGTTGTTCGAACTTTAATGTGTTGACTCTCTTTCAATTACCATCGAAAATTTCCAATAACGTAATTTTTGCTCCGTAAAATGAAGAACTAAATAAGTTTGATGTAATCGCTTTTTTTCTAGCACTTGCTACACGATTCAGAGTGACGAAGCCTAAGGATCTGTCAAGCCTTGAAGACCGATTTCACGCCCCAACTTACGGAGCAAGATTGAGTTCCGAGAAGTCTCATGGGTAACCTGTTAAGAATCAACACTTGAAACTCCGTTCAGGGGGTCGAGGCCAAGGCACCTGCTCGAAACTTCGATTATATCGAGCTCTGAGGAAGCTCAATTCCAGCCCCAACGTCTTGAGTAATTCCACCAGGATTAACCACACCATTTGGTATGCATTGCATATATGAGCTAAAATGTTTGAGGGTCACTACTTTAGCTACGTGTACTGATTGAACTGAAGATATTTTTATTTAACTATTATGGCACGTCATGCGCTTTGCTCAACAGGATTAACGGACGTACATGGGCTGGCGCGTCGTTCACGCTACCGTCGTATCTATACTGCGGACATGCGAATGGCCAAGGCCTCATAAAGTACAGGCCTGGGTCTGGGCTTTTGTTTTGGTTGGTGACGTCACGAAGTTGGTCCTGCGCGTCGCGGAAAACTATCGGTGCTCGATGGTCTTCCTCTAGATACCCCTCCTTTATAGATAAATCCTTGAACATAAGCTACAAAGCTACAAGAAACCTTCAGAAAGATGTGAAAAATGTGTTTAAATGTGTGTTACACTAAAGGAACAATTTTTTTCTCGTGTGAGGGCCGTGTATTTAAAAAAAATGTGTTATTAACTTGACATGTAGGTATGTACGTATGAGCATGCAATCGTGTGGTGAAGAACATTAATTCACTCTATTGCAACTAATTACGATATTATTTTCACGATATTAGTTTGAGTTATGGACAACTGTAGATCTTAGAAAGTATTTGGACATAGTGAATAAACTACACTTCTAGTTTTTCGACATTTCCGACAAGAGAATAACATGAATTTAATTTATTGAATTAGTATGTAACGACATTGATAATCATATTTCGGATGGGGGATATCCATTTTTTATGTTTTTTACAATGTATTCACTGATATTAATATGTAATATATTTAAAATAATTTCTCCGAATGGCAACGTATATTAAACATTTTTTAAAACGAAAAGTGCCCAGGCGAAGTGTTTGGCTAGGTAAAATGTTTGGAAGAAAATTGCTTTAGTTTTGCCAACTGTGGCCTAACTACCTGCCTTAGCACAGCCTGTGCTTCCTTGCCTTGCGGGTTGCCTTAACTAACCTTAGCTAACCTACTCATGGACTTGACCATAATGAAGAATTGATGAATTTATTGCCTATGTTTCCCTCTCTGAACTGAGGCCTCTTCACTCATTTTAAAAATTTTGGTGAAATTTTACTTCAGGTCCAAAATGGAATTTCGACGTTTTATGGTGCTATATAGGTAAAACGACCCATTCAAGCACATTTTATATGAATACAATTTTGCTCAAAAAATGCTTAGTTTTCGAGATATTTAATTTTGAAGTTCCCATTGTTTTCCTATGGTAGAAAATATCCGACGACCCCACAGGCATCTAAACTGAATTAAACCGACCCAACTTAACCCTAATCTAACTGACCCCAACCTAACCTGCCCTAGCCTACCTTAACCTTAACCGCTGGTAAGCTTGGTCCTTTCGCTGAAGTTACAGGGTTGCTGCCTGCTGGTCAGTTTGCGTACAGAATTGGCTTGGGTTGTAGTGACGCTCTCTTGTCGATGTCACACCATTTACAGTCTGCGCTGGATTCTAGGTCGGAGGCACGCCTTGTCCAGTGTGACTTTAGCGCGGCGTTTGACAGGGTCAACCACAAGGGTTTATTGTACAAGCTGGAGTCCTTTAGTGTGGGTGGTAGGATTTTGTCACACATTCGTGATTTTGTTTCTGAGCGAATGCTGGGTGTGTCTGTTAACGGCGTTTTGAGCGCCTCAGTCGGGGTGGTGTCTGGCGTCCCTCAGGGCAGTGTGCTTGGCACGCTGTTGTTCGTTCTCTATACTAGTGACATGTTCTCTTCGCTTGAAAACACGTTGATCAACTATGCCGACGATTCCACTTTGATGGCAGTGATACCTGCTCCTCACCTGCGTGATGCTGTCGCTCAGTCTCTAAATAGGGATTTG
>LQNS02276866.1:7766821-7791827 GCA_001587735.2 Parhyale hawaiensis
AAAAGCTCCTTATCCAACATAACACTCCTCATCCAAGAAATCGCTTTGCAACCAGCTTAACGCACCTTACCTAACCCAACGTACATCATCTATCTTAGCAGTCGACATCTAATGCTGCTCTTTTTAACTTAACGTGCCTCATCCAACTGTACGCTATTTATATAACCTAACGATCATCATTTAACCTAACGCTCCTTATCAAACACAACGGTCCTCATGTAACCTATCGCTATTCATCCAACCTAGTGCTCTTCATCCACTATAGCGCTACTATTTAAGCTATTAAAGTTAACTCTCCTCACACAACCAAACGCCCCTCACTCGACCTAACGCTTTTCATCCAAATCCAACTCTCATCATTCAACATAACACTCTTTATGCGAAATAAAGCTCCTCATCCAACACAACACACCTCCTCTAATAAACACTCGTCGTCTAACGCTCCTCTATTTAACACCACGCTCCTCATTGCACCTAACGCTCGTCAGCAAGCCTAACGGTTCTCATTTAACATGACACTCCTCATGTAACCTAATACACTTCATCTAATCTAACGCTTATCACCCATCATAACGCTTCTCATTTGACCCAACGCTCGTCACCTGACCTAACATTCCTCTTTCACCATCACGCTGTTTGTCGAACTAACGCTCCTCATAATTATATTCGGGCAGTGACCGTCAGTACACGGAAAACCGTGCCCAGTCAAATATGACTTTCCCCGGTGCCTGATAATGTTTTGTTTCTTTATAATATATCTTTATATAACGTGATATGCAGAGTGTCAGAGCACTGGAATCACAGATGGAAGGCTCATGACCCAGTTGCAACCCCCCAGCACCACAATAGATTGTGAATGACAGAAATGCTGAATTTGCAAGCCGAGATACCGCATTGTATTAAGCGTTTTTAAAAGTAAAGGGCTTTTCTTAAGACTTGTTTTTGCCCGCAGTTTTGAACTGAAGTGAATTTGCTTAATTACAAAAAATGATCGAAAACTGAGTTTCGAATTTCTTAGAAAAACGTGTAAAAAGTTCTCCAAGATTCAGTGCAACACTCAAAAACTTAGGAATTTGACTTCGAGGAAACCGCTGGTTACCGAAATAAAAATGTATTTAGTACAAACAGATTAGAGTTATTTAATGAAAAAAATTTTGAGTCATGCATCACCTTTTTGCTCTGCACATTTTTTATCCACAATCGCCTCCGCCATTTGCATTGCATGTGAGCGCTGTGGCAGCAGAGCTAAAACTACGATCCTAGTAACGACTTTAGTCCTCGTGGAAACCCGCAGCTCGCAGAACGGCACAGCTTTATACGACAAGGGTATGGCGGATTTTCGCAGCAAGGATCGCAAGACACAAAATTGTCAGCACCTCGGCCGGACACACAAGCTGCTGTTGCTGATGACGTCGCTTTTGCTTCTCATTCAAGATTCGTGGTAATTCGGAAAGCCTGCAAAGAAAAAATCTAGGGAAAAGGCAAACAGCAACTAAGCTGTGCAATACTAACGAGAAACTAAAATTAGTTTTGAATTCATAATTTCTTTTTGATGACCGCCAAAACTTGATGAACTGCCCTACGTACGCGACATGCCGAAACAGTTGCTCTGAATTTCAGGGAGAACCGTTCATAACTTCTAGAGTTAGCTACTTTCTAGAGTTACTTTCATAACTTATTATTATTATATTATTATTATTATAAAGACCAACACAGCGAAAACGGACTTACAGCCGATTAGATCATTATAGATATTTGGTCTTTCCCTCTTCGTCGCATTGTAAACAGTTTCTGCAACGTTCAAGATGATCTGTTCCCCACTTTTTGAGTTACTTACCGAGAATTCGAGCAAGCAAACTGAAAAAAAAAAAAATCGTAAACAGAAGGGCTGAATGGATCTTCACCAAAAGTTCTTCATCTCTTTTTCTCATAATCCTGACAATCCCTGTAACATATATGAAAATCTTTTCATAACATCTTCAGCATTGTGCGTTGCTGACAGTCAGGAAAATAAACAGACATACATAAAGACAAACAAGCACAGAGACACCTCCGAGCAGAAGCATACAACTCCTTTGGCGAAGGCACTTATTATCTGATCCTCACATAGTTTTTCTTGGGCTCCTTGTCATTATTTGAGTATAACTCAATTCTGTCCCTTGTCACGCCTTGGCTCGCATCTCGGATACGATATTTATTTTAGAGCGTGCGTGGAGAGTGCGTGCAACACACGCACGCCACAGACAATGGACGACACACTCGCACAATTTTCAAGCAATCCTCAAGTCGACGGATGTGTCGTCTTCGCTGTCTCTTGGCGCTACTGGTACCATGGACACACCTTGCTAATTTTCTCTCAAAAATACGGAAGAAACGCATGTGGGTCTTCGTAAGTCCGTGCCGCACACAGTTAGAAAAGCTAAATTAATTAATGAAGATAAGAAAAAAAAAAACAAGCCCTACCTACGTCTCTGGGCCATGGTAATTAATGGGAAGTTAGATATCATATTGGGTAGCACTAATGAGTTATTGGAAAATTCATGATTTATTCATTAGTTCACTTTTTATGGCAGTGTAACAGGGCTGACTATTAGATTGAAAACTTTAGATTGATTACTGAAAGTGCAGAAGTTTAGTTCAGGCCAGCCTCTTGTTTTGTTTGTGGTCTACCCTTGTAAATAAGGGAAGATAACGTCTCTGTTGGCTAGGTGGTACTTTCGTATGATGTTTGTGTGTGTCTGGGTCTGTTCCTGACTCAACACTATCATTATCTTGTCGAGTGAGGCTGTGCCCTGCTGCGAGCTACAAATATCCGCAATGAACTCTGTACTTTCAATCCTCACGGATGAACACCGATCACCTTACCAAAAGCATGTAGAGTACGATGTTCAAGTGAACGAGTTTCCCCAGCTCCTCCGCAAAATGCGCAGCTGTACCCATATATAAGACCACACTAAACAGCAAAACTGAGTTTGGCTGCACTCTAAAGTTGTAATAATTCTACAACATCACTAGTAACATCTGATAAATCTAACATGTACTCGGATTCATTGTAAATTTGCAGAAATTTTTACAATTTCACCTATGGCTTTTGCCATGCAAACTGATCGGACGGCTAGCATTTTAACATCTTATTATAGACTTGCCATGCAAACTGATCGGACGGCTAGCATTTTAACATCTTATTATAGACTTGCCATGCAAACTGATCGGACGGCTAGCATTTTAATATCTTATAATAGACATGCCATGCAAACTGATCGGACGGCTAGCATTTTAACATCTTATAATAGACATGCAGTTGTGTTGATGGGTGCTCGACAATGCAATCGGACGACTAGCTAAGGCAACTACCTAGTTCATATCACCATCGTGTGTGCCCGTATATAACCACTGACTTTTTTTCTCTCTTTCAGACGTTGCCTGTTTGGCTGGTGAAGGAATTATACCGCATCTACCAATTAGACTTCGAAATGTTCGGCTATTCACCAGAAGAATACATCGCGTCAGCTTCACCTTGAGAACATTTTAATGAAACTCATTCAGCAAGTTCCATACAATAAACATAAATGATGTACATAAACGGATATTATTCAACTACCAGTGTAGGTAACCGGTCCTTAAATGATGGTAGAGTTTCAGCAAAAACTTCTCTTCGTAGCTCACATTTGTGGCGCTGTGGTAAATGATTTACCAATGCAGCTTTCTCCATGTCACTAAACTTCTTAATTGTTGAGCTCCATCTTCAAGACATCGACACGATACGAATAATTTTTATCGTGCTGCACTCTCACCGCACCGTTTGCGCTGGCTAGAAGCTACCTAAAATAATAATCCCTTATCAAGGATACCGACGAAAGAACTAGTGTCTAGTCTCATCTCAAAAGACTAGAAGAAATTACTTGATTTACAATATAATAAATAAAAGCCGATGTGTATTTAACAGCTTATTTATTTGTTTATCTTTCTCTTCTCTGCCACTCTTTGAGAAATCAGTTGAAAATTAGGACAGGTTGCAGACAATAGTAAAAATATAGATCGCCCTATTATGCGAATGCACATCTTGATATGCCAAAGTTGAGATCGAAGCACTGAAGATATCTGAAGCTTCCCTTAGCACTCTCATTCATCTTGATTTTTCCTCTCTTCTCTCAGATAATTTCGTTGCATCAGTCATTCTTCTAACTTTATTACCATCGTCGATGAAACAGCTTTCCGCTAAACTATACCCCATCGACATAATATGATATCCTGGTGTATCCATGGTACCAAATTGAAACAATTATTTTAGCGTTACTATTAAATTTACTCCATGTCAGAATAAGAAGAAAAAGAAAAAAAAAAAAAAAAAATAGGTTCAATGCTAAGCAATGTGAAGCAGTGAACGCTTATCTTCATATCCTCACCGAAGTTTCAAACAATCAATGTCAAGTATTTCTATGCCATCTGGACGCCTCTAATCAACACATTCAGCTTTCAATGGAAACGGAGGAAGAAATAACCATCATATTTTTATATTTGAAAATTAGCCGCTTATACAATGGGAAAATGACCTTCTTCACCTACCGTAAACACACTAATACAGGAAAATACCTCGATTTCAGAAGCTACTATGCGCTTTTCCTAGGAAAAAGTGTTGCCTAATCTCTCTACCATCGAGCAGATGCGTTGTGCAGTGACGAGCACGAAGAAGAATTTTCAGGAAGTTAAGGAGCTTCTCAAGAACCACAACTTTCCTGCCAAATATTAAAACTAAGGTTTCCAGAACAACGATCAACCTCCCCTACCCTCCCAATTCAGAAAGTACCAAATTCACAAGTGTACCGTGTATCAGAGGCTGTTCAGAGAGGGTGTAACGTGTACTAAAGTCTCATACCATAATTTTGACCTGCTAATCAACTGATGCAATAAAAAAAAGTTCTGCAAACTCAAAGACAGAAGAACAAATGAAGAGTCGGCGGATCTGGTCTACAAACTCGAATGCTCAAACTGCAATGCCTGCTACATCGGCGAAACCGGAAGAAATCTCAAAACATGCGTCGAGGAACACGCAAGCAATGTGCGGAGGAAGCAAGAGTTGTCATTAATTTATCAACACTGTCGCTAAAACAGTCATTCCTTTGATTTTGAAAGTGCGTCAGTGCTACAAAAAGTTAAAAATTGGTATTTTCGTGAAGTTGTGGAATCATTTTACAGTGTACAATTACTAAATGGAATCAACAGACACTTAATTATCGCACAACTGCTTCATCAGATCATTGACTGCTGATATTATTACCTCCGCCGAGGATGTTATGTTTTTGTCGTGCTTGTCGGCCTGGCTGTTTTTCTATCTTTTCGTTTGTCTGTAATACTGTATGTCTGTCATCAATGTTACAAAAAATTATGGACGGATCTTTACGAAATTTTCAGGAATTGTCAGGCATATTAAGAGTAATAGGTGAGTAACTTTTGGTGAATATCCGGTAATCTACCTGTTTGTCTGTCTACCTATTTTTTCTTAACGACACAACTCAGAAAGTTGTCGACGGATTTTCAGGAAATTTACACGAATACTTATGTGTACATATAACGAAGAGTAAATGACCAAATTTTTGCTATGATTTGTTCGTTCGATTGCTTGTTTGTCGATATGTTTGTTTTATGCTTTTTAGCGCAATAACGCAAAAAGGTATAGCTGTATCTTTACGAAATGCACAGGAGTGGTTAATAATGTTAAAAGGCATGAATGATTAAATTTTGGTGATAATTAGTTGGTTTGGGTGTGTTTGACTTATGTTTCTCATAAGGTTTGTTAGCAGCATAACTAAAAAGTTATGAACGGATCTTCACGAAAATTACAGGCACAACTGAATAGATTTTGGCGTTGATACAAAGAAAATCATGGTTTCAGAACCAATTTGAATTTTTCCTTCTCTTTGCCTTGCTTGGCGGATATGCGCCCTCCGAGTGCTCTCTACTTTGCAATTACTTTTCTTTTAGCTGTAGAGTTGTTTTCTCTAGTATGGATGAGTGTTTTTGTTTATATTTCCAAGACATATGCATCTTTCCCCTGATGATGGCTACATTCCTGCCGAAAGCTTGGAGCCTTGGGCTAATACCTATATCTCGTGTCTTGAAGAAGTCAGTATCATCATGGTGGAAGCATAGAGTGAACCAAGACATTCTTTATTCTCTTCAATGCTTGTCTTTACGTTCTTTCAAGGTAGCAATTGTAATAACGAAAGTATGATCACTAAGGATCATTAGAGATTCTTCACTGTCATTTTTGACAGCGCTGGCACTGTAATATAATAACAAACAGCATTTGTTTTTTCTATGTTTAATCACTGATAGATAAGTACAATTGTTGGTACCAAGATATAATATGTATGTCTTATACAAGGAAGTTTAATTAAAAGTAGGGAACTATGAGCCTTGTCCATGAAGATAAAGTTTCCGGTGTGGCTTCCAGGTGAGGCTGCTACCTGTCGTCGTATGCACCGATCGCATATTAGTGCATCCGTTTCTTTGTTTCTCCCGCGTCACTTCCACCAATCAATCAAACAATATAACAATCACCTACGTGTGTTTATTTGTTTATACATTTCTATATTTATATGTTATATATTTATATGTTTATATATTTGTATGTTTCGTCACTTTCGTGTCCCCCTTTTTAACAAATAGAGCGGCGAAAAATAGGCTATATTGCAGATTTTGTCATTACGTTGCATTTTCATGGAGATTGATGACCGGATTGTAGAAGATGACGAAAGTGGGATCCTTATTTCTTTATCTCAATGCACTTCTCACTTGAAACAGTTCTTGGT
Organism: Parhyale hawaiensis; assembly: GCA_001587735.2. Lineage (NCBI taxonomy): Eukaryota > Metazoa > Arthropoda > Malacostraca > Amphipoda > Hyalidae > Parhyale > Parhyale hawaiensis. The sequence goes on from LQNS02276866.1 coordinate 7,773,634, forward strand.
ATCAAAATAATGAAACTATTTTGAGCTTCTCTTAGCGCAGTTATGGAATGTGATTTTTCTCATTTTTCCCATACATATACACATTTTTTTCGCTTCATTGAAAACTGATAGGTAGAAAATAAGCCAGATTGAAGATGATGGCAAACGTAGATTTCAATTCCGTTACTTCTTTTCCAACGTTCAAGTTCACTTAATGCACGTACATGCAGATTCTCTAAGCACTTGTTGCATCATGATTGGTACTCTCTTCTGAGGTGTCCTTCATCCAAACTTCGGCTGCCCTGAGTTTACGCTGAGGCTCTTATTGGTTACATACTCAACGAAGCAAGTGACAAGATATTCATCAGCGGTCAGAAGGCGAGGATTACTTGGCACCATATATTTTTTCTCCAATTTGGTTTCTTCTTCTAACAGAACAACAATTCACTTGAGGAAAAACTTCCGAGCGTCAGTATCTTGGATACAGAGCTCAGTATTTATAAGGAGACAAGATCGACTGTGGGAAAAAAAAAAAAATGTTTTTCACGGTGGCCGTTCGTACATTGGGGCCAGCCTCACCTGCATTTGGAATGGAAGAATACAAATAAAAAGAGATCTCAAATAAGAAACTCATGTTCAAGACTTGAATTCAACATAGAATATAACTTTTCCACCTCAGGCAAGCTTGGAGCTGCCCAGCCCCAGCATTAATGGCAAAATATGAATGATCAATGAAGGCGGTTCATCACAAATCTTCCGTTGTCATTTTTGACAGCGCGGTCACTCCAGTACTATAATAACATGAGCTGTTAGTCCGTTCATCCGTCTGTCCGAAGCTTTCCTAAACCGTATCCAGGATACGAACCTTGGAACGGATAATTAGTATAGGCTTGGGCACGGGCTTTTGTGTACTTGTGGACTTTGGGAACTTGGTGGATTTTATGGAGTTGGTGGATTTGTAGAATTGCGAACGTTTTCGATAGGATGGTAAGCTCTTTTCAAACATACATTTTTATGACATTCAAGAAAAGAGTTGCGTTTAGTAGTCTAGTGAGATTAAAGTGTGTTCATTCGGTCGTTACAGTCGCCGAGTGCCAGAGGCACTCACTTTTATGGCTGGTCTGATTGCTCCCCATAGGAATGTATTTATACAATAGTGCTATTACAATACATCGCACCACAGCCACACCGGTATGATCGAAACGCTAGCTGGTCTATTTTAAGGAGGCGGGGCTCCCTCCTCTCTGTTAAAGCTCCTTGATTTTGTATGCGGCAACGCCAAATTATATGTTTTTATCCTCGAAATGCATGCGACACTATTTGTCGTCTTTCCATCGTTCTGAAATTTACAATAATATTCAGAAATTTATTATCTAGACTGGTCCAGATAGAAACCTGCTTGCCGCAACTTATGAAGGAACTTGACTAGTTTCAATTGACAATTGAAAAAATTTCTTGCTTGCATTATAAGGACTTTCAAGCGACCCGCTGAAATATTGGTTTACAAATTAACTTTCTGCAGAAAAATTTGATAGCACGTCTGCAACCAGTCTAAAATACAGAGCAAAAAGGAGTGGGCAGAATTACTCAACCTAAACATATATATTTCCATTATATGCTACATAGCTATTGCATCGACTTTATCAATACTTATTGTAAACATAGCTTCAAATGTGTACTTCCTGTGGACATAATTTCAGATGAACGTTCTAAAAAAATTATGAGAAGCCTAAAAATAAGTTACTGTGCCTCTGACCGTGCAAAAAATTAAAGAGAAAAACAATTCTCGATAAACGCGGTTAGCGAGGCTTACTCAAACAGTTGGCAACACCGGACGGAAACAACCACTAGCAAGTTATCCCCATCACCTGTTAGAATACATTGCCCAGTGTAACCCCACGGTTAAAGGCTTTTCTCTCAACGAGCATCTTACACAAAATTTGTGACAGCGTAAGACAAAGGAATGCCAAATGGAAATATGCTTTTAGTAGTAGAAGACTGCTATAGTAAGACCACATTGTTGAGGAAAATTCTGGCAGAATGAGACAAGATCCCGCCTCAACCTACAGAGTCCGAATTTTGCGACATGTCGGCGTAGACGCTCCAAAGTTACGGCAAACAAGGGACTAAACACTTCATATATGTTAGAATCGATTGCGATAAAGGCCACGACATTGCATGATTTGTGGAATTTTTTTTCTGCATTTCTAGAGAACTGTTCGCTAAATTCCACCTACGGCTATGCATGTATACTACCAGGTAAAAGTAAAGGTAAAGTCAACCTAGACCACACCCTCACCTGGGAAACCCACATGCACTGGTTTGTGCTGCGGGTATAGGCTCACTGGCCCCAGATGAGTAAGTGTAGTCGCAGTCGACCTCGGGTCACCAAGAACTATGGCGCCAATTTGACGGAAGGAACAAATGACCCGAGACCCCCCACCCCCCTCATCTCTGAGGAAGGCAGTTCTGCAACAGCGCTGTGCATCCTCCTACAAATACGTGTATTGCGTTGACCAACTAGCGAGACAATTGCAACTATATATATATTTGAGTTTGTTTAATATACACATGTAAATCTTGTAGGCTCACTCATGATAAGAGACATAGATCAAGGTTATACAGCCTCAGAACAGAAAAGAATTGTAGAGTTAAATTGAGTTCACGACGGAGAGCAACTGTGTATACATGCTCATACAAAACAACAAAAGTGTGTGTTTTATTTTACTGTTTCAATAAATTACTAATTCTAACATGAATGAATATTTCTGTGTAAAAAAATAGAACAAAATACATGACAGACAATGGTTAATTTTATCATACACAAAACACTAACCATCGACAAGGTATACTTTACGATGATATTTTTACAGGGTACTTACTTCTACCTACCAGGCTGCGTTACCTTGCGACAAAGTTTTTTTTTTCTAGAAACACAACAGGACAAAGAACCCTATCGAGAAACAAAACAACCCGGTAAATGAGGACGGACATACTTGAGTCAGTCAGTGATCGTGAGCCTTACATACAAAATAAGCCATATTAAAAAAAAAGAAAAGATCCAGTTACTTGAGGCACTAGAGGTCAAAGTAGAGACGCTTTGACCCACATGCACGGGTTCGGGTTGCAGTTAAATCCCCTCTGAAGCCTAGAGGAGTGGATGGCTGAGCTATAGAGTTGTAGACGTGAGGGTTATGTGACAACAGTGCCACGAACTATAATGTTAGAACCCGCACTGTTTTTGTTATTAAACCTTCACGCTCGGGCCACCAAGGACAGGAAGTGTAACCCAAACAAAGCTGTAGCAAAAGGTATGTACCCTTCCTTGAGTACGAAGTTCCCTTTGCTATCCAAAAACCTGTCAGGGTTGAAAACTTGGGGATTTCCGAAGAGACGAGAACAATGGGGAACCCCTCTGATATACCCGAGGATGATCGTATCCTGCGATTACCACAGACTATTGAAGACCAATCTACGTTCGTTTTCTTTTATATTTTTAGTAACCTATTCAATTATCTGTTTCTTAGTCGGAAAATCGGTTCATTTATCAGTTAATCTGTTCATTTGCAGTCAATCAGAAAGTATTTGCAGAAACCATATTCAGCAGTCTATATGTAGCTTGGAAATGGTAGAAACACCTACCACTCTTCCATGGCAGTTGCTCGGGAATTTGAAAGCTAGAAGCGCATCTTTGACCATAACTGTTGATGGCACGAGAAGGACAAGAATACCTGGACACTGCTAGTGTATGGAGATAGAAATTACTCAGGCAGGTGCGATGTATCATTCACATAAGAATTATGAGCATAAGGATGAACAGCGAAAGGGCGTAGGGGCTAGGCATTACGGGCTTTCGCTTTCAACCGTCGGGCAATGTCTTTAATAAAATCAATTCCGTGTTAGCCAAAGACGAGCGGTAGAATCGTCAAATCTTCGGTGGATGGAGGCTTGCAGCCATAGTAGTAGTTGTACAAAATAATACTAGCTCATCAGGGACAAAATTTCTATATCGCTCCGAACCATTCCTGTGGCTTAACACAGGCTCGTGCGCCACTAGGGCAAGAAGTACGTCTCATTTCAAATTATTAATAAATTTTGTCTCTGCATTCCCGCCGGTAGTTCCCGGATTCTAAGTGGTCAGTGCGCTACTGACAGGAAAATGGTACAAGCTGTGCATCTCCAACCCCCGGGCACGGCTGAACGCTTTTGGTCTGCTACACCAAGCAGGGGAAGGAAACGAAAAACAAAAGGTAGAAATCTAGCGGGAATAGGTTGGCCACCTCGATCTGCGGCCCACCTCACGAAACAGAAGGGGAAGTATTGAGATCCTACCTAACTTTAGAAAACTAACCTCGTCAGCAGGAACTGAGGCAAGCTGCAACATCCTCTGCGGAGAAAGCACTATAGGGACCATTGGGATTGTGAGGCCCAAATATATTGTGGCAGGGAAAGGGTCCACAAGAATAGATTAGATTAAATTAGATAGGCGGCAGTAGATGAACCAATAGGCCCATATCTAAAGAGACACCGGGACATACGCCCCGGCACTCTCTGAGCTATTGCCGTTATGTTAGTAGGATATGATATGAATATACCCCTGAGGGCGTGGCTAGCAGCCATAGTTTAGTGGAATAAAGGTTGTTGCCGAACATAGAGCTCGTTATGGGGCATCCATCTATACTAACTCCGAGAACTGCAGCTCTCACGGCACTGTACACGTACAAATTTTACCTGCGCCTTGTTGGAAAATGCTCGAGATAACTCAACGCTGTCCTGGTTAGAATCACCCCGCTGGGCCAGAACTGATGGGATGCTACATACTCTCTTGGATGAAGACAACCAAGCAGTGACACTCGCTCCATCTACGATTACTCCAGGGAGCCAGCATACGCGGATACCAGTCTATTATAATCGGCTTAGAGGTACGCCAATTAACCACGTGCCCCAAGAGCCTCGGTGAACCCATGGCAATAGGTTATAAGAATATCACCCCAACAAAACGACCAGCGTCCTCAAGAGAAGCCATCACAAACAGCGTTATTCCTTCTTCAATGGAAAACTTCTGTTTGAAGAAGGATAGGAGTGTTAAATAAAATACCTAGGTTAGCTCAAAATTATATGTGAGGGTATTCAGTGTTGCATTTGAAGCTATATTAATATTGTTTCACTAATATAGATTCAACGAATGAATATACAACTAGATACAGGATGAGGAACAAGCAAAGACGGAATCCAAGTTGGATTGCTACCTTTGGAATGGTGTAACCAGCAGCCTGCGCGTCCTCAAGAGCTCTGTGGGGGATCGTGATGGGGGCGATAGTGACGAACCTCTGCAGTTCAGCCAAAGTAACGGTACCCGGTACTAGAATTTACGTTTTGTCCGTTTCTAGGCCGTACTGTCGGAAAATCTGAACTAATTTCGGGTAAGTTGCATTAGATTCATTCATAACTTCGGGTAGGTTAGGGGAGGGCAAGTCTGGTTTTTCTAACCACCCCTTTTTTTCAATTTCGGGTACGTCACTTTTTGGTTAGTGGTAATTAATGGCAAGGTAACCTAACCGTACGGTAACCTGTGGATAGAATACCCACTCTGTATTCTATTTTAGTTCGTTAATGAGTGTAATCGCCGTTGCGGTCACACTGAGTAGGCCTCAGACTGTACATGCCCCGTATGGGCAATGCTTGTGGCTCAGGTGTTTGTACTGAACAAAGAGTTCAAATTGTCACATTTATTGATCAACGCGTACATCAAACAAAAGTCGGTTTTAGTTAATCTTATCTTACAGGTTACAATTTTTTAGTGTTGTTCTGCAATACAGTACAGATATTATTAGATAGTTACATGTACATCTGAATATTTTATCTAAATAAATTTAGTTTGTAAAAATAATAGGAAGGATTTGTTAACCGTTCAGCTCAGAGAAAATCCTTTGCAAGTACGGCAAGAAAGTGAAACCCAGCAAAGGAAGTGGAGAGACCTAGATGGTCAAGGTAAGGTCGTCCCCCGAGCCTGACTAGCACTATGGTGCAGTTGGGACGAGGCCCTAGAGCACGTCCCCTGTCGCCCCCACGCTACACTGCAGCCGTATATTTGGCATGGGTTTTTATTACTTAAATCAGCCGGAATATTATGTAAGATTTTCAAGCCTCAGTAGTCACACCTATGGCGTTTCAAGAGACAAGAGAGAAAGAGGAAGGGACACGTAATATGCCGACAGAAACGTGGAACTCTTAGTAGTGGCCTTCGAAATCAAAAAGGAAGCAAAGTGGGCACAAAACTCACAAATTCCGTAGGAGAAGCGAGGTACCCAATCTCACGGGGGTACCCTTCACGCTGTTAAAACGAAGATTCCTTAATTGAATCATTTGCATGGTTGTCTGGTAACCCTCAGGAGGCTGGGAGTGGTAACCCTCAGGCAGCGGGGCCTTTTAACCCTCAGGTGGCGGGGCACCTTAGCGTCTGCGAAGATGGACTGCCTCTCAGGGCTTAGGAGTTCCATCTACCCCGAGCTGTCGAACGCATTCAATGAGTTGACTCTTCTGCCTGAATCAGCCGTTGGTCTTCTCACTGGCTACCTCCGACTTTGATGGTCCTTTTCAGCCATCAGGGGTGCTCGACCCTCCAACTGTAAGTTCGTACGCCTGGTTAAGCTGAGGTTCGGCATGACCAGCCGGTGACTTAAAGGAGGTTGACTGGATTAGCCGCCAGTATTTCAGCAGGTTGTCGTTGGCCTTCGATTATTATTATTTTTAGGCACCCAAGTACATTTTTGCATACTAAATCTTTATCATTCAAATGGGAAGTGGGATCAGCTGTCAAAGAATTTGTTGCATCGCAGCCAGAAACTTTTTATCAACGACGAATAAATAACTTCACTGACCAAGGGTGAAGGGGCCAAGACACTCTTGACTCGTATTTTGAATTAGCTCCAACATTCAACTGCTAATGGTTCAGGAATAAAATTTTGTATCGGAAATCGCCCATCATATTAGAAACAACCTAGTAAATAGTTGAAATACGCTACCGAATAACAATATTGGCAATTGTTTATGCTCTTTCTGTCATAACAACTTGGTAGGATTTAGCGAAATTAATAACGGCGCGTTGTGTCTCAGGCAAGTCGTGCTCGGTGGTGAGGGTGACGCCCTCTGGTGGCGAGGTGGTGAAGGCCTGCAGCACCGCCGCCCCCATGACGAACAGCTCCATCTTCGCCAGGGATTCCCCCAGACACTGCCGACGACCTGAAATAGAATATTTCAAATTGAAAATAATTTTTTAGTCAACTTTGGCCTTAGAAAACCGTGTTCGGTCATTAGAGTCTGAACATTTCAATTACATACTGCATTTTCCACGGTACTTATTTCGCATTATTGAAGAGAGATCAATAGTAAAACGTGTTGAAAGATATATATTGGCATTGCTAGACCAAAAAATAAAAAAATAAATGAAAAGTAAAGAAAAATTTATCAACAGTTGTATGTAAAATCTGCAGAGCACAATTTTCAGGTAGTAACTATTTGAACTTTTTACTCGAAAAAATAAGATCCCCGGATAAAAAAATAGTTACCTGTTACAAATGAGGAGTAGGATCCCCACGAGCAGGTACAATAGCAGCAATTCTGGATGGCTGTGAATCTACAAGATTTCTATTGTATACATGATCCATTTTGAACCACTCTTGTATCAAACGATTCATTAAATTAGCCAAAGTACGTGGGGACCTACTAGGCGCCTAACTTTGTCGTTCAAGATAGTCCCATAAATGCTTGATGGGGTTAATGTCTGGAGACTTTGTCGCACATTCTTGGTTTCTTACATAGCCAGAATGGTTTCCATGCCGATGCATGATCGATCTAGCAAGATGTATAGGGCAGATATCATCCTGAAAGATCGGCCAAGTAGCATGCTAGTTCGATCCTCATGTTGATACTGTGCAAATGATACACATTGGTCATTTAACAAATCAATGTAGCCTTCCTGATTCCATTTCACGGTTATTTCAACTAAGGGCCCCACTTCTGAGTAATTAGAACAGCCCAGAACATGACAGTCCCACCTCCTGCTTGTATCGCCCCTTGCACGCAGGCTTCGTTGAAGGCTTCATGTGGCCTTCGGTGAACACGACGGCGGGCATTGTTTACTTAGAGACAGAATCGTGATTCATCTGATCAGATGACACTCTTCTAGCCCCTGACAGTCCAATGTGCGTGTGCTCTGACCCATTTCAGACGAGCGGTTTATGAGCTGCTGTTAACATTGGTCACTTACGAGCTACAAGACTCCGTATGTTTATTGCATAGAGTTCTATACGAAGTGTCTCAGAAATAGCTAGAGAAGGGCCGTCATTGACGTTTTTGCAACAATTCCATCCTCGATGCAAAGCGATTTCTGTCAACAAGTCGCGAAATGCGGCGGCCCCCTATCAGTAAGCAATTTTTTTTTTTGTGACCGAAATTACGCTTAGCATCGCCCTTTGTTCCTGATTGTTTGCATTGTTTGAAGACACGCGTAACAGTATGGCATGGAATACCAGATTCCGCTACTTCCTTTACTCGATGTCCTTAGACAGACCGAAAGCAGCAACTCCTTTTTGTACATCCGTGATATCTTGCTTTATTCCCATCGTTCTAGAGCAGAGCAGGAACACCTCTATGCCTACCTGGGCGGCTGTGAATGTAGACTGGTGCCTCCAGAGTGCTTCAACATAACCTAAAGTTCTATAGAGTTCAAAACTCTTCTAATGTACGTGCTCGTGGAGGTCCTACACCTTATTAGTAACAGGTGACAAATTATTTGCTCGGGGATCTTACAAGGCACATAATTTCTGCCCATAGAAAAATAAGAACGAAAAGGCAACCCAGAAAAATTAGTACTGATGAAATTAACATAAATAATAATGATGAAAACAATATATTTAAAATGTAATGCTTAAGTAATAATACATCTCCGGGAAGCAACGCAAAAATACAGACTGGCAGATATACGGCGGTCTGGCGTATCATCCATTAATAAAAATCAAGTCATCTGTTGTACCGTGAAATTGCTAACAGTACCTGTACATTTCATAAACATCAGTCTTTGACTTCATAAGTTATGTTGTGAAAAATAAATAAAAAATAACTTTGGGCAAAAAATATAACCTCCTTGGCGGAGATGATAATGAAAAGAAAATATGATGGCTGTAATTTTGAAACGATGGTGCTGTAATCACGGTTACTGACTCCTAAATCGGGAAAAAATCAAGTTCCGTTCCTTTAACGCAAGCTACACTTGGCTCACCTGTAGAGAAGGGTATGAACCCTTCCTTGAGTATAAAGTTCCCTTCATTATCTAAGAACCTTTCGGGGTTAAAAACTTGGGGTTCTTCGAAGAGCTGCGGGCAGTGGTGAACCCCTTTGATGTAGCCGAGGATGATCGTATCCTGAAATGATCACACACTTTAATGGATAATGATATACTATATGACCCAGCCGTCAAAAATGACGGCAATAATTTTGCGATGAAGCTCTTTAATGTTCAGATTCCCAGTATAGGTTTAGCCGTAAAATAGGTTTCAGCCCAGCAGGCGTGATCTTCCACTAATGAAACGCATGTTGTATTGTCAAACGTTGAGAAGCACTAAGAAAATATAGTTAAGTCAAAAGAATTCACCGGAAATGCCCAGGTTTTACCGGAACGTTTACTCCAGCCAACCCAGCTGAACCTGTAGGTGTGAAATTTGGCTGCAATATAAATTGAATCTACAAAGACGGCTGTTCAGACTGAAGTTTCAACTGCTACGAAAAGATTCAGCTTGAAAAAGCCAAAGCAAAATGGATTACCGGTATGAGTGAAAAGAACGAAAACTTCAACCAAGATTGAGCCTTTCGAGCTGCTACGAAGAAATTGAGTTAACAATTTGCGATATAGGCCTAGCTTACTTATGATCGGCAGGATCAAAAACTCCATAATAAGTACCAAAATACCGCCTTTCATCTACCGCGCTCAGAAGTAAAATAATCATCGTCATATCAAAAACTACCGAGCTAGTTTTGAGAGCGAAGCAAGATTCAGAAAATGCAGTATTTTCTTTTTGACCATAGTTTTCAGAAGTCTTATTTATTTCATTGTATGTTAACCTGTTTTTCAGTGAATGAATTTTCTCCTATCTAAATCTTCAACAACGGGACTGAAAGACGGACCAACCAAAAAGCGGAGAGCAAGCAAGATCGGAGCGACCAACAACTGTGCATTATTGCATAGTGGGTATTTGTTTATTTATCCTTGTGTTATTATTTTATCTCATTTTTATCTGTTTTCCAGCCGGTATATAGGTTCATTAATCCATAAGATAAATATATGGGTCGACACAATTCACTAAAATTTAACGTTTCTTCAGAGAAGTAAAAAATGAACTCTAAAAATCTAAAATTCGTTAGCTCCAAATTTAGGGTCAGAAAGATGTTGCCAAGGAGAGACTTAAAAGGCGAATGACCGGAGTACGTTTGTAGGGTCCTAATATAAATGCCTGTATGGTCGGGCGATATGGGGAACAGAGCATGTACAGTCGGATGAAAATCGTCAGTTGTGGATCGCGATGAGTGGTACAGCTGCAATCATGCAATCATCATATTGAGGCTGAGTTTTGTTTTATGAATGTACAGCGATTCCACAGTTGTGAGTTCTATATGGTTGGAAAAAAATATTTGATGGATAAGTCTATCCTGCTTAACGGATAGTTGTTTTGTTCTAAATGAAGACGGGAAGCTGAATGTGTAGGCTTTGCAAGTGGTTAACCTGTTTTGCTTGAATACAAGCCCAAGGACATCGTCGTTCCCTTGCATAGGGCGTCAGTGCAGCCAAACTTAGACGCTCTTGCCACCGTAGGGTGAGGACGTGTCACTCCTCGCTCTACCTTTAATGGCGATGTGCTTGTAGTTGCATCTATTTCTACATCTTCTGCTACCAAAGCTGAGAACTGTGAACAGTTGTTGGGGATGAAGCTTATCTATTATCATTATGTCGGGAACAAAACAACAAACAAAAAACAGTGGTGCTAAAAGCAAATGTAAATCCGGTGGTGCAGCTGATCCCTTGGACATGTTGCCGGAGCTGTCGGAGGATGGTAAGCAGATCGTGGCTGCTCTAACTGCTCAGCTCGAAGATATGAGAAGGGAATTTGTTGCCTGTCTCAACTTAGAAGAAGAGGAAGTTAAACAACTGAGGTCTGAAGTGGAAAGGGTTAGAACTACAGATAGCAAAGTTGGAGGAAAGGATTGACGACGAGGAGGCTTATGAGAGGCGTGACGCAATCGAACTCTCCAGGTCTGCGTTACCCGAGTTTGTTCAAGGCGAAAATTGACCCCAAATTGCTCTATCTCTTCTGAAACAGCATCTAAAGTTGTCCATGCGGGAATCTGATATTTCAGTATCACATAGACTTGGCAAACGAACGCATACGCAAAAGCCTGACCGCAGAAGCATTGTTGTGAAGGTTTGTAGACGTGAGGTAAGGAAGGATGTCTTGCTGGCTGGCCGTAGTATTAAGCCGCCGAAGTTCAACACAAACGAAGGTCTCATTCCCTTGCGTAAAACAATTCTGTTCGTGTTGCGTCAGGCGAAGCGGTGCTGCCCAGAAATTTATTTATATTTATGTATGTTTTCGGGTCAAGCTCTGAGAGAACTAGATAAGCGAAAAATAGGCCAGGATGTAGATTTTGTGTAATTCGATTGCTTTTTCCTGGAGATGGTTGTCCAGATTGTAGAGGATGACGAAAGTAGGACCTTATTCCTTTATTTATCTCAATGTACTTCTTGCTTGAAACAGTTCTTGGCACAGAAATAATTACGCTTTTTGTGGTTCTCTTAGCGCGATCATGGAACCTGATTTTTATCATGTTTTCCATACATTGAACCATATTTTTGTTCGCGTCTATGAAAACTGATAGGTAGGAAATATAGGCCGGGTTGCACTACCGTCGCTCACGATACCTTTGCGTTCACGTAAGCTTTCTTGCGCGCGCCACCGCTAAAATAAACACTACCTTAGCTAACCTAACCTAGCTTAACCTAACCTACCCTTACCTAACTTAACCTCCTTACCTAACCTAACCTCCTTACCTAACTTTCTAACCTCAGCTAACCTAACCTAACCTAACCCAACTTAACCCAACCTAATCTTTCTAGCCTTACCTAACGTAACCTTACGCAACCTAACTTAATCAGCGATACAGCGAGCAGCGCGGCGCGCCAACTTGAAAGCCGCTCACACGCACACGATCTGCGCATACAAACACGCACACAAGGTGTCGTGAACGACTGTAGCGCGGCCGATTTGCAGATGATAAACGTATATCTCAGTGCAGTACTCTCTTTTCCAGCGTTGAAGTTCACTCAATGCAGATACATACCTACAGCTTTTCTAAGCACTATGTTGCATCGTGCTTCGTACTCTCTTCTGGGGTTTCTTCATCCAAACTTCGGCTGGTGCTCTTATTATCTGCATGCTCTTTGAAGCGAGTGACAAGATACTCTTCGGCGGTCAGAAGGCGAGAAAAGACCATGAGGATTTTTTGGCACCAAAGAATTTTCTATAATTTGGGTTCTTCTTTCAACAAACAGAACAACAATTCACTTGAGGAAAAACTTCCGAGCTATGAGACAGCGTCAGTATCCAGGATACAGAGCTCAGAATTTTAGGAGACAGTAGCGACTGTGGGCAAATAAATATCGCTTTTTCAGCATATAACGGAAGGAATGCTTGGCGCTGCTTAGCCCTAGCATTAATAGGAAAATTATGATCAATGAAGGTGGATTATCACAAATTCTTGCCGTCATATTTGACATCATGGGCCCTCTAGTCTATATATTAATACGCTTCTACGTACCTACCTTTTGTGTCACGCTCTTCAATAATAGAGATTTGACTTCAAATGTGAATCATTTCATTTTTTCTCGACATTCTATTCGCTTTGCTGGTAGTGGATGATATCTCTAATAAAGCCAGTTGCGTAGCCAAGATACACCACGGGTCAACAAAAAGGGTAGTATTGCAGAGAATAGAGGACGTCTTGGTTCATTTTATGCTTCCATTTTGATAATAAGGACTTTTTCAAGACAAGAGTTTTATTAGCCCAATCTTTCGGCGTGACTTTGCTTCAGCCGACGTCAGGGGAAAGATGTATGTATGTCCTGGAGCAATATACAAAAACACGTATCCATATTGCGGAACAAAACTCTATAGCAGCACGAAAAGTAAACGCAAATAATATCAGCAGTGAATGAGCAGAGGAAGCAGTCGTTGTGGGGTATCTATGTGTCTGTTGACGCTATTTATAATTTAAGCATACATTACGTGGAGGTTCAAACCACTGTGATCATAACTTCGTGGAGATCAGTGTTAGCAAGTGACAAAATCCGAGCAGCGATATCGGTACTTCTGATAGGAGCTGAACGGGTTACGTTACCGTAACTTTACAAGGCGTTAGTGTATCCGGCCCCAGATTCAGAAATGTTTATTATCAGACCGTTGAATGTTAAATGACGGGTTCTATGGCTCGCATGTCTGTCTCGCTAACGGCCACTTGTCCGAACACCCTCAAGATAACTCAAGGCACACCCTCAAGACACCCTCAAGGCATAGTACATCAGATCTCCCCACTCAGCTATAACTGGGGTGAATGCTACATACTCTCTGGCTTGAAGATAAAGCAGTCACGCGCTCTCCATTCATATTAACCCCTAGCTGACAGCATTCACACATGCGGGCCGGATCTCCGCACACTAGTGCGATAAATTTAATACGTACCCCATCACCCCTTACAAATTCACCAAACCCATCATAATGGATTAATAGAGTAGAAACCCTATCCGGCCTGGCACCGTTCAGTCATACTACTAGCAATGCTAATCCTAAGAAAAACAAGATACCGTCACTTGAGCTGGGCCCTAGGTATAGGGCTACTACATATAAGCACTGCTATGTCAAAAATTATAAGTGTGATCATTTAGTCTTTGGAGTTAAACTAAACTAATATAGCTTCGCCAACTTAAACGCAACGAATTATTATATTAGGTAAGGGCTAAGAAATAAGTAACTAAGGCTAGTACTGCTACCTTTGGGATAGTGTAGCCAGCAACTCGTGTGTCCACAAGAGCTCTGTGCGGGAGAGTGAAGGGGACGATTGTGACGTGCCTCTGCAGCTCCGCTAGAGTCGCCTCCAGATATGGTAACCTGCGGAGAGAAAACCATATTTTATTATCTATTAATTGTTGCAAATTAATATTTCTAGTACATATAAATACAAATGAATAAACCAGCTTTTCATATATGGGAACTTATGGTAGTAAAACCAGAACTTATTTTCTAGTAGAACCTATAAATATAACGAACGGAGGTAGGTCTGTTTTGTAAACAACACGTCAAATTACACCAGTCTACTAATAGAGAATAGTAAATTGTAACTGTTTACTGCTAAGATAAAAAATTTTCTCTGGAGAACCCAAGTGCACTATATTCCAAAAGTTTATCTCTTCATCGAAGGTCGAGCATTCATGCTAGCATACATTCTCATCTGACTTAATAGGTCTTGGCCCGAGGTATACTTGAGTGCTGTTTTGGGCTCTACACGCCGAAGTTCCAACCCAGAAGTTCGTCCTATAGGCAGTCATCCATTAAAGGCGGTTATAGGGTGAAGCTGAGACACGAGAAGAATCTAATATTCCACCCTGTCACCGAAGAATCTTTGTTCAAGAGTTCCTAGCGAATGTCACGCTGTGACTATTATCTAAAAAAAACTTATATCAAAATCACAAGCGCTCTCTGCACAGCGAGGGATGGTTCCAAAAATGAGTGTGAAAGAAGAGGGACTTTGTGCACAGGAGCTGCATAAGTTACTTTTGTGTTCCAGAAGTAACCAAAATGTTTATACCCCAGAACATGGCATTAATTTCTCATGGATTTCTTTTTCTTACCTGCAAATCCTTTCGAGTTTGCTCTCTAATCATGTCCATAGGTAAGGAGTTTAGCACCTCGAGACAAGATGGTGTAGAATTAATTATACACGTGTAAAACTATTCTATTTATAATGATAATGTTTATGCAAATGGAATCGTATTGCATTATGAATGTGTGTGCGCACGTTATTCATCATACGAGTACATATTGTGGCAACGGACTTGTCATGAACAGAAGGCAGTCGGTCCCGTGGCACCACCGCGTCGATCTCCTGCTGCACCCTGCGCTGCACCTCAGGGTACACCGCCATGTACAGGATCAGCCAGCGCATGGTAGACGCGGAGGTCTCCGACCCAGCAGTGAACAGGTCAAACAAACATGTCTCCAAGTCCGTAACTGAAAATAATAAAAAAAAAACAAATAAAAACTACACATAAAAGTAAAGCGGTCCCGGTACAGGAGCTGGCGCACCTTACAGTACATATGTGTTAGATCAAGTGTAACCATTTGGTTAGGTTACAAATTAGTTCGAACTATGCTAGGTTAGGTTAGGATTAGTTAAGATCAGCAACAGGTTAGTAAAAACGTTAGATAAGGAGACGTTTGATTAGGTCATAGGTTAGCTAAAAATATGTTAGGTTAGGATGAGTGCTGGGAGCGTCGCTCGTTTGGGGGCGTAGCGTCAGCACCAATCCGTCTTTTTTTTTTTCTCTCTGAAGAAGTTATGCGTTTTTCACGTCAGCGTACCATTGCACTGCTGGCCGATACGGCAATTTTAACTAATTAACCTAATTTACTGGGAAAAATATACATAGATATGGAAGAAAATGCCATGTTTCGTCAGTCACTTGACCTTTTCTTTATATTTGATTCATTTTAATATTGTCTTAATTTTCTTTGACATTGTTTGGATTATTCAATTAGAAGTTAAATTCGGCTTCATCTATTTTACTTTCTTATATATTTTAGTTATTTCGTTTTATTGATTAATTTTATTTTTGCAAGTGTATCATAATCATAGTATCACAGTGGTACAAACGTAAATATGTATAAATAATATTAGTCTACGACGCGTGAAAACTAATGCGAAAAATGTACCTGCAAATTGAGACGAAATTGACAATAGATTTTTGCTAAATTTACTCGTTGAACTGTATGGTACTTTCGTCAGCTACTGATATATATTTTTAGTACATTTTTACAATTACCCTCACTCGAATCCAGACATTTTAGAACTTTTTTTAATGGAGATCGATGCGCTGAACACGAATAATAGCTAGGTTAGACCCGTCGGAAATGCTTAGTTTTAGAAATGCTAATGTATCAATTTTTCTTCTGAAAAATGGTCTCCTAAGCTGTGGAGTCATTCGCATTGCTAAGCACTTAACCTTGAAAAGTAATTTATCATTGGATGTTCAATTAATAGATTGTCCAAGATTTCGTTCCAAATATAGGTTAAAAGTAGGGAACTGGTTCAGATATTTTGCAAGTTTCGATTACCACGCGTTGGACGTGCACGACACTACGTACACGGTAAGCACTAGGTGGAGGAGCGATGCATAGCGTCTGAGTATTATTTCTTTCATTTAGTCGAGTAATTGCATGATTCGTACATTCTGTAAAGAATTGAGCTTTAAATTACGTTACCATAAGAAAATAGTTTGTTTTTGTGCTGATTTAGTGCTTTCTACGCAAATTTTATTAGAAAATGCCCCCCTAATTGCGCCAGAGCATTGATATATTGCTGACCTTAGTAAATTATTATTTCAAATATTACTGCTGTCCGATAACTGTGACCTATAAATGACCAATAAATTCTAGTTCGAAAAATCGATATATGCCACAATAGTGGTCTAAAATTTCTAAGTTTTGAGTGGGAAGTAATAATAAAAAATACCATATTGTTGTCTTCCCCACAAACTGTACCAAAGGACTGCGCTTTCTATATAGGCTAATTATTGTACCGAAAATTTGACTTTAACGGGAAAATGACGTGAATTTTAGTTGCGTTGTTGTACTTGCACCAGTGTCATTGCGACGTTTTTTAAAGTGTGCGTCCTTGCGTTATGCGTTGTAACGTCGACACAATGGTGCAGTGACGCAACAGGTGACGCAAGTGCCCAAGACTGGTTTGGTTACGCGTTAGGTTGTACGTTAACTCAAAATATGTTAGGTTAGAGTACGTTAGGTTGGTTTAAGCAGGGTTTAAAAAGAAGTAGCTAAAAATATGTTTGGTTTGACACTTGAAGTTATGATATAGTTTGGGTTGCGACAACCCTACTGGGTTGCGACTACCCTACTGGGTTGCGACTACGCTACTTCCAGTTAGTCACTCTGCTCACTCAGTGACTCTCCATGCAGTGGCAATCTAAGCGCGGACTGGGAGAGACCCGAGCCAGTCTCTCATTCAGCTGTGCTTACGTCAGACAATCATCAATCAAGGTCGGACTCAAAGAATTTAGGGGAGTATGGCATTTGTTGATTAATATCAACTAAAACGGAACATTCTATTTTTCCTTAACATAAGTTGAAATCTAATAGTATCTCTAGTGGGAGATTACACCGCTGCTTCTTCATTTTGCGAACGGTATTCTCTCAAACATTACTTCTTTTCTCCTTATGGTTTTCATTATTTTGCGAATCGAATCTTACGACACGAGAGTAACATTCTGAGGCTCCCACTCTAGAAAACAGGATTTCACAGTTGAATGCACCCCACTGGTACATACTCTCCGCTATAGAACCCCCCCCCAAAAAAAAAAAAAAAAAAAAAAAAAATCAGGCCATTTATGGTCTCCGCCACTGATTAAAATGACCCTCTCAGAAATTAGCATGAGCCGTAAATTATTTGCACATTTAATTAACCACCCTCATCTACCTAAGAGGTCCGCCGCTAACTGAAAAAAAACATAGAGACCTAAAACAAGAGAATAAATTTTTCAGAGTGAGGTCAGTAATGCTTATATTTGCAAAATGCATTCATGATAGGCTGCCTTGGCGTAAAGTAAAATTAGTTCTGATGCATTTATGCCTTTTAAGTGTCACTACATTCAGGGATTAACATGTAGCCACGAGTTTTCGTTACTAGGTGATAAACACATTCTTTGCATCACCCCAAACAGTTGTTTGAGATCCCTTTGTTTTGTAATTAGAAAACAATCTAGATTAGATTAGATTAGATAGGCGGCAGTAGACGAACCAATAGGCCCATTCCCAAAGAGACACCGGAACATACGCCCCGGCACTCTATGAGCTATTGCCATTATGTTAGTAGGATAT
>LQNS02276866.1:7848920-7886680 GCA_001587735.2 Parhyale hawaiensis
ATTTCCAAACACACTGTAGAAATTCACGGTAGTTCGTTTTTTCCAATCTATGCACAGATAATTCATGTACCGTCTGGTACAAGTTCAAAGCTTTCGGATAAATATAACCGAAATAACGGCACTAAATGCACAGAACTATAGCTATCCGCAGCTCTCCTTCGCGAGACGCAATACGCAATACGCAATACGCAATAACGGACGCAGCTATTAATTGTTTATAAAGTTATTTGTAACCTTGTTTTCATCGTTTGTACCAGAATTGTACTTCTATTACTTGATGACGCAATTTGAATCCTCTCCAAAAGTTTGGCCGGCGGAAATCGCAACGGTGTCTCGAAGTAGCGCTTGCAAGTCTTCAGCCGTGGGCCGGCACTTCTTCGCCTACTTTGCCTCATTTCTTTAACAAGGATTTATTGAGAAAGTCCAAATTTTCAAGAGGACTGGCACTGGCCTTGGTCTTCACTATCGACCATATGGAATAATCCATAGGGTTCTGGTCAAGTGAGTACCGAGGCTGTTTTTGACTGGTTATGAAGTCAGCAAAATTCACGCGGCACATGTCCTGAGTTCCTTTAGCGCTGTGAGCTGGAGCAGAATCTTGGTGGAAGATCCAGTGCTGGTCTCTGAACTGACTTTGAGGACAGGGAAGTGCCACAGCCTCCAAGACATCAGTTCGGTAGGTTTTTTGATTGATTTTCACTCCTTCCTAAAAAATGAGGGGTTTTGCCAGTGTGGCAAATTCCAGGTTTTGACGATGTTGAACGCGTGTAAGATTTTCAAAAGGATGTTGACACCAAAACCTGTCATTTTGACGGTTGCGAGCTTGTTCAATCCGCTCCCATTTGTCTTTCGCGGCCTTCTTCAACAGAGCCTGGCATCTTTCCTTCTTCACGGTTGTGTTCGCCTCTGTAAGCTTTTGCCCTTTCCGGAGCTTGTATAAGCTTGAGTTGCAAGGCCTCCTTAGCCATCCCACGAAACGATCCCCGGTTAATTTCAATGTAATAAGCGATTCTTCTCATTGAAACCCCAAAATTTTGCTGCGCCCTCTTTTAGATGAACTTTCTGACAGACCGTTTTCTGACTCGCCCAGGATAGTTATTTTCTATGGCTACGCTTTCGAAGAATTTTCATCGTCTTGGAATTTTTAACATCTAGCAATGTTGCACTCCCTCTTCCCTGCTTTATGAAGCTATAAAAAAGTTTTCTATGGTTAGGCATGACATTCAGATCTGAAACAAGTGAAAGAGGTTTGAAAAGTGGTACAGGGACAATTATAGATTAAAATGATCGCACACAGACCTAAATCACCTACTATAAACAATTTGAAAAATGATGTAGAAGTTTGTCTCCGTTATTTATTGTCACCCTGTATTATCTGAATCGATCATGGGAATGCCTGATAAAAAAATTAATATTGGGTTTTACAAAAGCCCTATTACACTTCACTTTACACGTTTGTGATCAGCTTAAAAGAGTTTATTCCCCTTGACTCTAACAGAAATCCTACCGTTTTTAGACAGTATTATATGCAGGAAAATGTAGTGCGATGTCCCCGCGTATGCCACCCACAATGGAAATTAAAAGTACTCATATCTTTGCTCTCCTCCGCTCGCAGTGCAGCAAGTCTGACGTCAAGGCTCCAGTATCACTGAGGCGCTTAATTAAACAGGCATTACACCCCTGAGACTTCCTGGCCGATGCCAACACTCTGTGGACGGTCATCCTTCCGACTTTCAGCTCCAGGGTAATTTCGTTCTGGTTGTGGCCATGCGTGGAGGAGAGCAGATGTTTTGATTCTTCTTGCTTCATTGAGGAACACATGCACCTTCCCAGTATTTAGTGTAGGGACAATTCTTTAAAAAAAGGTAATTTTAAAATTGTTTTACGGAGGATTACGTACACTATTTTATGCTGATCACATGCATGTAAACTGAAGTCTATAGAACTCTTGTAATTCTCGATACGTCGATTAACTATTTCTTTGAATGACACCAGTAGCACTTCGGCGGTTCAGTACAGCCAATCCCCCCTTCCCCCCTCACAACAGTAACTCCGTTGGGGTTTCAACAGGCGCAGACACAATCAAACTCCACTCATCGTACTATGAGCAGTAATAAAATAACATGATTATTAGCAAAATAAGTAACACCGATTAATAAATTTAGACACTGCTGTAACTGAAGAGAAATCTCAGCATTAATTAATTCTGATAAATGTTATATTTATCTACATAATTTTCAAAGACCTCTTTTAATAGTAGAAATTGATAGAGTGCGCCTCCTACTGGCGCTTCACAAAAGCATTGCAAACACTCAAGGGGAGACTTGGAACTCTTGATTGTCTTCTCGTTATCTCAACGACAACACAGTGCAGACCAGTGCAGCACCCAACAGCGCACTACAGTGCAGCACAGTGCAGGTCAGTAGACTACAGTGCAATATAGTAGACTACAGTGCAGTATAGTAGACTACAGTGCAATATAGAAGAGTACAGTGCAATATAGTAGAGTACAGTGCAATATAGTAGAGTACAGTGCAATATAGTAGAGTACAGTGCAATATAGTAGAGTACAGTGCAATATAGTACAGTACAGTGCAATATAGTAGAGTACAGTGCAATATAGTAGACTACAGCGCAATATAGTAGACTACAGTACATAATAAAGCATTTCTCAGTAGCACTTTCAGTGCTACTGAGAAATGCCCACTTGTGCCCTGAAAAGTGTACGGCTGTGGTCAATCACAGATGGTCCGAGTTGTAACGCCATATGAGTGGAAGGCTCGGTCAACAGCTGCTCTCCCCTTCTCTGTCCCTATGGCCAGCGCCCAACACCCTATTATGAGTGAACAGCAATGCTGGACGCTGCAGTCCCGACCTTCTTTCACTGCAAATACTTTTTCTTTACTACTTATGTTCAGTATATGTGCAGTCTGTACTCTCTCTGCTTTATTAGTACGTGCTGCCTCTCTACAAAGGCTTTTTCTCCGTATGAATAGCATAGGACAAGGACAGAACCCTTGCGACAAAAGAGCTCAAACTAGTGTACGGTTAGTTATAACTCGTCTAATTTATTTACTTGAGAATAGTATCAAGAAAAGTGTTGTTCCTACGTAAGAAAAATGATAAAGACATTCAAAGATTAAGAGGCATTTTTGGGCAAAAAGATTTTTCTAAAACGTTGAATGATATACAGTACTTCGAATTTTATCGTAATGTTAGGTAACTAAAGTTTATGGTGCTAAAATGTTCACTTGAATAACATCAGGTTTTCCATATTGGCAGGCAGCGGGTCAGGCAATATGCATGCTTTTTGACGACTAGCAATTAGCTCCAAAAGACCAGAGCTACAATTTCCTACACTGTAAATAAAATGCTGGACGTAAAACGCAGGAAATTATCTACGGCGAGTGCAAGTAGATGAATGTTAGCACCTTTAAACGCATAGTTAGATACTGTGCAGACGAAGAAATTGCAACTTTGATAGGCATGGCGCAAAAGTGGAGTCAGTTCCTTTACCGCATGCTGCAGCACAACCTATCTCAACAACATGCCAGCCGTGAAGTTATGCCCAACAAACATCGCTCGTACGGAACATTGGTTGAATTGGGCTTTAAGCATTAACCCTAAACTGATTGCTCTTGAGACTTCCAAGAACTTATTTCTGCATCATAAAAAGGAATTTCCAGGCGTCTCGAGCGCAGTCGGGCAGCTGGATGTAAATCCTGCAATACGAGTTAAAGAGGCGCAACCAACACTCACCGGCGTGAGTCGATGAAAGCCCCTGAATGTATAACTGCTCAATCACTCCCTCGGCCGAAGTTTCCTTTAAGCTCCTTAGGTTTTTTTTTTTTCTTTTTCTTTTGCCATGACATAACGGCAACAGCACACAGAGCGCCGGAGCGTGAATTTCGTTTTGTTGAGGGAATGGACACATTGGACTGTTTACCATCAGCTGCCTAATACTGTACAATGTATAGTCAATGTTGAGACACAGTTGGCGGTGAAGGGGCAACTGCACCTCCTAACTAAAAATAAACTAGCCGGTTGTCAGGTGACATTATCTCCCGCCCTTACATAGCTTGCGATAAAGTGATTTTCCCCTGCTCCTGAAAACCTCAGAACTGCGAATTCTTCTCTGTTGTGCCGCTATAATACTCGTATCTGTACAACCTAAACTCCGGCACCGAGCCGAGTTCTCTAGCTACTCTAGCGTTCTAATTAAGATGATGAGAAAGACGCAAAACGTCGCCTACCGCCCCCAGCGAATATTCTTCCAGAATAGCTACGATGAAGCACAAGAAAAGCGAATGGTTGCTTGAATACGGGAGTTGAGAGAGAGAGAGGGAGAGAGAAAAAAACGATAGAAATAAAAACTGCGAATTGAATCTGATGAAAATGCAGCAGAAAGAACCCTGGAAGCGAGCCATTAGCTGACAAGTGTTATTAATGGAAGTAGAGAGACTATAACAAAAATAAATATACGCTAAAACGAACGTTAGTTCTTGTAAGCTTCATTAATATAATTGAAAGGAAAGAAACGGAAAGACTTCGATGCGGAGAAAAGAAGCGATTTCACACTCAACTGATATGCTCGTTTGAAGCAAAACCGGACAGAAATGAAGCTCTGCAACGTAGGTAGTAAACAAATATTTGCAGTGGCACCTGTCGTACTCGTATTCGCAAGGCCACATATTTTGTCCTCAGGTAAGTTGAAATCAATGCTGGGACCTGTAAGGTCGGCGTTTCTGTCTCCTATAGTCCACTGCAAGGGCACTAGTCTAACTTGAAATTTGGGAAGCCGGGTGGCGCTATCGTCTCTCACGACGATTTGTGTGCGTGTTTGTGTACGCAAATCGTGTGCGCGTGAGCGGCGTTCAAGTTGGTGCGCCGCNCGCTGATTAAGTTGGGTTAGGTTAGGTTAAGTAATGTTGGGTAACGTAAGGTATCGTTAGGTAACATTAGGTAACGTTAGGTAAGGTTAGAAAGGTTAACTTAGGTTAGGTTGGGTTAGGTAAGGTTAGGTTAGAAGGTTAGGTTAAAAGGTTAGGCAAGGGTAGGTTAGGTTAGGCTAGGTTAGGTTTGCCTAGGTAGTGTTTATCTTAGTGGTGGCGCGCGCAGGAAAGCTTACGTGAACGCAAAATCGTCGTGAGAGACGATAGTGCAGCCGGGTGGTTGCAATTGTCGACGTAAGTCTTCCGTATTTGGCACAATAAACCTAAAAGTACACAGTCGGCAGTAAATTAATCACTGTGGCCTTTCCGACGCACATGAACAGCACGGGCCACTGCACATCGGCAATTTCCTTAGCTGTTGTGCTTAAAACACTATATACGAAGGTCAAATCGCTTCAGCATTACAAGCTTCTGATTTTCCAAACCAAAAAGAGGGCGAATATCGCCATTAGGGCAGTCTGGTAAAGTAGTTTAAGCTCAGGAAATCAGGGATAATAAAAATAACTCCTGCGGATCATGTAGAAAATGTCGTGCAAAGCAATTTATGAGATAATGAAAGATATTTCTATTATACAGTAAGCTACTGCTAAGCATAATTATTACTGCCCAATGCAATGATCTCGTTATCTGAAGGCTGCAATTGGCAGAGGCACAGATAAAGGTGAAGACATCTTTACAGCGCACCCCAAGTGGAAAATCTATATACAATTGTTTATGCTGCAGAAAAGAGCCTGGTGCTCCCAGAGGAGTTCACGGCTCCAGTCGACTACTGGTTGGTAGAGCTACTGCTTCAGAAACCGAACGTTCATATGATGCGGCAGTGGCTTCCCCCCCATCTCCCCCCTCCGAATATCCCAGTCTTGTTAGGGTCAGCAGCCCCGCAGTTGGGTCAGGGTGTCGGAAGTGCTGACTCAACGTGCCAAGCTCGTCAAGAAGCCACCTGTCTGTTACAGCGAGGCTCGATCTGCTGCAGTAGATCGCGTGGCGCTGATATTTCAACAGTCTACTATTGAGAGGAAAGGTCTGGGCAACAGAGCTCAGGCCTTTTGCTCGCATGGCAGATCGGCAAGTGACCGCATGTGTGCAGCTCAAGGAGCTGTAATAAGGTGGAGGGAGCCCTGCCGGCTTAGGTTTGCCCAGCCACCGTTCCAACCATTCCGGTGTGGCTGTGACGCCTTCATGAAAGTGAGTGCCTCTGGCAACCGGCGATTGTAATGAACGAGCGATTGAACACACATTAATCTCATTGGTGGAAGTGAAGTGGGACAAACAAACCGAGATTCTAATAAACGACTGGTGCAACGACGACTGGCAGCAGCCACACCGGATTGACTGGGAGCTTGAGCTTCAGGGACGAGGCTCCTGGCTCTCTCCTCTCTATTAAACCTCCTTGGCGCAGCTCAAGCAACTGGTTACGGCTGCTGGCTCTCTCCTCTCTATTAAACCTCTTTGGCGCAGATCTAGCAACTCGTTACCATCACACACTCGAGCTATCAAAGATACCGTATCAGTCATCGTGCTGCTTGGCATTTGCCTTCAGTCTGCTGTCTTCCTGAGTCACCGAGAGAAGCGCTGGTTTGCAAGCTCAAGTTATGCTTTAAAAGTTACAGTAAAACTGTGAAAAAAGTGATTTTCCAAAATCCCTAAGATTTCAGGGATTTATGTCATAAGACGAAGTGTGTTTCAATAAATATTCATATACGGTGCATGAGTTTTGACGACGAGCGGTAAGTTAGATTAGAAAAAGGTTAGGTTTGGCAAGAAAAGGTGAGTTAAAGTGGTGAAAGAGTATTAATTATACGATGTCTCCTAAGAGTTTGGAATTTCCTGAAATCACTGGCTCCGCGGTCTTATTGTACCAAATAATTCCACAGTTTTTGTCGCTGAATATAATTTTCTGTAGAACGTAGAAAGACAGCAGTTATCGCTAGAATGTTGAATATTTTTATATTTTAGCCAGTACTTTCATAAAAAAATAGGGCCAGTATTTCGTTTTGAGTAATAGACAAAACAGATTTCGTTTAGACCCGCAGAAGCAGCCGACAAAGCTTCTGACATTGACTTTCAAGGCCACATTTTCAGTCTTCGTTGCCAGCTAGTCAGGTTCGTCACAGCGCTTGACGGGATCAGTCAGCATCCGGTCTGCGTACTGCTGTAAGTTTACCGACATTTACCAGCAATGGGAAGGGTGAGGGGGGGGCGCAGATTGTCGCATAGAGTCTTCCGCCACTGGCGCCATAGCTCGAGACAATCTTTGGTCGATTGCGGTCGTACAGTCGTCTGATAACTGTTGGCCTATATCTGCAGCACAAACCAGAATGCCTCGTGGCGTAAGACCATCACCCGTGGTGGCAGCAAATTTCATCACCATCATTTTTGATCACCAGATAATCTTAGTTTTATGGCATGGGTCACATCGAGGACAGCCCACTAGATTCCCTGCAAAAAATCATGAGCATACATGGCTCAACTCTTTCTACCTGTTTTTGGATGGAGAGCAAATTTCTTTGTTATCATTTTTATGGGCAGCTAATCCTAGTTTTTTTCATGGGTGACCTTGAGAACAGCCCACCAGACTCCCTGCAAAAAATCATGAACATAGCTCAACTCTTTCAACCTTTTTTTGGGTGGAGAATAAATGTCATTACTGTCATTTTTTTATGGCCTGCTATTCCCAGTTTTTTGGAATATATGTCACATCGAGGGCAACCCATCACACTCCCCGCAAAAAATTACGAACATAGCTCAACTACTTTGAGCACTTCTTGAGTGGACAAACAAATATACAAATATATATTCAACTAGACCACTCTGAGAGTGCATACCTCCGCCAAGTAAAGCAACGGTATGAAAAATTCAAATTGCCTCTGAAACCATGATTTTTTTATCAACTCCAATATCTAATCATTTGTGCCTTTTGATAGTACTAACAGTTTCTGCATTTTTCTTTAAGATCCGTTCATAACTTTTTGAGTTATGCTGCAAAGAAATATTAAGACAAACATAAGTCAAACATACAAACGAGAAAACCGATCTGCAGCAGAACGAGCCGATCGATCTGCACCAAAATTTAATCATTTATGTCTTTTAACATTACTAACAACTCCTGTAAGTTTCATAAAGACACTTTCAGAGTTTTTTGAGTTGTTATTATGCACAGGGTATTGAAACATTCTTGATACAAATTTCGGCTACTAGTAGAAAAAATAAATATAAACACTTTTTTATGAGTAAAAAAAGCTTAGTTAGTGAGATAATCATGTAAATAATAAATGCTGATTATTAGTTACCTACATACACTCTGCTCATTAATACACACGAGAGTAGTTCTAATACTCAATAGCAAGAGGTAGTTTTTATTAACAAGGATCTCGTTACAGCAATTGTTTAAAATGAACCATGAACATTGATACAAGCACGGCACCTTCGTCGAAGGGAGTAGTGTACGTCGCCAAAGATTCCATGGATCTCAGCGATATCTCCAGCAGCAAACTGCAATTCGGGCGACAAGGTCTTCTTCCGATTCGACAGGTGTGTCATGAAAAAGACTTTTCACATGCCTCTACTAGAAAAAATCTAGCGGAGACAGATCAGGTGATCTTGGTGGCCATGACACAGCACCATTACGACCAATCCATTGATTTGGAAATTGAAAGTCGAGAAAACGTCTCACATTCGGAGCATAATGTGCTAGAAGTCCATCGTGTTGAAACCAAAGTCTTCTACAAATACCCAATGGCACATCGCCCAATAAACCGGAAGGACTTCTTCAAGAAATACTGTAAACATTCCCAGTGCGACGCTCTGGCAAAATGTACGGGCCAATGATTTGATTGTGAACGATACCTGCCCAAACATTGACAGTGTAGCGATGCTGGTGGCGATGTTGATGGATGCCATGAGGGTTGTTCTGCTGCCATACGTGAACATTATGAACAGTAAAAAGTCCATCGCGGGTGTAGGTAGCTTCATCCGTGAACAACACATGTTCTGCAAGATGGGAATTTTCTAACTCCTGATTCAAAAACCACTGCGAGAATCACTCACAAGGAGCATAATCTGCGGGAAGTAGACCCTGGACTCTCTGGAAGTGATACGGATGAAGAATATTCCGGTTCAATACACGCCACACTGCTGTATGATCTTCAATTCCCATGCATTTTCTAAGCCCAATATCTCAAAAATAAGCGGTTTTGGAATTTTTGTATTGATGAAAAAGTGGTTATATTGATATTTTCTACTAGTAGCTGAAGTTTGTCCCAAGAATTTTGTAACACCCTGTGTACAAATATATATATATTCAGGTACTTAAATCTTCAACGAAAACATTATCACCTCTCTCACTTCGTTCGCGGGTGGTAACCAGTGAATGTAGGTTTCCCACATGGGGGTACGATCATGTTGACTTTATCTTTACCTATAATAGTGTAGGAACATCTAGAACTAATGGGCCGACGATTAAGGGTGTTTTGGTGGCCGAAAATATTTTTTCGCTGTTTCATTCAAATTAGGGTTTTTTTTTCTGGAAACAGATTGATCGTTGCACTTTCAACTCATTTTGGAGTCGACTTCTGTCGAGACAAAATAGTGTATAAGAGTGCTAACTCATTAATGTTCCTGTTATTGTTCAAATTATCTGGGTATATCATATAAATATGAAGTAATTAATGTTCTTATACCTTCAACTATCCCACCTTAGAAATCCTACGACTATAAGCTTAGTTAATTTCGAGCTTACGTACTTTCAATAGCAAAAAGCGACAGACACTTGCCCTGGGAGGACGTGTGTGAGGGCATACAGAAATAAGTAGAGTGATGTTTCTTGCGGTGTTGAAAGAATACGAGTCATAAGGCAACTTTTGGTGAAAAGTAACATTAGTTAAATAGCTTGCGAGATATTTACATGCAAATGATCATGTGCTAGCGAATAAGTATCATTTAAAAAAATGAACACAGTTGAATGTCTCCAGCTGTGCCGCTGATCACAGTTGACCCGGCTTACATAACTACGTACAGCCAGAGAAGATGGTGTCGGGGTGGCTGTGGCTCACATTAGGTCTCCTGTTGCTGTATTGGCTCCTCAAGGAACGGAGGCCTCGTGGCAACTACCCGCCTGGTGAGTTAGCATTATTTATGGTCCTACCAATGACGCTACTGAATGTGAAAGGCTGAAATACGCTGTAGTTATGCATAATAAAAATATACGAGTGGGAATAAGAGACTAATGCTATTTGCATAAAGTTTTAGACTTTCCCCGAACAAGATCTTACCTCCCCATATTTTCAAAATAAAAAGAATTGTTTTAATTTGATAGGTTACATTAGATATTTTATACTTCTGAAGATGGGAGGCATTCCCGAAACGTTAAGTTTTATGTGATTAGTCGACTTAATATTTGGAATTTGAAAGAAATTTTTGAGCTTAGTCTCCTTTTTTGTTGATGATTCTTTCATGATAAGGATTTATGGGTCACGTTGACAGTACTAGAATTCAGAATTTTTCTCGTAGGTATTTAAATTTATTCGAAATTTGGAGTGAAGTTTAGATAGTCAATAAGATTTTAATTAGAATTAAAAACCAAACTGCTGCATGCTGTAGCATTATTTAAAAATAACCTAGACACCTGAAACTCGCGCTCGCAGTAATATCCTCAGATCTTAAAAAAAAAAAATTGATTATGCCGTTGTAGTTGTTTGAGTGCACTTCCCTCATACCCTCGATCCTCCACAAGCAACGACGACCATTCCCTCGTTCATCAAATTGGGCTATTCCTATGAAAGTTCATACATAATGTGAACTATATTGTGTTATATACTTATTTATCTAGAATGTATGTCAATCCGTTTCCCCCATTTAATTTTGGGAAGTTAGTGATTCACGTCGTGCTAGCATACGCTTTGTCGACACAGAAAAATAAAGAAAGTTAATGTAACTCAAGCGTCAACCGAATTTGTTTGTGAGGACCAGACAGGAAGTTTCTTCGTACTACATGTAGTACGCATTTCTTGGTGTCTCCGCTCCATAATACACGATGTTTCCTGTCGAATTACTTAGATCATGAACTATAGAGGTTCCTGGGTACGGCTGTAGTAAATAGGCAGCATCGTTTACCTCATAACCGAAATGACTAAATTTCGTTGAAACTTCGGTTACGGTAACTGGTGATATTTCTGGGTAGCGGAGATACTGCTATTTTGGGCTGTTAAGACGAGCTGTGGTCCCTCAAACTTTGTCCAAGTTCAGTTCCAAAAAAATCTATAGGATAAAAGAATCAATGCAAATCTGATGCTTTACTATGTTTCAGCGTCATTAACCTTGTCTGCAAATGCCACTATTATATATGCCTGCCCCCACGCTCTTTGCTCGTTCGTTGCTTTTTGTGTTTCGTTACATGACAGTTCAGAGATACTTGGACAATTTTTATTTTTATTGGAAAAAACGTTCTTAATAAAGAATCGATTATTCTTATGTGTAAAATCTCACTCTTTTCTACTTCTGAATCCTTGCCTTAGAAGGTTTTTGGCAGAAGTTTTACTTCTGCCAGGGAATAAAATGCCTCAGTAAAACCTCACAGGCAGAAGAATGCCAGCACCATGTGAAAAAATGCTGCAAATTAAAATCAACGCTGTTCACATAAATTCTACGTATGTACAGTAAATATTTGAGAACTTAATGGTTTTACTGTTCTATGTATAGTGTACAAACGTGTTATATTTTATTATTAGCAACCAATATTAAGATTTATTCACTTCGCATGAAAATATCCAATGGTTGTGCGCCTTTTATTCTCCTTTTGATTTTCACAGGTCCCAGAGGCTGGCCAATTATTGGATGTTTACCGAAGAAAAACCAGACGTACATTGAATTCTTCGAGCATTACCGCAAGATATACGGCGATATTTACATGTAAGAGGTGTACTTTTAGATGGTTATATGTTTTTCGAAAACAACTTGCATTGGCATTTTACTCAGTTTCACAGATGATATGGATGAGGAAGATGAAGTAGAACTGTCAAACTTACGAACGGTTTCAAAATTTTATAGATGCCAACGATGATCCTCGTTCAGGACGCCCGTCAACCGACCGATGTAGCTCCTAAAGTGTCAGTACTCCTCGAAGTACCTTCCTTGAAGATCAGATACAGACGTTGGAAACATATGCACAGCAGTAGCGATGTGTTGTGGGACGTGTCAGAGAATATTATCCAATGATCGAACTCAACAGGAGGCTGATTGCCCCAAAATATGAGACCCTACTTCCCAACGACAAACTTAGTTCCCACCGAAAAACAAAATGACACTAGTTCATGATCCACATTATTTACCCCGCCTGACACCGTTAGACACATTCTTATTTCATAACGAAAATTAACTTCAAGCGCTAGTTATTCGGTACAGTTGAGGAGATTCAAGCTGAAGCGCAAATGGATATAGGAACCTCACAAAAAAGTCATAAATAAATAAACTAGCGCACTCCGAGCGCACATGCTTCCGCCAAGCAAGGCAACCGTAACCAAAAATTCAAATTGGTTGGGAAGCTATGATATCCTTTGCCCGACAAATTCACGATAGAAAAATGCTGTGCCTATCCGACTGATATAGATGGGTATCTTTGCACATGCCTAACAGTGTACTAATGATTTCTAGCACTGAAATAGCTGGGCATTATATTGTGTTTTTCTAAGAATTTGCCGACTATTATAGGACACAAAACTCGCCACGAGTATTCTGCATAAAACTAGAAAAAAACTATTTCCTCAGGTTGCGCATGGGGTCCGTGGACGTGGTGGTGCTCTCCCACTACTCTCTAATTAAAGAGGCTCTCACCACACCACAGCTCATAGGCCGCTCAAATCACTACACCGTCCAGATGTTCAACTTGTTCACTGGATATGGTATGTCTAAAAGCGTTTGTTCGTTGGTCCTTAACAAGTGGTCATCGACACTGCAGTATACATATTAACTCTAGTTTAATCAGAGTCTGCTGTATGATTATAAAGGCTCTTTGTCCCATTGTATTTTATGTGGAAAAACGCCTTTGTAGTAAGTTAGCAGAGCTCGGATAATAGGTAACAGTTCCTTAAATTGTGAATTTTCTTTCTATTGCTAAATTAGTCCAGAAGCGGAAAAACAATGAACAGGAGTTGTTGCCAATCTCGACCTCGATTTTCCTTCTCTTCCTCAGTAAAATTTCTGGCGACCGGATAAGCTGATTTGCTGTTTCAGCTTCTTGGACGGCCAAACAGTTTGTCGAAGTCATTTCTTTACAATTATAATTTCATTGCGTGTGAGGGATTTTAAAAACGCATCGATACTCATTTCGATGTTAAAATACTTGTACTTTGGACGTCAAACTTAAAAGAACTACATGTATATTATCACAACAACGTTTTGATATCACAGATATCATCATCAGGCTAGTATGTACCATCTGAAATGTACAGGGTGAAATTAAAACACATAAATAAGTGTCAGAAAAAATTATAATTTCACTTTCGAGCAGGTATATCACATACATCAGGCAAGTCGTGGGAAGTAAGCCGACGCTTTATGGTTAATAACCTCAAAGACCTCGGCATGGGGCGGTCCAGCATGGAGGCCATCATCCTTGGGGAAGCCGAGGCGCTCATCCAAGAGCTAGCCAAGAGCGGAGGTCAGCCGATGGTGGTCTCCAACGCGGTGAATGTAGCCTTCATGAACGTCGCGTGTCATCTGTTGGTAGGTGAGGCTGAAAACTAAACATAATTTTCATTATATGAAGCAGGACCGCGATTCTGTGGATCATACCATGGCAGGGTAACTATGTAATGAATTAAACATAAATGAGCAATGATGGTAACTCATAAACTAACGTATCAGTACTAGATAATAATTCACGTCGTGTTTTATTTATTTATTTATTTATAACCATATTTATATCTTTCCTGTCACGCTGTATGGGAATAAGATAGGAGAAATTTCAGATTTCAAAAGGCGAAAAAAAAGTTGGGTACCTTGGAATCTGTTTCTCCAGTATTAGATAGGGGAAAAATAGAACTCAGTCTGCTTGCCCTTCTGGCAAAAAGAAAAGTTGGGTACCTACCTTGGAAGCTTTTTCTTCAGTATTAGAATTAGGAAAAATGAGGAAGCCCAAAAGATGGCGGGGGTTTTGGTGAAGTGCTAATTTTTTGCCGTCATTTATAATGACGGCACCGGCCACTAGTAATATTCATAATAACTATCCTCATAGTTCACTGATACCACTCAGCAGAAAGAGCTGTTGAGCAATGCCGGTGCTCCAGAAGCTGTTATCGATGTTTAGACATATTTTCCAATTTTAATTGATGGCGTACGTTAAGAGTTTACTGCACAGCAATAGCGTGCTTACCCTAACCATACGATTCTTGAACTACAGTGTGGTGAAATACACGACAGGGCGCACTGGATGAGCAGAGCTCATTCAGGCTTATGTGTAGTGCGGATCATAGTATTTGAAAAGCTCAGCATTAATAAAGGTAATAAATCAATAAATTAAAGAGGTTGGGAAGAGGTGAGGAGCAGGTACTATAGTCAGTTTCTTAGATCATGTCTGGTAAGTGGAATATCCAAGACGGCGTCGTCAGATCAGATTCTTGGAAAATTTAAAAACTCTAGACAAATTAGGCAAAGAAGGTTAGGGAAAAACCTAGAGATTGGTTGTATGGAATTAGCTATATATTTCTACTCGTTTTCTTTGTGAATCAAAAGAAAACTAATTTTTCTACTCGTTTCTACTCGTTTTCTTTGTGAATCAAAAGAAAACTAATCATAATATTTAATATGTATCAAAATAGCAAACTGAATAGGAGCCATTCCTCATAAGTGCGGGGATATTGGGTTACGTACTTATTCTTTTGGACAGGAGGAAGGTTTGGTGTGACAGACCCGAGGATGGTGGACTTCGCCCGTAGGACAGAACAGACCTTCAGCCTCATCCTCAGCTCCTTGACCTTATTAGACTGGTTCCCTTGGCTGACGTATTTGCCCTACTTCATCTTGGATCGGTTCTTTGAAACGAAGCTGGCTCGGGATAACTTGCAATCTGTTAATTCTTTCATGCAGGTAAGCAAGCAACTGTGTATGCAATGATGAGAAAACTTTTGTAACTATTGTGCAAAAAAAAGATATATATATATATATATATATATATATATATATATATATATATATATATATATATATATATATATATATATATACAGTCACAATGATGATATAATTCTGTCGATGAGTGTATATGAGAAAATACAGCATGCCGCTCTCTGAGGAGGATATCTATGTATGTTATTTTCATAAGTATCGAATATTTGTGTTATGCATAGAGTATTGTGGACGAACACGAGGCAACATTTGATCCAAACAACATGCGGGACGTCATGGACCTATATCTTCTGGAAATTCAAAAGCACAAGCACGATCCCGACACTTTGTTTACAAGTAAGTACCATCGTACACTTTAATAACAGAGACAACATCCATTTTTGTGAGCCTAGTAAGGACAACCAGCAGTAGGTGCAGATTTAGTGCAGAATCGACATTCATAATATAAACATTGTTTAATAAATATTTCCCCATGGTGGCTATGTTCATCTTAGTCGACGTAGCATATCTCACTTTTGGGCAGAAAGAAACCTGACAATAACAATGGTGGACGTGTTCAAGGGGGCGTCAGAAACCGTGTCTTCATCCACCCGCTGGCTGATCCTGTACATGGCGGTGTACCCTGAGGTGCAGCGCAGGGTGCAGCAGGAGATCGACGCGGTGGTGCCACGGGACCGACTGCCTTCTGTTCATGACAGGTCTGTCTCCTCATATTTCATAACGTTTTATTATTCAACAGCATTCCAGAAAATAATGTTTGTACCAGCAAGCTGCCCGCAGAAAAAATGTAGCGCTGACGAAAGATCAGGAAGAGGAAGGGTCTGTAACTCAGTGCACTGTTATGCTATTAACCATTTAACCTCGTTTTGTAGACTTTAAGCTGGTAAAAATACATCCCAAGAGGCCATTTGAAGAACATATTTGGACAACAATAACATAATTTTTACCGTTTAAGGCGGGTTCACACTCCCACCTTCTGTTGGAATATTTTGCTGCGTCTTTGAAACTGTTACTTTGTGTCCACCGAACTTGATAAAACTTTGGCCGTCAAATGAGCTTCCTCAGCAGTTGTGTCACCAGGAAGGTTTTGGCTAGAATTATAATTTTCAATCCGGGTATTTCTAATGCTTACTAAGGAATAATGAAACATCGGGACTTTCTTATGCGCGCAAATAACAAAAGACGGCACAGTGATCCCCGAGTTTCAGAACTTAAATAAAAAATTTCCAAACAATTCAAGTACAGGGCAATAGCTCATAAAGGGCCGGTGCGTAGGTTCCGGTGTCTCTTTAGGAATGTGCCTATTGGTTCGTCTACTGCCGTCTATCTAATCTATTGAACGGCTTCTTGAAATGGTCTTAGATTCTTCACAATCATGTAAATAAGGCAGTGCACCTTATTCAATCTCTGGAACGATAGTAGAACTCTCAATAGTAAATATAATGCACAAGTATCATTTTACTTCCTAAAGCTCTTTTAGCTTCCTAGTACGTATATCCTTTACTTAATGAGAACTAGAATTTTCCTTCTAAGCAATGTGGTTGGTTGAAAATTTTCTTTTATTATAATTACATCAAAACTTTAGGATTGAACGCAAAACGATGGGTTTAAAAAGGCCCTAATGAAAAGCTCAAGGGCTCCTTGAACTCCTCGTATGAACCACGTTAGGGTTATAACTTTTTGAACGTTTTATCCAAGATTAACGTCTTGCATCATGGTTAGAAGAACTTTTTGGTATAATTGAAGAAGCCAAACTCAATTTTCAAAATAATTTCAGAAAAGTACCTCCACAACAAAAACGTATTAAATATACATTACAGTCAATGATACGAAATGCGAAGCCGTGCTAAGTTATCAAACAATGAGTAGATTGAGGGTTTTTTTGTACGCAGTGTAGTTAACAGCTACGAATCATCGAAATCTAAATTTGTAAATTGAACTGATGGGATTACTGATTGGCCAGGATCCTGTTACGAATTTGAATTTCAGTGCTACGTACTGTAGCTGATCATCAGATTGCGCACCAAAAATAAGAAACACTCGATGTAATCAGTGTTTGATAACTGAGCTCGGTTATATATTTTAAGTATAAAATTGGCTGTAGAGCGTATTTTGCATTTTTATTGGGGGAAGCTAGGGGGGTTAATTTCTTAAGAAGAGTGTTGTTTGTAATGGATTATAGTTTTTCACTTATACCAAGAAAAATTTCCCAATCATGATGTAGGACATAGATTTTGGAAAATGTTCAAAAATTATAATTATAGTACCTACCTACCAGATGCTCCTTGCAGTGGCAGAGAGAGGCAGAACGCTGAGTCGCTTGTTGTCTCGAGGTCAGAAGTTCGATATCTACCCAGGGAAGTGAAAGTTGTGATGCTTAGAACTGCAGTGTCAGCATTTCTGTCTTTAACTGTCCATTGTGAAGGCAGTGGCTTAACCAACAATGGATGCCGTTAGAAAATGGCAGCTACCATGAGTCTGCCTATTTTGATAGCATGGCTCTGGCAGTCAGTGACTGGCTGCAGTCACGCACTCCTCTGGGCCGTAAAGATAATTTCTCTGGTGTACAAACCAGTAGCTGCGGGATTATTTTCCCTTTACTTATAATGGCGGTACTTCCTCAGGTTGCCGTACCTGGAGGCCGTGCTCTCTGAAGTACAAAGGATCGTGTCTCTCGCCCCATTCACGTACCCTAACCAAGCAAGCGACACAGCTAAAGTTGGCGGCTTCACCATTCCTAAGGTAACTATAGGCATTGGGTGTTAGTTTTAGGTACATGCACTCTGCTAGTGCTGATGCTGTTCGGTAACTTTCAAATTACATACAATAATGTTACGGTAAAATTTACCTGTAGCTACCAAGATCAATGCTCTACATTTTGAAAGTTTACTTGAGCTATAATGCAGTCTTAGATCAGACTGCTGGTTCTGTATCATACGTAAAACTTGAAATAGTATTCAGCTATGATATATATATATGATTGGTTAAAAACACTGCCGAATTGTAGGTTTACTATATCTTTATTAAGCTTTTCCTACTGTTTTAGCTTAAAAACAATTCAAGCTAAGACAGGTGGAAAAACTCAATAAAGATATAATAAACCTACAATTCGGTATTGTTTTTAACTAAACTTGTATAAGAGAGAGGCTGCTACCGAACTATTCTAATACAGTACAAATATATCAACACACATAAATAGACTCATACGCTTTGGCTGCAGATATTCGTTTTGGTACGGTGTCTTGGTTACAGTTATATAGATAACTCAATTTACACGGTGTTCAAAATTTATTTTTATTATTTTTTGCCTATATTCATTAATTAAATTGCAATATACAAATTAAGCCAAAATAAACATGTTGCTTAACTATTACTGTTCCCTAACATCTACAATTTATTCACTAAGTATGGCTTCCGTCGACATCGAACCCAACGTACTACAAACTTTGGAAGGACGCTTAGCAGGAGTTACGAATGATAGCTTAGAAAATTATCGCCCTTTCTTTCAAGAGTGTTGCCTTCAAAGCCTAAACATTTTGTAATGGGGAGCTGAGACCTTCCTCTCCAATATAATCTAATGGTGAAATCAAGGATATTAAGGTCTGAGGATGAAAGCGGTCATTCTTCCTTGGAAATGAGTTTTAGAACATTGCTTGCTACACACCTTTGATTCTTTTTCGCTCCGTGCGCTGACGCTGAGTAGGTGAAAGATGTTTAGCATATATTAAACTTTTAAAATAGCAAAATTCACGAATAACTCAAAATATGTATAAATAATAAAGGTTGAAACGATAATTATGAAACACCCTCTAGTTTTAGTTGTAAAGCCTCCAGACACTAGGTAGTAAATATAGGTAGCTTTGTTTGTCAATAGAGCTATATAATTAATGATTTTTCTTTATTACCAGAGGTAATGAAATGAAACTCCTGGTCCGTAAACAGGATACTGTCTCAGTTTGGACATCAAACAACTTCCGGGTCCTCTTGCTTCCCCAACACCAGTAAAACATCTTCTTTAGCTAACACCTTATAAACTCGTGAATCTGTGCTGTAATTACAGTGCCAATTTGGCTTTTATACCCTTTGTAATGGTCACTCAAGATGACGTGCGTGGCCTATTGCTACTATTATTGATAGATAACGTAGTAGACTATCCACATTTCCAGATTTTCTCAGTTTGGGAGTCTTCCTTTCAGAAGTTTGGTTTTGTGAGTTTCCGGTTGAAATGATTTATCGAAATTTTTAAAGCCCAAAAAATGGATGGCTTGATGCAAGATATATTAGTGATTGTAGATAAGAAAGGTTACAATCTATAGTTATGTCCAAGTGCATTTATTATTTTTAGAGCTTTCTAGTGTCTGCCTTGTGTACTCATATAACCCAATACTCATTTTTCGTGGATTTATTCAAGTTTTACTCATTGAGTTGTCACTATATTACCGTCATCTTGTTTGTTTTGAAGCAAGGCCGAGAGAAATTGTACATTTAAAAAGCTGTGTTTAACCTGGATGTCCTCAAATGACAAATATATTTATCAGAACGTATCTGTTTAATGATGTAATTGAAAACGATATAGGAACAAGAGATAATATCAATATGACTGCACGGTCAAGGTCGAGAAACTCGTTCGTACTGCAGACAAATGCTCTCATGGACCCAGAGGAACGTGCCAGAACATTAATGAGCAAGCCAAGCAGACAATGGCACAGTTGACTCTTCCGTTTATACAAATATTCCTACCTATAATAGCCAGTTGATTCTACGCTTGGCAATGAATTAACCACCGAGACAAAATTCCACTTGAACGATACATTTCAATAGAACCAAAATTTGTTACAGGGTGCAGTAATCTATTCGTACCTGCGAGCCTCCCATTATGACCCTCGGCTCTTTGACAGCCCTGAGGAATTCATGCCCGAGAGGTTCCTGGACAGCGACGGCAACTACGTCCAGCGGCCTGGACTGATACCCTTTGGCATTGGTAAGTAGAGCGTGACACAAGGGTTTGGCCTGGTAGGTGGATACTCTTTGGCGTTGGTTAATGCAGGGCGACACAAAAGTTTGGCCTGATATCCTTTGGCATTGGTAAGTAGAGGGTAACAATAAAACCTGGGTTTATACCCTTTAACATTAGTAAGCAACCCTTGCCGTGACGCTAAAACCTAGATTCCTAGACCTTGGTATACACTTTTCTCTACAAAGGAAAGTGTACCGTCACATGAAGACAAAAGGAAGTATGAATATCGTTCACGCCTTTTAACAATGAACTCATCAGCAACCCTACGAGCGTAGACGAATTCAAACTTGTAAAATATCAACTGCAGACTGTAGACGATACAAACATGCCAGGGCTATGAGGGAAAATAACATTTGAAAACAGTTGGGACCAATGAGGATTACTAGGAGAAGATAACATTGCTCCGGAGATCGAAAACCAAACTACCCGCTATAGTCGACTCGCTGATTGGCTACACGAATCGCTAGGAGCCTTTGATGGGTGGGAAGAGATGACTGGGAGCCAGTGAGAACAGCAAGTAATTAACGAAGATCAAAGAAACTCAATGGTCAACACGGTGAAATGCGGCCGTTTTCCTTCTTCTATTAAACCTCCTAAGAGATGACCGCTGACCGGGAGAGAGGTGCAGGTGTATCGCTGCTGCAGTTACCTTCCTGAATTACGCTGAAAGAGTCGGTAAGGGCAGGCAAAAACTTTGATATTTAATTATTTTGTGCTACAGCCTTTCCACATCACAATTGATGTGCGTAGCGGGCTCTGAGGTCCTTACGTACTCGCACATCGGTTCATGCTAATTCTGTTTTTCCAGGTCGCCGCGCCTGTTTTGCAGAGCCTCTGGCCAAGATGGAACTGGTCGTATTTGCAGGAGTAATAATGCAAACGTACTTCATAGCGCCACCAGAGGGCGTCACCCTCACTGCCGATCATAGGCAGATGAGCGGCATCACCAACCCGGCCAAATCTTATCAAGTGGTCTTTCACAAACGGAAATAACTCGACAACGGCCCAGACTAAATATTACGATACCATTAACATCATTCCGGACCGCTGTAGCTCAACCAGAAGCCTGCATTGTTGGGAACAGCGTAATATCCATTACGCCTATCCTGGTAATATATTACGATGTGGAAAAGTTGTATTCCCTCCCGATGATGGCCTACGCCATAGGGAAGCCTTCTAGTAACGGGAGAGGATCAAGTTCTGCGTTTCTGAGTTTTCTATGCTTGTAATTCATGAATAGCGCGTGTGCCAAAGCTCACGGCAAATTAGCTAATGAAAGCGAAATTACCGTAGAGCAGGGGTGGGAAAGACTTTGTAAGCCCTTCCTTACCTACATTGATGCCTTGATGATACTTCGGACGAGGTCCAGGTGGTGTTATGCATGCCACCCATCTTGTGCAGAGGTGATGCTGCAGTCCGTTACTAGCGAGATGGCTAACAGCGAGTTATCCATACTGTTCACGTAGCCGCTTACAACAGGCTTATCTGGCACTTTCAGTAAGTATACGTCCAGTAAGTTTTTAAATTTTTGTGGTCTTTGTACCGGTGACATTTCGGATGTGCCGTGGCATTTTGTTGAATAATCTCGCCCCCCGAACCGCGAAACTATTAGAATACTTGTGGCCATTGCATCGCCAACAGTTTTGATCGGAATTCGCACGTTACAAGTGCGACCAATACGGTCTGAGTGTCTCCATGGCCTGGATTCGTCCATTAACGTTGACAGTAATTCCTTCTAGGATTTCCATACATATATGATCGTAAAGCGCTCGAATCTCCTTTGAATGGAGTACATTTGAAGTTGAGCAAGTCTTCCGTCGTAGTATAAATCTTGTATGTCCCGGATTTTGGCAGTAAATGATCGCTGGATAGCCTCAAGGCGCTCTGAGTCTTTCCGTTTGCTTGGCATCCAAGGGGGCGAATAGTATTCAATACTCGGTAGTATAAGTTGTTTCCATAAGGTGAGCATTGTGTCTGCCTCTCGCGAAGAGAAAGTTCGAAGCAGCCATCCGCTCCACTTCTGGCCTATAGTAACAACTCGAGCCACGTGATCTTCAAATGTGGCATTATCTTGCATTCTCACCCCAAGATCTCTTAAAATTTGCTTTCTCTCGATTTCGCTCCCATCTTTCGTATTGTTGAATGTAGATTCAGCAAAGGAAAGGTTTTTTTCATTACCGTAATAGTTAAAATTTTATTCGTTGAAGGTCATGTTGTTAACCGATGTCCAGTGAAAGATGTTGGTTAGATCTAGTTGCACATTCCGTACGTCTGCCATTGATTGTACCGCTGCTAATATCCGTGTGTCATCAGTGAACGATGAGGGAACGGTAAACTTATATTGGTGTTCCATATAATTTATCATGATGAGGAAGAGTATTGGACCAAGCACTGTGCCTTGTGGGACTCCATTAAGTACCGGCTGTTGCTTGGACACTTCAATATTTATAATTACACTTTGGGTTCGATTTTTCATGAAAGCTTCGATCCATCTTAGACATTTTTTACGGATGCCCATGTAGAAGAGTTTGAGTAATAATATTTCATGTACTTTTTTGTCGAAGGCTTTGGCAAAATCTAAATATATTACGTCCACATTTTTGCCTTGGCATAGTAGGTCTAGAATAGTCATAATGCTCAAGTAACTACCAGGTGGTTGAAAGTTTATGGCGAAATCCATGTTGATTTGACGTAAGCAGCTTATTGCTTTCTAAATGATGTACAAGGTGTTGCCTAAAGACCTTTTCAAACATCTTCACTACGTGGCTCGTTAGGGAGACAGGTCTATAGTTGGCTGGATCCATGCTATTTCCAGCCTTAGGAATAGGTGAAATAATTGCGTGTTTGTAGGTGAGTGGAACCACTCCATCATCCATCTATTTTCGCTACATTAGGTATAGTGGGTAAGAGATGCTTAGCTTGCACATCTTGAGAATTTTTGCATGCACATCATCCGGTCCTGCTGCACTGTTGCCGCTAAGTTCATCAATGGCTAATTCAATGCTTAGTTTTGTGAACTCGAAGTCCGTTAGGTAGTTTGTAGTTAACTCAATTCTTGGAATTTCAGGATTTGGAATTTTCTCACTACAGACTTTTTGATATTGACGGCTTAGTATTTCGCTCATTTCCTGGTCATCATCAACAATAGATCCTGTATCATTCTCCAGCGGCCCGATTTTCGATTTTACCGACGAATGATGCGATGCATAGGCAAAAAAAAAATATTTGCTATTGTTTTTTTTTATTTTTTTCAATGGCTTGCTTTTCATTTTTCTTTTTTTCTTCATCGTGTGATCTTGCAAGCTGACGTTCTATCTCATCTAGCTTCTTTTTGCACTCGGATTGTCGTTGTAGCAACTTTGTTGATTTTTTGCATTTGATGAGTTTTGCACGTTTCTTAAGTAGTCCTTTATGATATTTGTGGTGTCGATTTTTATTAAATTTCCTTTTTGCCGGCCTAAGGTACTTCATGCACTTTTCTAATAAAATGTTTTCGAATGTCTCATTGATGCTTTCACACTCTATTGGGTTATTTAGAAGTTCGTCCCAGTTACTGACTGCAGTTCTGCATTC
This sequence comes from Parhyale hawaiensis, assembly GCA_001587735.2. Classification (NCBI taxonomy): domain Eukaryota; kingdom Metazoa; phylum Arthropoda; class Malacostraca; order Amphipoda; family Hyalidae; genus Parhyale; species Parhyale hawaiensis. The sequence goes on from LQNS02276866.1 coordinate 7,872,582, forward strand.
AAGCCGTCCAAATTGATCCCTTTATTGTGTAAGTTCAAGTCCCTTAGACTGTAGATGGAGTTTATTTGTTTGCGAATTTTTCTGTGGTCTATGAGAATCGCATTCGCCAAGCTGAATCAATATTTCAATAAGCCTATGATCAGATCATGTTGTATCCGGAGTTGAAATCACCAGTTATATTCAATTGATACTCAGACTTTCTTTGCAATGCATGTTGATTACTTGCAACATTTCGGCAAATTTTTCGGTGGTACACTTTTGCGGTCGATAGCACAGCATATCAATGTAAGCTTTTCAATATAAACAATAATACAATCACACATTCCATTCGAGAATTTCTGCTTCGTAAGTGCACCAAGGTGATCTCTTACGTAAGTGACACGTTTTAAAATATACAGCAGAGCCACTTAAAGACAATGCACTGGTGTAATAAGGTACAAAATAATCAACTTTACATACGATTCTCGACCATTTCTACTTGGATTTAGGCCTCTCTAACTTCACAAAACGACATGTCTCCAAGTGTACTATCCGATGGTGTAAAAAAAACTACTTTTGAATAACCTGTCGCTTGGACCCCTAAGGTTCTGGGGCCCTCATATGAGGATCGTACGGTTAGATGAGAGACGTGAGGTTAGGTGTTGTGGAGAGTTAAGCTAAATGAAGCTGTGCTAGGGCATCTCTACAGTTTAGTCCTTTCAACGTGTTCACTCCTATCACTCCTCCTCGCGTCCTAATGTGGTACTGTGTTCTATAGGGATAGTAAAACAGAGCTTTGTTTTTTTTTTTCAGTTTTATTTAACCCCATATATGAAGAAATATCCGTAACTTGCCCAGCAACACATGTCAAAGAAACTGGTCTGACGACTAACACTATAATTATATATTATGCCATACACAAAGCTGTGTTGGCGTCGATGCTACGAAACATTCGAGCGAGTGTATGGGTGAATGCGTTCAAAAGACTAACGTGTTGAGCTAGCTTAAAATGAGCGTTAGACTAGTTGAGGAGAGCTAGGTTGGATGAGTAGCGTTAGGTTTAATGAGGAACGTTATGTTAAATTAAGCAGTGTGAGATGACGAGTGTCGGTCTGATGATATACAGTAATTTAGGTTAGATGAAGGGCGTTAGGCTTGACAAGGTGTCTTATGTTAGATTCGGAGAAAGGATTTTGAGACTAACAGGTTAACACAGAATGGGGGATTGGGCAAACTGTAGTGCATTACGGGAAATGGGCTTGTGACGTCATAAAAACCTAGTACATTTATCAGTAGCTATTTTGCATTGTTTCTTCATCATTTCATTTGGGCCTCCAGAGTGTCCTACAATCATTATAGTTGCACAAAAATATGTATCAAAGCACCTACGAACTATTTTAGCTCTCTGAAGGATAAAATTTTAACATTAGTATTTAGTAGAGGTCGGCATCTCCGAGTCGGTTACGATGGTAAAATCAATGGTACGATGGCCAACGCCATCGTTCTTAAGATGACAATACCATCGCTCCATCGGCATCGGAACTAACAATCAGCAATTTTCATCGGCGATGATCTACGATGAAATAACCGTCGGCGATGGTCATCGTAAGGCGTCACAATTGGCGATGGACCATCGCATTAACACATTTTAAAAATGCAAACATCTCAGACCACAAACATCAAATAAAAGCAGCATCTCTTATAACCTCGGCCTGTGGGCGATTTTCAAACCAGTAATACTATTCCTAGCCGACAAAAGGTGCAAAATGTAAGGCCCAGGTTATTAATTGACATTGTTAGATCTGGGAAATGTTTCAAAATAAACTTCGTAATCCTCTTGCAGGCGCCGACCTACTTGGCACCAACGGCCTGGATTATTTGCCTTACCAAAGTCAAACTTGAATGCAAATACCGTACATGAAATCTATTAAGAATTATTTGTTGATGAATTAGCGGAAATAGCTAGAGACTCGAGAACACTCTGAGATTACGCAGCTATTATATTGTCCTAGGCATCTCTACCGGCGATCCAAGGGAAGGAAAAGGAAGGAACACGTAGTATGTCGATAGAAACGCGGGACTCCCGTACCAAGGTGGACCAACACACAAGGTAACAGCAAGTCGGGATAGAGGGGGAAAAACAGATTAGAATACTGTCAGCAAAGTACTAAATCAGGAAGGAAGCAAAGTGGGCTCGAAAAAGAGACGTCCCCAAGGCTTAGCTAATGTCTAGATCAGCCTACACATTCTCCCTGGGTCGCTGTTCGGGGAACCTGATTAACCTAACCCTGGGGCTACTTGCCCATCCTGGTCTCCCAGGGGAGACTGCACAAATCTTTCTAGTAGCCCATTCATTAACTTCCACTAACTTGGTACACATCCCAAAATATGTCAAACTAAAGCATATCACTGCACACCAAAGATTATTCTATAAATAAATGTATCACTTCTAAAGGACGGGATCGAAGGAGAGAGACGAAACAAACCTTAAGGATGAGAAACTAGAAGAAAGACCGAAAGAAACAGAAAGACATGTATGTGAGGGCTCGGCGGCCGGCAGCTGGGGCGTGTTGCAATCAGGCCTTCGGTGTCACCTGTGCTACACCGGCATGCAATGCGACACAGGTTGGGTAACACCGAGTGACACCGACGACAACCTTCCTAAATTGTAGGGTTATGAGCTGGGTAACACTGCCTTTGTTTACAAACAGCGACTCTGATACTCAACAATTCATATTACAAAGTCTAGGACTGCCATGTATTGCTGAATTCTGGCATTTGAAGCACTTTTGCGTAGCTTTCTCAACATATTATCTTAAAATACAGTCAAAATTAGGCTACGCCAAAATGTATATGTTCAAGCCTGCCGAAAATTCCGCAACACTTTGTTGAGGCGCTGAGATCGCACGTCGCATTCACTGCTACACGGGTAACTCTGTGAGGGTAACACCGGCGTCTGATTGCAACACGCCCCACCTGGAAAGAATTCTTGTACAGTGTAAGGGGTTGAGAACTCCGCTCTTTGTTTTAATGTTACTAAAGAAAATGAATGTTTCAAACTCGTAAAGATGTTTTTCTGTAGTTTCAGCTTTATTTCATCGGCATCTGAAGTACAACCGATGAGGATGCCCATCATTTGCCATCGCCGATGGCATGTTCAGTCATTTCATCGGACCATTTCTTCCTCGTAACACTATTGCCGATGGAAAAAATGACCATCGCCGATTGTTTGATACGATTTCCATCGGACCATCGCTATTGCCGATGGATTTTTACGATGTTCCATTGTAACATCGTAGTTTTTCCGATGGCGATGGTCTACACACTATCGCCATCGTATAATGGCGATGGCCATTGGGTCTGAAGGGCTTTGTTATTTAGGTTGTTTTTTCCGTAAGAGGCACGGACCCGGTCGGAGAGTGCCGGTAAAATGTTAGCCTAAGCTGTGCCGTCGCGTACGCGTCGTTAACACATTCTCCTCTCCTAATCGTAAAAACTACAGCATCATTGGAAAAATTATGGATTGAGCATTCGCCAGTTTCAACAACATCATTCCGTGAGACAGTTTAGGCATGTGGCTTATTGTTATTATTTTTTTTTTTTGCAAGTTAGTTGAAGCGAGTCGGATACCACCCTAGTGTTATACTGCTGTAACGCGCGCAGCGTATAGCAGCCGATGATTTTTTTGCTAATTTTACCGAGCAATTGCATGGTTTTAATATTACTTCGCCGGACTGAAAGTAATTTTTTATTGTCCTTTAATGTTTCTCTGACCAATCTTTTAAAAAAGTTCTTCTGTCTCGGCATGCAATCGCTCGCATCTGAGCCTATTTTTGTTGCAGCGGTTTGAAATTTTAGAGGATAGCAGATCACTGGTAGAAGACGGAAAGGAATCGAAAATATTGCGGTTTTCACTCATATAAATCCATCTTTAGGGTGCCATGTTACTCTCGATAAAACTCACTTCATTTTTTGAATTTTAAAGACGATAAACTTTGCTCTAAAAGTGCTTCTGACACATGCGGGTATTTGCCGGTTGAATTGATCTGCTCTTTTACAAGCCTTTTAACCAACGTTCTTTCAAATTTTATCCTTCAGAGAGCTGAAAAAGTTTTGTGCTGATATAATGATTGAAGGTCATGTAAGACACTCTGGAGACCCGAATGAAATCACGAAGAAACAATGCAAAATAGCTACTGATAAACGTACAAGGTTTTTATGACGTCATCGGTTCGTACGTCCGCCGCGCGCAACCGCCACCCGCTCGGCAATACGCTAACCTGTTTTCGTTGGATGCGGAGCAATAGATTGGTTGAGGAGCGTTACCTTTGTTAGATGGGGTGTGTTAGTTTGGATGACGAACTTCAAGTTTGATGAAGCAGTGTTAGACAGTAAGCGTTAGGTCAGATGGAAAGCGTTAGAGCCGTTGAGGTGCATTAAGTGGTGCATTAAGTTAGAAGAGGTGCAGTAAAAGCGTGTTAACTTATGTGAGAGGAGATGGGCTAGAGAATGCGCAGTAGGATAAATGAGAAACGTTAGTTTTATGAGACGCGTTTGGTTACATGAGGTGCGTTAGGTTAGATGATGTGCACCGGCTTAGAAGAAAATCGTTAAATTAGAAGAGAAGCGTTACGATGTATGACATGCTTCAAGATGCATGAATAGTATTCATGTATTCAAGAGGCATGAATAGTTCCCGGTGTAACTGTACGTATTTACAGTTAGCCTGCTGCACCTAATCCGAGTTCTTGTAGCAAGATACACTTTCAAAAATGATAATTCCAAGAATACGTACTCGGAGTATTAATACAGGCAGTGAGCCTTTAACCCTATTCGTGACTAAAATGTTTCTGCCACCTAATAATCGTACACATCACGAAATACCAATACAGTTGTAACAAAAGCACCCAGCACCGAAAATCTAAAATTCGATAAGCAGAATGTTACCGGAGCAACAGCGAATCCTGCTCAGCATACATAATTATTAAATTTATATAAAACTGACCGCAAACTACACTAGACTACGGGCCCCACCAAAACCACAAATAGATTTTACATCTGACAACAAGAACCTCTTATAAAATATTTTCATATTAACAGGAATGCCATACATTATGGCCTTTAGATATGGTTATTAACAAGATATACACATTTATAAATAACAGTATACCTAAGTGACCTGAATGACGTGAAATGGATCAATCCTTATTATGCCTTTTATAGAGGACCTCTACAGTTTAAAGTGGGGTTTTCTTGCTTACAAAAACTTCTACGATAACCATGAATAGTTTTTTCATCTGTTTTTGGGTTTCAGTGTTAATTAAAAACATTATATTGAAGTTTTATCAATATGCTATTGATGTGTTGGGTAAGAGTGGGTCATCGTGCAGCGTATGACTTCAATACTACAACTTTCATGAAAAACTTGAAACTTTAGTCCCGCAGCAAGGAGCTACCAACAAAAGCAATACTTTGCAAAAATGAACATTGAAATATAACAAAAAAAGTTATTTATTTTTTCATCTGGATGCTGCGCCCGACCTATCAAATGGAAGCACCCTGAGGTATTCTGTCTTAAGGATATCATAGGGCGATAATTATTGACTGCTGGTCGGTAGATTTACACATATGGATAGGTAGTATCCACCCGTTATGAAAGACATAACACTTGTAACGCAATGTTGTAGAGGATGATGGTTTAACATTTTTTATTCTAGACTTGGGAAAATTATTATTAATTTAGAACTATCAGAATTGAAACTATGATGCATAGCAGTAATGTAACTTAATGTTGGTATTAATGATACGTAAGCAATACATGTGCTGAATATTTTAAGTGAGAAAATATACAGAAAAGCTGAAAATGTCATAGACAGCAAGTGACTGTCTGTCCCGTCCGTTGAGTAAATGTTTAGCACAGATATGTGGCTTGTTCAAAACGCGATAGCGTAATTTTGGTGAACTGCTTGTATTCAGTTGCATCATGTAGCGGAGCCAGAAGATCATTTCAAAGATGAGCTCTAGAAAAAGAAAGTGTTTTTACTAGCTCTAGTGCAGGTGAACCTAGAATAGAATACTCAGCAGTGGCCAACTTCGGTAAATTCTGTACTAACTGCAAGATGATATTAAGTGTGAACAGGAAATATGTCAATCACTGCCGTACCACTTTGCTGTACGCATTGTGAGGCAGATTGCACAAGTTCAACTATGAAGAAATTCAGCCGCTTAATCAGGGCCCAACAGCGTATGGAGGGAGGGGGGGGGGGAGAGCCAACAGAGCGGGAGCCCCAGGCATAAAAAATAGGGTCTCCAGAAAATATGAAGGGGGATGGGCATCCAAAGTGCTAGATGAACAAAAAGAAATATAGAAAAACGGGAGCAACAAACGGTCTAGGAAATTAATTGAACATGTAGAAGGAGGAAGAATCCTCTAGCCCTACAAATAATAGAGTCTGGTTAAAAAAGTTTATATACTCTGGGTAGGATTTATTTGCTCGGCTAAGTCCGTCAACAGGTTAAAGTGACCCGTAAAGGATTAAACAGGTGATAGCTTCAAACAAATTTAATTAATTGTGATACTGAAAGTTATGTCGCCTTGACCCCATACCTCAACTAGGAAACCAACATGCAATGCTTTGTGATCCAGACAAATTATCGCTTGCGCCCTGAAGAGTAAACTGCCGCAGACGAGCACAGAAGATCTGGACTATGGTATCATAGACGGATGTCTCATACGACAACTGTGCCAAAACCATATGATAAGAACCGGAGTATGGTAACAATGATAGAAATGCTGACGCTGCATTGGCAACCCTTTAGACTTTTCTCCTTAGCCTGGGAATAGAATGTCCGATTTGGTGACGAAGAGCGCTGCAGCCTTTAACATCTGCTCCACTGGGGTGAATTAATTTCTATTATTGTTACAAAAACAACGGCAGCTCGAATTGCTGTGTTTCTAAAAGTCGTTTCCCATATCACCTAGGCACAAACAGGATACATTAAATGAAGATAATTATGATCATAAATGTGTGTTATTTAACAGTTTTTAACTTAATTGAGCCAGAAACATTTTTAATGCATAGAAGCCCTTAACTGCCAAAATGAGAAAACTTTATCTTTTCATTTTCTTGCACGAGGTGAAACTTGGGGCTCAGTGCCTCCCAAACTGCTGCCAACATCAACGGAGAATGGAAGATGAGTCCACTAGCGAGCGAATGATTCGAAGGTCATAGAAATTTAGTGTTAGTAATGAGAGCCTTGAAGATGAAGAGGGTAGAAGACGGCCATGCCGCCCTGATAAACTACATTGCAAGCAGTATTTAAGAAAAACAGAAATGCTAGAGAAATGTTTCAGGAGCTTGGTGTTAGTACTGCAGCAATCTCACACCATCCATAGAATATTGACGAGGTGAAAAAGCTCGATAAATCGGTTCCTCATGATGTTAATGAAAATCAAATACTTGGGGGCCTTGAAGTGTGCTCGATAGTAGTGGGTAAAGCCGCGAGATACTACCTCGTGACCTTTGACCTCTGGACCCCGCCTGCTTCCGGTTTCCCAGGCCCCGCCCACTTTCGGTTCGCGCCCCCCCCCCCTAACCCCCGCTACACCGGAAGTGCATTGGCCGTCGTAAACCGGAAGTTCAAGGTTACGCGCAAGGTCGCGTGGGTGAAAGGTCACGAGCGCGTATCTCGCTACATTACCTACTACTCTCGATGCTCTTTCTGTGTAGCGCCAATGATCCCGTTCTTGGTTGAGTAGTCACTTCCTCCGTATTCTTCTTTTCTTTTATTAATTAATTATCATTTTATACAGCTAGGCACATTTTTGGAAAGCAGCTCTTTTAAGATCCAAAGGTATGTTGAATCAATTTGTCAAAGATTTTATTGCATCGCATCCAATGACTTTTCATCAACGAGGAATATATAGCCTCACTGATCAATGACAGAAGAGCTTAGATACTCTTGGCTCGTATTTTGAGGTCTATAATGTAGAACTATTTCTATTTCTCCTTTGTTTGTCTGTAACCTAGAGATAAGCTATACTCTCTTGGTACAATGGACTTTTCAGTGAGTTTCATGTAATGTCTCGACTAGTACCTTATAAAGATCATCGTTATTATTCGAATGCCAAAATTTCAAGAATATAATTATGCTTGTGATATCGTTCATCGTACCGATGATTATTTTGGAAATAACCTGATAAGAGACATAAGTACCGAAAAGTAAGATTTATAATTGTTTATGCTCTTTCCTCCATTACAACTTGGTAAGATTTAGCGAAATTAACAAGAGCTCGCTGGCTCTCAGGTACGTCATGCTCTGTGGTGAGGGTGACGCCCTCTGGTGGCGAGATGGTGAAGGCCTGCAGCACCGACGCCCCTATGACGAACAGCTCCATCTTCGCCATGGACTCCCCCAGACACTGTCGCCGACCTGCAATAGAACATTTCGAATCAATTGCATTTATGGTAAACGTCGGTACTATGTAAACGGGTTCGTTCGTTACTGCTACTCTTCATGACAGCTACTTCATGAGGCCATTTACTCTAGCAAGCTAGTTGTCCTCAATGGCGAGTCCTCCACTCGCTTCGCTACTCACGGCTCCCCTTCCTCACCTGACTTATCCATTGCGAGTGCCCGCCGGGCACTCGACTTTGAGTGACACACCTCTAGTTCCTTAGTTTCCGACCACCTCTCTATCATCATCTCGCGTCGCTGTCTCTCCCTGTCAGTACTGGAGCCAAACTCGCCACGCTGTGTACGTGTATTGCTGTGCGTGCGTTCAAGTAAGCTTTCTTGCCGCGTCACTACCATTGGAATCACTACAATAAGCACTACCTAACCTAGCCTAACCTTACCTAACCTAATCTTACCCTAACATGACCTAACATTAACTAACCAAACCAAATCTGCGATACAGCGATTTGTGTCAATGGCACACAGTATACGTACCTTGAACGCAGCACGCACGCACAGCGATTAACGTACACAGAATAGTCGCAATCGTACATAGCGCGTGGCGAATTTGGCACCTGTGCTCCCGTCATCCTTGGGACTCTGCTTTTGTACCAATTACCGTAAGGCAGCCTTGGACTCGTTCACAGTGAAGTCGGCGGCGGCGTTTGAACGCTTGACGCCGTTCGCGTACGCGCCAGTTTCGCACGATTTCTACACCGCCCACTCCACTCCGTCCACTTCCGTACGCCGCCCAACCCTTTCCATCCACTTACGCAGTCTGCACCAGCTGCATAAAGGGCCAAGGCCAAGGGTTGCCGCTTCACAGTTCACTCCCATGGTATAACTAAGTTAATAGCGTATATTTAGCCTCATCGTTTGATCAGTTTTTGACTCTTCTGTGCATCCGCATCGCGCTCCGAAACGTCACCTGGAGCCCCAAGCTCGGCTAATGCTGTTCTTGGGCGTGAGCCTATGAAGAAAATGTAAGCGTGAAGGCAATTATTGCGCAAAAGATACGGAAGAAATGGTAATGGGCAAGCTTTCTTGAAGATAGAAACCTGTGCGTAAACATGCTATATTGGCATGACTTTGTAGTAAATTGGCTGCATCTGTCCTAGACAATTTCGCGAGAAGTGTGGGTAAAAATTGGCTTCGCGTATAGCAAGTTAGATAAAAGGGAGCAATATATCAACATCTTATCCTCTCGAGCTATATCAGAGAATATATGCATTCATCCTAATATCTTTGTGAGTTGTGACTTAGTAGTTATCTGCGCACAACTGTACAGAGATGTAAGGCGGGGGCAAGGTGAGATATTAGTCTAGCTTTCCAAAGTTGAAGCACTAATAGCTAGCATACCATTGGTATCCAATAACTTATTTATGCATGAAATGACGTTATTTTTTTCCAAATCTACAACTAACATATTAACATCAATGACTGAGTTTCTCCCAAGTTTTATATGCGAACTATCGCATGGGATTGCAACTTACAAGCTCGGACATGAAGTTTAACGTAGTATCCCTCGCTTATTATAATGAATAGACAAGGGATGGTTTTTGGGGTGACCAATTTAAATTCACAGACTGACTTTATTTACGTGCCAAGAAGTGGTTCAACTGTCAATTTCAATTTCTTCCTGTATTTGATAAATAGAGTTGCGAATGAGTGTAATTTTTGGCTCATAGAACATTTATTGAGGAACTATTATAAATGTTTTATATAAAACCCAAACATTTTGTAGATTCCAGAGGATTCTCTTACGGTGCTAGAAAGAAAGATATGGAGAGCCACATATATAGGATTTCTGCAACTAACCGCAGCAATTTTTTTCATACGGTTATATGTTGTGATCAGGAAAGATCTTTTAATCAAATGAAAAAGCAATAATCGTGATTGGAGACCTTAATGAATGCCTAAGTTTGGGTCTCCAGATGACGTCACAGCTGGCTAGTAAGCAAAGTGGGCGGAGTCAGAGGTGTGTGTGTGGGGCTACCTGTACGTTATTATACCATGGTTCTCTCCCGTGTGCTTCGAGCTGCCTCATTGAAAGTGCGACTGAGTCAGCTAGCACCTCCTCGGCTGCAACTGAGGATGAAAGGACTGCAAAGCTCCATGCAGTCGCTGCAAAACTCCAAGCAGTCACTGCAAGCAGTGCTCTCTCCTGTGCATCTCTGGGAGGAACCCCGAGGCGTCTGTGTCATTCTTTCTTCGCACCCTTCCTCTGCCTAGCTCCCTCAACCAGCCCCCCCCCCTCAAGGCCCCTCCGAACGGAGTTCACAGTTAGGCGCAACCATAACAACAAGTCACTTTGCAGGTACCTACATGCAGTACTTTCCACGATAATAATTTTGAATCGTTGAAAATGGATGATTCGCAACACGTGCAAACAAAGGAAATCTTTTTGAAAGTAGGTAAACATGAAAGCGAAGGCATAATTTCTATGGAGTGAACGTTTCAACTTATACTAAAAAAAATGCAAGTTGCATAATGTCTCCAGCTACAAAAAATAAGAGCACAAATTTTAACCTTCTAAGTTATAAATAACAATGTTTAAAACAAAGTCTGCGGGTCGTAAAAGTTCTATTGTAGACTCGCACCTAGAGCTCGCAGGTCTCCGGCAAGCAACGCAGTGCTAAAATACAAACTAGTAGATAGACGACCAAGCAAACGAGCAAACGGTCTGATGGATCACCGCCAAAATCTAATCATCCATTGCCGTAATACACCTAACGGTGTCTATAATTTTCGTAAAGATCCATCTATGACTTCATGAGTTATATCGTGAACAGACACAATAACTGGCAAATAAATCCGGGCAAAAATATAACCTCCTTGGCGGAGAAGATCCACGCAGAAAGGTATGTTCTTTACGATAAAAGACACCTGGTGTCTTATCACTTACGACGTAATATTTTAGCTACAAAGCAATAATAATTAATCGTAAAAGACACTTGTTCATCACAACGCTCTTGTTCATCTGTTGTTCATCACAAACGACAACGTGCATTGACGCAAATTCAAATGACAAGGTAGTTTACAGTTAACTAATTTTGTTTACGGCAAACAACCATTTTTCTGTGCGTAATGAAAAGAAAATATGAAGGCTGTAATTTGGAAACCATAGCATTGTAACTACGGTTATCTCAAGAATAGAATTGCTGTTGTTCTAAGGAATTTCACTCTGCTCACCTGTAGCGAAAGGTATGTATCCTTCCTTCACTACAAAGTTCCCCTCAGTATCTAAGAATCTGTCTGGGTTGAAGACTTGAGGATCTTCGAAGAGCTGCGGGCAGTAGTGAACCCCTTTGATGTAGCCGAAGATGATCGTATCCTGCAATGATAAGACACTTTATTGAAAATCGACCAATATTTGGTTTCTTTTATCTATCAGTTATTTATCTCATTATCTGTTTTTTCAGTCGGTATACATGTTCATTTCCTTCCATACCAAGCATTTGCATAGCCCCTAATTACTAGTTTTTCTGAAGCTTGGATACGGCAGAGCTAAGAGATATTCACGGATGGCGTTTGTACGCTAATTTGAAGCACTGAAATGCATCTTAGCCCGTGACTTTTGTTATGGCTAGAAGGGTAGGAACACATTCACTTTTTCTGATATAGAGCCGGAGAGAAAGTAGGTACAATATTTCCTACATAGAGGAATTACAGCCAAAACTACATGATCAGCGAAAGGGCGTCGGAGCTATGCTTCGGTCCCGTTCATTTTGGACTGTCGGGCAGTCTTGTCATCTAATGAAATAGAGTCCGCGTCAGCTACTTGAAATGAGGTATAGAATCGTCGATTCTGGCTGTCGAGGCAGTGCCTGTATTCGGCTGACAGCGGCCACAAAATAAGTGAAGGTACTTGGTTGCGAATTGAGAGCTCAGAAGGCGCTTGCCTCCAGGCGTGGAGGTTAATTGCCATACATGCTGGGTTCAACTCATGACGTTTTGTAAAGCTAAGGAATAGTAAAATAAACATTTCGGTAGATGTGCACCTAGGCCTCAATTTAGATTTCAAGGTTTCCTTACAATTTTGACAGAATTATGATTAGAAGTTGTAACGTGTGAAAGAGACCAAGGGCATGTTCGATTGTTGGTCGAACTTGCGCACTCGAGACTTGAGTTTTCTAAAACTGCAGATAGGGGCGCCAGCTTCGACCGGTGAATTGAGTCTCAAGCACTTGCAGAAACTCAGCCCTGTTCCATGAAATGGAGTTTTTCAGCCGACTCGCTGCAATCGTGTTGTTTGTAACACGACTCAAAGTGGCAAAGCCGAAGTTTCTGATTGGAGTTTCCAAGAAGCTAAGCCTAGAAACGTTAAATTCGGGACCCAATCGAACGTGTCGTTTATTGTCAATATCAAATAGAAAATATGAAGTTTCGGCCATCGTGTCAAGAAGTGTGTGCCCGCAGTAGCGAACTAACTAGAGTTTATACCCTCAAGTTTATGAAGTATTTGAGGTACGAAGCCCACGGGCCGCTCTACAGATGCCGATATAAGGCAAGGAGAGCGAATGTTCACCCCGTAAAATGGTTGACTTTGGCTCGGAGTAAGAATAGATGGAGGCGACACTATGGGACCTACTCCGTGTCAAGCCATTGCAGGGGCAATTGTTTTCTTGAATAAGCTGATGACGTGCAACTGTCGGCACATGCTGTCAGTGTGGGATTTTTATTTTATTCTCGTTATTGAGTCGGAAAGTTAATGTTTGATTAGTTCCTCTTAGCTCCATGATGCCTTCTATTTGATCATTCGATTAGCCTTTACTAACTGTGTCATCTTGTCAAATTTGCAATAAGTTTATTATCTGACTAAAAAAAAACAACCTCATTTTCATTATCAGACGAGTTCTGCATGTGGTTAGTTGTAGAATTACTCACGTTCTTGGAACAGATGTTTCTGTGCGCAAGATAACGGGTGAGTCGATTACGATACATCGATTGCAGAACATATGTACAGTCGTGAATTGAAACTCAATAGTAATTCAAAGACAGAGTCTAAAGTGAGCACGTGGCCCTCGCTGTAGGGGAATAGCTGCCGCGGCTCGGAGTTTAAGCAGTTTTTTGAAGATAATAATGTTAGATAAGTCGAGGCTGTATACACAGCAGCCCAAGGGGAAGGACAGGGAGCAACGTTGCCATGTTTCGACTGTCGTGTGGAACACACTTGAGGTTTGACGTAGTTCGCTAGGATTAATGAACAATCGCATCGGTAGGTTAGGTTGAAAAGCTGCATTAGGTGAACTGAAGTGAGTTATAATAATAGCGTTGGTTAGGATTGGTTCATTATAAAAAGTGAGGAGATTAACTAACCGACTGTATTATACTGTAGGTAACAACTAAGAAGCGAGTAAATAAAGCTAGAAGTGCTACCTTTGGGATACTGTAGCCAGCAACTTGTGTGGCCTCCAGTGCTCTGTGCGGGACCAGGAACGGCACGATGGTAGCGAGTCTTTGTACTTCTGCCAAAGTCGCCTCCAGATATGGTAACCTGTAAATAGAAAACTATATTTGTTATCTATTAAATATTCCAAGTAAATATCTGCAATATATATATATATATATATATATATATATATATATATATATATATATATATATATATATATATATATATATATATATATATATATATATATATATATATATATATATAT
>LQNS02276866.1:7887020-7908273 GCA_001587735.2 Parhyale hawaiensis
AGTGCGCGCTGATTGGCTGTTAGGCTATAGCGGGATGCTCTGTTGTGCTGTTCACTGAATGCTTGCGTGGCACTCAGTCTCCATGTAGTTTAAGGGTTCTGCAGGATCCAGTTGTTTGGTTATTCATGCTTGGTCGCTTGGTTCTGATATACAAGGCTTCCATGATTTGCAAGCGTTGGTAATTAACATTGCGATGGAGCATTGTGATTCCTGTGACAAGCATATTTCTTGTTAGGGCTGCATTGTGCGTCTTTTCGGTATGGTTCATGATGGCGTCATTCCCCCGGTGCAAAGTTAAGCGTCTGGACAAGGTTGTGGATGTCATGCCAATATATGAGTTGTTTTGGAGTTCGCAATCTCCAAGTTTGCATTGATACTCATATATGACACGGGTTTGCTTTAGCGGTGGGGTGGTGTTGCTGTTATTTCTTGCGACGAGTTGGCCGATAGTTGGACTTATATTGTAGATGAGGAGCTTCAGTTTATTGTTTTGATTGATGCAGGTAATGTTGTTCTTGATAATTTGCTTGGGCGCTCTTTCATCCGTTCTGTAGGCGGCAGACATTCGGTTTTCGTAGTAAACGGTGTAGACGTTTGCCCCGTCGGCTGCTGTTTCTATGGATGTAGGTCTGGTGTTCAGGTAGTGTCGCAGAATGCAATCGAATTGTCTGTTTGAACACTATAACATTCCTGTTATATTGAAGGAGCCCTGTTCCAATTTTGTACTGAAAAGAAATTTTAGGATTTACATTTTTAATCAATATTGAATGATCTATTATATCGCCTCAATGCAATGGCTTATATTTGTAGTGTCTTGACTATTTTATATATGCCTGAGAAGTATGTAAAATACTTATAGGCAGCGCAATAGAGAAGTGAATGCTTTTTCTATGTGTCCACGCATGTGTTTTTAACTTTTTCTGTGTGCAATAAAGGTGTAAAGGTGTAAAAAAAACTGTATAAACTAAGATTCCATGTATGGAAATGTATAAAAGGAAGCAAAGCCAAGATAATGTCCTAGCAGAGCTTTAAGTATATTTAACGAAAGTAGGTGCATTTTGTAAACACCATGTCAAACTACACACTGCAACCGACTTGTCATGAACAGAAGGCAGTCGGTCCCGTGGCACCACCGCGTCGATCTCCTGCTGCACCCTGCGCTGCACCTCAGGGTACACCGCCATGTACAGGATCAGCCAGCGCATGGTTGAGGCGGAGGTCTCCGAACCAGCCGTAAACAGGTCAAACAAACATGTCTCCAAGTCCGTTACTGAAAATAAGATGAAAACCAACTTAAGAAAAACGGTCCTGGTACAGGGCGGGGCCTACCTTTATGTGTTGGAGCAGGTAAGACCATTTGGATAGGTTAGGCTACATGTCACTTATAATATATATTAGGCCAGGTCAGAATAAGTTAGGTTATAGCATAGTTCAAAGTATATTAGATTAGTTATAATGTGTTAGGTCAGGTTATAGGTCAGTTAAAAATTTGTTAGGCAAGGTTAGGATACGGTAGGTTAGGTGGGTTTATTGTTTAATTAAAAATAGTTTAAGTTAGCTTAGGAAACGTTAGCTTAGGTTAAGCTGGGCTAAAAAAAGTAGTTGATAGAAAATATGTTAGGTTAGATACGTTAAGTTAAGCTAGGCTGGGTTAAAATATGTTAGTTAAAATGTGTTAGTTGAGGTTAAGAGTTCAGTTCAGGATTTCTCGTTATAGGAAAATTTTACACTTTTGCATGCTTCAAGGTAGGTTGGACTTCTTCAACCTTGTGAAAGTTTCTCACATGAAAGTTCAGTAATATATCAGTGAAAAAAGGTCATATAACTTGTAAATTAAAAACACGTTTGTTTACAATAAGCAACGAAAACTCATTTTATTCTCTTGGTCTGCCATTTCTTTCTGTCAAAAAAGGCGAGTAAGACTTGCTTGAGCTATAATTATGAAACTTGCTCATATAAGATAAATGGAAGAAAGCTAGCAGAATTATATATTTGTACGGTGCAGTTTCCTTGGGAAATACGCAAGGCACATTGTGCGTGTTGCATGCTGTACTCATACTTTCTCAAATCTTTAGTTTGCTCTGGAATCCTAGTTTTTTTATGCCTCTCTCCCCACCTTAAGCGCTTTGTATAAGCGCTCACTCGAGACGCTAATTAATTGATTAATTGTGCAAGCCTGTTACCGCCTCACTGCAAGGATAATGAGACTTTCCAAAGTCAACGCACGGGGAGGGGCCAAGCTGCAGTGCAACATGGGAAGTGAGCTTGTGATGTCATAAAAACCTACTGCAGTTTTCACTAGCCGTGGTACACTGATTTTCGCTAATAATTTTTAAACTAATTGTCGAATGACAAAGGCATTTCTCCACAAAGCTTTTTAACTAACTTGTAAAAAAAATTACTTAACTGTATTCCAAACACATAATTATCTTACCGAACGATGTTGTTGAAACTGGTGAATGTTAAATCTAGAAATTTTCCCATAGTGCTGTATTTTTTTTAATATTAACATAGGATATGTTAACGACGCGTACGCGACTGCACAGCTTAGGGCCACATTTTACAGACACTTCCAACCATGTGCGTGCCTGTTACAGAAAAACAAGCTAAATAATACTTAAATATTGCATTTAAGAAAGCTAAAAACGTTTGCAGATGCTTTGATGCATATTTTTGTGCAACTTTAGTAATTGTAGGACTAACTCCTTTTCCTTGGAGAAAATAGGAAAACGTACAAGAATTTTACAATTTTTACAATTTTACATATCTGTACCAAGTGTCATTTTTTCGTCATAAGTTAATGTTTCGAATTAAACACAAAAGTTTTTTGTACCGATTTGAATGATGCTTGGTACAGATATGTAAAATTGGATAAAAAATGTGGATTGGACTCATGTACATTTTCCTATTACCCCATAACAAACGAGTTATTGAAAGAAAACGGTTTCCTGTAGGATTACCAATGCAATGTGGTTTTTGGTCCCAGTGCGGAGAGTAGGTGCACAGTGGGGTGCACTCAACTGTGAAATCCTCTCTTGTAGCCCTGAATGGGGGAGAGCCTAAGTCTACAGATGATTCTGGTATTCTCAGCCATTTATTGTATTGGTAGCTTAGACTTAGTGAAACAACTACGCTTATGTTTTTACAGAAGTGAATATGGAGCGGGTCTCCGAATCGTTTTCTTAAATATTATTTCAATTTCAACGTTCTTCGTCGCTTTTAAAATTTGAACAAATTTGCGTTTAAAACACCATGATGGTTTTTCTCAATATATGAGCGAATTTTCATGAATTTTTCCGGAATTGTTAGAAAGTTAAGCGGAAGAATGATTAAACTGTGAGGAAGATCCATTGGATCGTTTGTGTGTTTGACTATATGAAATTACTGTACGGTTTCTCAGGAGATGACTCAAAAAGTTATGGTTGGATCTTATAGCGAAATTCATAGAAACTGTCATTAACGTCAGGATACACAAATGACAAAATTGTGGTGATGGTGCCAAACGAAACCCTAGGTTCAGGACTCAATTAAATTTTTGGTCCATATCGTCTTGCTTGCAGGAGGTACATATATGCTTTGAGAGAGTTTCTCTATTTTATTCTGTTTTCCTTGATGCAGTCGCTGTACAACGACGAAATATAGCCGACTCGGCCGATTTCTAATTTGGACAATTCTTGATACTGTAACTACCTCTTTTCATTAATTATTATTATCAATATTTTTATTAAATCACACCAGACTGGCGACGTGGGAACGGAGAAAGACCATGAGGTTAACAACCCCCACGCAACCAGCCCAGCGGGTGAAAAAAATAAAAGAATGAAAAAAAAAAATGATCCGAGATCACAGAATAGCTCTGTGTACAGATCGTTTAAAGCTGCCAATACCCGGACCAGCAAAGACAGAGCCATCATGACCATTCCAAACATCCACACACGATGGAAAAAAAGAACGGGAATACTGGCCCGTACGGCATCGTAACGGTTCCAAGGCAAACTCTTGAAGAGCACCAGTATGCCCAGTACACCTCACAAGAACAAATGGATCCGGAAGAAACTCAGACAGTGGATGACTGGGCAGTTATAGATTTTAAACTAAAAATAGACTCCACCGACTCTGCGACTATGCGCCAGATCACAAGGCACAACACCACCCAGCATGAATGCACATCGACGAACCACTTTGTCAAGCAAACACAGATGGCAATCGGCAGCAGAACCCCAGACAACAGAGCAGTACTCCAGAAGAGGGAGGACAAAGCAATTAAAGCAGCGACGTGTCAATTCTATCGAGCCAAACCGTCGTACTTCTACCGACGGTTTTACAAAACGACGGTAGTTCTACCGTCGTTGTACAGCGACTGCATCAAGGAAAACAGAATAAAATAGAGAAACCTTCTGAGAGCATATATGTATCTCCTGCAAGCAAGACGATATGGACCAAAAATTCAAATGAGTCCTGAACCTAGGGTTTCGTTTGGCACCATCACCACAATTTTGTCATTTGTGTATCCTGACCTTAATGACAGTTTCTATGAATTTCGCA
Source organism: Parhyale hawaiensis (assembly GCA_001587735.2). Classification (NCBI taxonomy): domain Eukaryota; kingdom Metazoa; phylum Arthropoda; class Malacostraca; order Amphipoda; family Hyalidae; genus Parhyale; species Parhyale hawaiensis. Next base: position 7,891,566 of record LQNS02276866.1, read on the forward strand.
ATAAGATCCAACCATAACTTTTTGAGTCTTCTCCTGAGAAACCGTACAGTAATTTGATATAGTCAAACACACAAACGATCCAATGGATCATCCTCACAGTTTAATCATTCTTCCTCTTAACATTTCTAACAATTCCGGAAAAATTCATGAAAATTCGCTCATATATTGAGGAAAATCATCATGGTGTTTCAAACGCAAATTTGTTAAAATTGTAAAAGCGACGAAGAACGTTGAAATTGAAATAATATTTAAGAAAACGATTCGGAGACCCGCTCCATATTCACTTCTGTAAAAACATTAGCGTAGTTGCTTCACTAAGTCTAAGCTACCAAAAGATACAATAAATGGCTGAGAATACCAGAATCATCTGTAGACTTAGGCTCTCCCCCATTCAGGGCTACAAGAGAGGATTGCACAGTTGAGTGCACCCCACTGTGCACCTACTCTCCGCACTGGGACCAAAAACCATATTGCATTGGTAATCTTACGGGAAACTGTTTTTGTTTCAATAACTCGTTTGCTATGGGGTAACAGAAAAATGTACATGAGTCTAATCCACATTTTTTTTTTAAATTCACATATCTGTCCCAAGTATCATTCAAATCGGTACAAAACCTTTTGTGTTTAATTCGAAACATTAATTTATGACGAAAAAATTATTTCTCTACTGATTGAATGAAACTTGGTACAGATATGTAAAATTGTAAAAATTGTTAAATTCGTGTACGTTTTCCTATCTTCTCCAAAGAAAACGAGTTATTCATAGAAAACGGGCACCGCCTCGCATGAAAAATTTACTTTTCACTTCAAACCCTATTTCCTCGTGCAGTTTTTGAGCTACAGAGATGATTATGGTAATGAAACAAGCGGAATTTGATTCTCTACAACTACGCATCAGTTATTTTCTTTTCGATTTAGGAGATGAGTGACAGCACACTTTGTGGGAAGCTCTTAAAAGTGGAATAATTAGTATTCTAAATTAAAAAAAAAACTATTTTGACAATCAAAAAAGTTGACGCTTAGCTGTAAAGAATCAAATTGCGCTTCTTTTGATATTAAAATCATCTCTGTTGCTGAAAATTTCAGGGGAGATAGTTTACCCTCTCCTAAACCCCTTTTTTCCGTTCTCTTTCAATAGCTCGTTTTCTATTAGGAGAATGGAAAAAATACAGGAGTCTTACCTACACTTTTTCCGATATTGTACATCTGAATCAAGTCTCATTCAAATCTGCATAAAAATAAAATTGTTTTTTTTTGCTGGTGGTCTATATCCCTTTAAAATGACCGCAAAATTTGCCATGTACATTGTCCTATTTGAACAGTGTACTTAAATGCCCACTCCTGCCAAGAAGACCCTGAGCTGATTAATGAAACAAAACAACCCAAAATAAGAAAATAAACTGCTCATTGTGAAATAAATGGTGATTTTATTGGTAAAGCATGTTCATGAATCTCGGTCATTGGTATACATAAAGCAAAGTTAATGCTGATGAATACTATGTCACTCAAGTGTCTCAAAATTCAAAGATTGACCTGTTGCTACGAATTTCCTTACTTGATGATAAACATATTAATCACATCACCACGAACAGTTGTTTGAGATCCATTTGTTAATTAGAAAATATTTAATTGAAATTCCATTTAATAGCAGTAGGACCGAGGCATCTTGAGCAGGAGTCAAGTATAGTGTTCACAATGGTCCAACTTCTTCTAAATGCCTTCGATAGTTGCAGATATTGGCAAAGTAAGTACGTACTCACTGGAGAAAGTAGAATCAGGATCATCTTTCTGCTTCTCCAACTCGAGGAGGTACTGGTCGATGTAGTCCCTGATGTTGTTCTTATCGAAAGTCTTCTGGTGGCGCCCAATTGTCTCCTGGGTAATAATGTACGATGTACAATTAGATCCTCACCCTAATTTATTATCTTTCATGTTGCTGTCAAAAAATCTTTCGACATGCGGGAGCAATATACAATTCCTACCAGTATTTGACAGGGTCCTATAAACGACTAGCGTGTCTCAGTGTAATGACAACGGTGGCTGCATACGATAATGAAGGGTGCTGCATTAAGATAATTCATTTTTATAACCGCGAAGATCCTTCAGATAATTCTGAATTTTGTTAACTTTTAGCCTCGGTGGAAGACCCAACATTATATACATAAGTTAGTGGTGCGGCTAAGATCATGAGGGTGAAGGTACCAATCCCGACGTTCCGGAACTAGGGTTGGATCCCAGAGATTGGGGCAGTAGCATAACAGTGATGTTGACCAGACTCAGCATGAGCTCACCCAACTGATGACGGAGAGAAAAACCATTAGCAAGACTGACCTAAAATGTCCATTTATTTTCAAAAGCTCCAAGGCCCATTACTAAGAAATTCCTATTATCGTTCTACCCGTCCAGTATTTCCATCACCCATGTACAACGCCACACCTTAATAGGGACTACATCGACGCCTAAAGGGAAGAAAAGTGTAGCCGCTTATTATTTACAATAATTAGCATTGCCGCGATCAGTGTTATTTATCACCACCACCGCAGCCTCAGTCCAACCCGATGTATCGGGAAATAACCAGCACTACCTATAATATTGAAATCATGAAAATTATGCAAAACCATACATAATATGCGAAAAAGTGACAGAAAATTACCCGTGGGTCCAGCATGTTTCTATACAATGTAAGGCTGCATATGTAAGAAGTCTAATTGGGACGGGGTTTGAGGATTTCAGATCGCAGGGCTTTCACTAACAGAACACTATATACTGTAAAAGCCCACCCACACGATACCCAACGTTGCGCGTCACCACGCGCGTTGACCCTGGATCTTAAGATAAAAATGACTGGTCTCTTGAGATCTTTGTCAAATGGTATCTTCAACCCATATTTATTCCATGATTCTAATGAATGAATAGTTTGTAGATAGCGTATCCAAAGAGCCCGATAGTTTGGGAAAAATCCCAAGGAGTGGTATTGTTGTTGTTGAGTTGCCTCCAAGAGGGCAGAGTTTGAACACCACCCTCTCTGACCGCATGGAGGAAATAGTGATGGCGTTTGATCCTGGAGGCAAGTATTGCAGGCCCTGGTCCACCTTACCACCTAAGTGGGGCCGCGCCACAATCGGACCATAGTCCTTAAGGGACCAAAAGGGGAGGGTTTGAGTGAAGAGCAGTGGGCCACGCCGGACCCATACGGCAGGACGCGCCCCCGGACATGCCCTCGCTCTTCCTTCCACTCTCCCCAACAAGCCACCAAGCAAAGCACAAGCCCCCGCTCTGACCCGACATTGCCGAAAGCGCGGAACAGCAAGGAACGCCCCGCTCAAAGGCCGCCGGGGACAGAAAAAGAAAGCAAGCGCGGACGCGCCCCACCGCGCGAACCCGGCACCACACTGCATCACTCCTTGCTACATTTGGGGGAACTGCGGTCAATGCAGAAAGTTAGGTACCGTTGCAGGTCAAATTCTTAAGGAAAGTGGCCATCAAGCAACAAGTAACCTTTACTCTAGCCCTTGGAAGGTGAGGCTTGAATATAAATTACAAGCCCATCAAGTACCCAGGGCAGGCCAAGGAGTGGAATCACTGATGTCTGTGACGTGCAATATGAGGTACTGTGGTGACTAGGCTTCTGTTGGAATCTATTAGCTAACAGCGTATGCGTTTATGGTAAGGAGCGTTCCAGCATACTGATGATTAAATGCTTTTTAAAATAAGAAATCTTACATTTGGTAAACTAATCAGCAAGCAAAAAATATTTCCTGTAATGACTCGTGGACTGTTTGGATGAGATCTCCGTACTACAAGAGGCATCCGTTTCTCAGAGAAATCTCCCACGTCTGTTAGGAATGCAGCATTGAGAGAAAGTCTTAATAGGCAATACTAAGATAGTGCAAGCGTCTCAGGGGAGAGAATAAAAACAGTAAAAAACCACCCGTAGTGTCGGAGCTACAGATACAGATGGAAATTCCAGTCCGAGCCTTCTGAAACCTTGCCAGCCTGAAAAAGTTAAAGGCTTCACCAGGCAGAATTAGAAATTTGTGTGTAATATCCTTCGTTTTTACAGATTGTCTAAGGTGTCCGTCGTTTCGATGTAAATGCCTGTAGTTCAATTGTTTTACAGGACAAAATATGTAACTCTGCCAAGGACGTAATGTTTTCGTCATGTTTTTCTGTCACCAAGATTACTCAATAAGTAATGAATGGATCTTTACGAAATTTCCTGGGATTTGTTAGGCATGTTAACAGTAACAGATAATTAACTTTTGGGGAAAATCCATTCATCTGTCTCTTTATCTATTGTTTTTTTAAGGTCATCACTCGAAAAATTAAGAACCAAATTTTTGTGATGAACTTTTTGTTCGTTCGTGTGTTTGTCGCTGTGTTTGATTTTATGCTCGTTAGTGTAATAACTCAAAAAGATATGGATGGATCTTTATGAAATTTACAAAAATTGTTTGTAATGCTAGAAGACATATGTAAATGATCAAATTTTGATGATGATCGATCAGTCCGTTTGGGTGTTTCACTCATGTTTGTTAGAACGTTTGTTAGCAGCATAACTCAAAAAGTAAAAAAAGGATCTTCAAAAAATTACAGGAATTGCGAAGACTATCAAAAGGCACAAATGATAAGATTTTGGAGTTTATGCAAAGAAAATTATGGTTTCAGAGCCAATTTGAATTTTTCTTTACAGTTGCCTTGCTTGGCGGAGTTATACGATCTCAGAGTGCCCTCTAGTTCGTTCTGTCCTACGATGGAGATTCAGCATTAACTCTGAGACATTAGGGGAAGTGTCTGTTAATAGACTTGTTAACAGAAAGTTTCTTCCGAATCAGCCAAATCGCAGGCGCTGGAGTTGTAAATTAGCCCAATAGTACTTGGAGCTTTATAAGCTCTTCACTGTAATAGAATCATGTTCTTAACGCCACTATCTAGATGTATCTACACGTGAAATTTTAATTGAGTACTTGCTCATTTGTATGTTACCACGCTCAGACTCTTTGCTATAAGATAGGAAGAAATTCGATCGTTGAGGATTGAAATCAACTGTACGGTCTGTACCCGTGATACGAGGGATGAACCTGAGCTCAGCAGCAGAAACATGTACGTCCAACGTAAAGCTGTAGTGGAAATGCAACTGGGCTGCGTCCTAATAATATTAATCCCTGCTTAAGCCCATGTGTTGAATGTTCCTTTAAGATGCAAAGAAGATAGTGATGATTATCCAACGGGTCATGGGCAGTCTAGTTTTCTTTTCAACCCTTTCATAATCTTGCTTGCTTGTTTGTATGCCACCTTGTCCGCAATCTTTACTATTAAGCTCTACCAAGGGAATAAACTGACAGGAGCTCAGAGATTTCTGAATAAAGAAGCTTCAATTTGCAATGCCAATCAACCTGTATTATAATTCTGCTCGTCCCTCCGTTAGTTTGCTACTTAGTGACCCAGTTACTTAGTAGGGTCGTGACGCTTTCATCAGTATTAGATAGGGAAAATTGAGGCATTCCCGGAGTATTTCATACGACCTGGGAAGGGATGAATAGGAGGAGTCAAGTTCAAGTTTGGGCTGCTACTGCTCGAAGGTCTTAGGTTCAAGATTCAATACTTGACTTGGAACATTCTTCATCTTTTGTATGCATGATACGAGTCCGAGGGCATCTTAATTGAGGAAGAATTTTTTTATTCTGTAGAATTTCCACAGGTTCTTTTAGCATTAGATAAGGCAAGTTAAGATGATGCAAGTCTGAGATATAACTGAAGAACATTGCTTTTCTTCTGTGGACTTTTCTCAGGTTCCAAATAGTTCCTGCATACGTTGGCGCTGTACTTTCATTTCAGAAAAAATATACTTATCTCTCTGTTTTGGGATAAAAAAATAAATTCCATTTCACTACCTGATAGATCACGGACACTCTTGTATTCAATAAATATTAAAGAAAGTTTGGTAATAATCAAAACTTGCGACTAAAATCTGCTCATAATAATTCAGCCCTATTTTGTTATGAAAGAAGAACATAGAAGCAGGATTTGCCGAAAAACGTTCACTCCCATAAAAGAGATTCCGTTCAACGTTCAGCACAAAGGAAACAGTAGCTGCTTGAAAAGAATATGGATATGTTATATGTCGAATTTGGTATCACTGAATGATCTTGAAAGACTACTAGTGAGCACTGTACGTTAAATTTACTGGTTGGATACGAGAAACATTTTTTGACACTAGCGTAAAAAAACGTTGAAGTCTGGATGAGTTAAGACGCTACCTGCACGTTAGAAGTCTGAGTGACGTAGATTCGAAAACGGTTCACGCCCAAGCTATTTCCAAATTAACCTCTGAACAAAAAGATAAAAATTCGCACTCTGTACACTCTGATGAGAACTTATTTTGTTCCTGATCATATATGGAACCTGTAAATACTTTCCGTTGCGATTATCGGGAAGTTCAAAAGTGTCTGGCCAAAATGTGGGCTCCTGACACCTTCTGGCTCTTCATGTAAAAATTTTCACGCATTTAATTTACAAGATTCCGATTTAAATGGTAATGACTTACTGTTTTCATAGTATTTTTCACTATACGAAATATTTTTTTAGCGGTAAAAGTGGCATCAAAAGTAATGGAATGAGGAAAATATTACATGACCTGAAATCAATCCTTTTTTAGGGAGACTGTCGTTGTACGAGTTGATTCTTTTCACCCTTACTTCGCAATCAGTTTCACATACAAACCTTAATGGGGTCCATCATGGCGGCCACAGCTTCACGGCAAGTCTTTGTACCAAAATATCGATCCTTGACAAACTGAGGCAAATGATTCAGCCAGGAGAACCAATCCAAGTAAAAAAGGGAGTCCCTCGATACCATTATGATGTCTACTATAGAGCTGGTAAGTTTGTGCATTATTGGACTTGTGATGTCGAATCTTTCACCTGAAGAAGTAGAAAATGGTGAAGATTAGTTTATGGCATTTCGATTGTTATATACGAGGGTCGTTCGAAAAGAAATGCCTTTATTTTCTTTTTGATTTCGCTTGGAGAGACCCGAGGGGATTGTAAATTGCTTTATACTGATGAGGGAACTATTGCAATCACGACCAGAAAATTTTATCTGTCTCTCTGCTGCAGATATAGCCGGTGTGACACTCTAAGAAAGTAATCCCTTTCATGGACTTGCGCCAGAAGCAGAGATGCGCCGCTGACTCCGTCCATGCAGAAAAAAAAAACTGATCAACATTCACCGGCACCTGGTGAACGTTTGTGAAACCGGTTAAGTTGATGTCAGCACAGGAGAAGGAAATGCGCGTGGATTAGCATGGGGTGTCAGTGCACTGGAAACGTTGTTGTCATCCTTAGGATACAACCATAATTCCACTCGTGAAAAGAATTGACCACCTCGGCGGGCGCTGACTTTTGTAACTGAAGTAGCAAGGCTCTCGTTAATCTCTGGCAAAAGTGCATTGAGAATGACGGTGACTGTATAAAATAATGTATTATGGAGCAACGAAAGTTGCTTCCTCTATTGGTGCCACTTCTGTCTTCGTGATTTTTCGACTTCTTGAGCTAAGAAAAACATGGAGGCATTACTTTTGGAATGACCTTCGCGGATGGCTTCTACCTATTCTTAATTAAAACTCACAGACTTCTGACATGTTATATAATAAATATGAAACAAAAATTGTCTAAACTTGTGATACCCCAATGACCTTGGCTATAATTTCATTTTTTTTATGCAAATCGTATTTTAAACTAGAGCACTCTGAGAACGTATACCTCCGCCAAACAAGGTAACGGTTATGAGAAATTAAAATTGGTTCTGAGAGCATTATTTTCTTTGTATAAATAAAAACAGAAATCTAATCATTTGTGCAATTAAACAGTGTTAACAGCTTCAGGAAGTTTTTTAAGATCCGTTCAGAATGTTTTGAGTTATGCTGCTAAAAAATATTCTAACAAACACTGGTCAAACTCACAAACGGACCAACCGATCATCATCAAAATTTAATCATTCAGTATTTTGTGTATTTTGATATTACCAACAACTCCTAAAATTCATAAAGATCCCGTCACAATTATTTTTATTATTTTACTAATAAGCATAAAATTAAAACAGTGAGAAACTAACAAACGATCACACAGATTTTTCTCAAAAATTTGGTCATTATCTCTTCGTAATTAATCGAGCAACTCATGTCAATGTCACAAAAAATCCGTCCATAACTTTTTGAGTTATGACACTAAGAAAAACAAGGCAGACAAGGAAACAAATAAACGGATGCACGGATCTTCACGAAAAAAATTATTCATCTGTTCCTCCTAACATGCCAAACAATCCCTATAAATTTCGTCAAAATCTGTTCAGAACTTTTTGCGTTACCTTGGTGACAGACAAACAGCCAAACAAACACGATGAAATCATGACCTCCTTGGCAAAGGTAATTAACTTTATGTAGTTTCATAAGGCTTTATTAGGTATTCTACTATCACACCCATCCCAATATAATGAAAGGCTCCATATTTATATCTTGTCGGTTGTTAAAGAAATGTTCGAAAAATAGTCCAGGTAGAAGATAATCAACGAAGCTCACACGAAGCGATGGTTTTTCACGGGGCAGTAGACACGATTATTACTTTCAGCTTCCTGTCTTCCTTTGACGGAGAGTTTTCGCTTCACGTGAAAAACTTTGAATTACCGAAGGCTCATCCGTAGGTATCTAGGATACGCTACGGGGAATTTATATTATCCAGTAATCCTTTGCTTCTTGCTAATGTAAAAGTTTTTCTGCACCTGTATTAAGGTGGGCGACAATTTTGCTGCTATAAATGAATTGGCAGAGAGTGCACTCATTTCTGACAATTTTAAATGGCGTTTGTAATGTATTCACCAGGAAGATATTAGTAATGGAAGTGCATATGTTATATAAAACGGGATTTCAAAAAATCCTCGCTCTCATTGTTGACAGCGCGGGTACTCTATAAGAACATAACGCATCCGCAAAAGCGCTGAAGGAAATATTCACAGGGAGACTTGGTGACGATGGAATTCACTTGAAATATCAACACCGCTGTCTGGGACGAGCAACGTTCTCTTCATTGAGGACTGAAAGGATGTATTTTGTAAAGTCATACAAGTCAGGTGCTTTCAGTGCCTGTCCAAACGATATTGGTGGGTAGCACTCAGCAGACGTCCCGATACCGTGGGCATATTTGAAGATAACATTTTTATTTCTATAATTTTATTTTACAAACGTTCCTGCACGTTTTTCAACCACTTACTTATGCTCACCTCCAGTCCACTTAATTACCCCAACTGCATAAAAACTTGACTCCCTTGCTGCACGAGATGTTGCATCACGGTACGCCGACTTTTTTTTGATGAAAACCCCCATGTCACAACACTTTTATAGCAAAGCTCAGACCTGTCGAAAGTCGCCATATAACATTGAGGACGGCCACGTTGACGTTCTCAGCGACCTCAAAGGGTTTGCCCGAGTGTTTATGGAAGTCCTGGATCAGTGCCTGGGCCTCTTCTTGGATGATGGCCTCCATGCTGGACCGCCCCATGCCAAGGGCCTTCAGATGCTTCAGTGTGAAGCGACGGCCGTTCTCCCACTGCTTTCCGGATGAGTAAATGACTCCTGCGAATTTTTAAGACGAGGATGGCATACAGATTACTCCTAAATCTCCAAAAGCACAAAAATTCTATAAGAAGCCATGAAATTATGAAAATACTAAAACATTGAAGTAAGACTGAAATGCCAAAAATATTTTGACGCTAATACAAGGTGATTAAATACTATACAAAGTCCTGCGCCGTTGTAGGAGAAAATGCAAAAGTAATCACTTCTCTACCCTCTACCAAGAGGTTGGTAATGAAACATCAAAATGCATTTCGAACAATATATTGATAGAAGTTCTGAAATTAACCCTGGATACAAGCGAAAATACCAGAAGCAGCTAAATAAACAGAAAAGGCCGGTAAAATGAACTTGAGCAAACACCCGAATTGGGAAATCCACAAGTACGTGTCAGTAATGCAAATAGACGTCTGCAGGCCAAAGAGCAATGAACAGTTGCAGTTAATTACTGAGTGACAGAGCTATGGCGTCAGAGACAGAAGGGTCATGTGACAGCTGCGACCCTCTCACCATTTCCATTTTTCGTTAAGGCCAGAACCCCCGCAGCAGCGTCTTAATACTGGAAATGCTGATCTAGCAAGTCAAGCACCGAGGAATCCACCTGTCTAGCAAAATGGCTCGCTCTCTGTACAAGAGTGAGCGAACTGTAACATTCTATCACAGTGGGTATGCATTTTAGAAAAATGTGGACCTTGTGTGGAATTGAAGGATTTTGAGAAACAGTTATCAGGCCGGAGGGGCTAAATTTGATGTTAAAAGCTGACTGAAAAGTTGGAAAATTCACTTTGAACAGCGTCAAAATGTCGTTTACCGGTGTTAATAATTCTTTTTTAACTCATTAGCTTCTGATATTGGAATACTAAAGGAGTTAGTATATTCTCAAAATTAATACCCCTTCCAGACAGGAACGCTGGCTCCGCTTCTGTTATTTGTATTGATGGCTTTAGACGTACAGCCCATGTACACTGGAGACGTGAAGTAATCGGTTACCGTAACCGATTACCTTAATTCTAAGCATAATAGTATCAAATTCATGATAGAATAAGAAAGAAACAATAGTTTATCATTTTTAAATATTTTGGTTCAAAGGGAAAATACAAAATTTTTATGTTCTGTGTACAGAAAGTCCACGTTCACGGGAATGGGAACCAACTTTTTTAGTTCTTGCAGTTTTCGGTTCAAGTGCGCTAGCATTAAGACTCTTCTGTTCAGAGCATACAGGAATTACTCCAACTTCATGTCCATCCATGCCAAAATTTTATACCTCAAAAACTTCTTGCTTGTAATGGTTTCCCTATAAGACTAGTCGAGGCGCACATTAGGAAATTTTTAGATCACATTTATGGTCCATAAACTGCTACTACAACGGCGGCAAAAAAGAAAGTTTAGTTTACTTTACCGTACCTTGGCAATCAGTCTGAGAAACTTAAAAGGGAACCTTCTATAATATTTTCCAGATGCTTCATGCAAAGCCAGTTCAAATTTGCTCTAGTAAACAATTTTAAGTTAGGCTCTTATATCAACTTCAAAGATAGGACTCCTAAAGGCATGCTCAGCTCAGTCGGTTATAAGCACAGTCGCGCACAGTGTCCGTCAGAATGCGTGGGCTCCACCACCCGGTCATTGCGTATTCGCGCGGCTGAGCATGCTGGCAGGAGTCCTCGTACCAGTCATATCCTGTGCAATTCTCCTCAGTCATCCGTACGATCTCATGCTGAGAGGTGCAATCAATCCCTCCGCCCACATGATTTTTCTGTTTTAGGGACAGCCAGTACTCCATGTGAATTGTGTATTTTAGAATCTCTTTTTTATATACATAGGCTGAAACCACAACTCAACGACATGCAATCTTCTTATCCTTTGTAATTAGGGAATTTTTAGTTTTTGTTATTTTTGTTCTATGCATCAAAATTTAGATTATCACTTTTAGACTTTCTGTTTAGTAATGTTAGCTGAAATTTATTGACTTTACTCTTGTCTTTACAGATGTTGATAATGACTTTGTAAGTCGAAACGTTAATTACCTCCGCCAAGGAGGTTGTTTTCGTCGTGTCTGTTTGTCTCTTTGTCTGTCTGTCTGTCACCAGGATAACTCAGAAAGTTATGAACCGATTTGAATGAAATTTACAGGAATTGTTAGGTATGTTAGGAGGAACAGATGATTAATTTTTGGTGAAGATATGTCCATCCGTTTGTTTGTTTGTCTGTGTCATTTTTCTCGATGCCATAACTCAAAAAGTTATGAATGGATTTTCATGAAATTAACATGAGTTGTTAGGTATATAACAAAAGTTAGCTTACCAAATTTTGGTAATGGTCCGTTGGTTCGTTCATTCGTTTGTCACTGTTTTTTATTTTATGCATGTTAGCACAATAACTCAAAAAAAAGGAATGGATCTTTATGAAATTGATAGGAGTCGTTAGTAATAGTAGAAGACATAAATGATCAAATTTTGGTGCAGATCGGTTGGTTCGTTTGTATGTTTGACTCATATTTGTCACAACGTTTGTTAACAGTATAACTCAAAAAGTTATGAACATATCTTCAAAAAAATTGAACAAGCTGTTATTAATATAAAAAGGCACAAATGATTACATTTTGGAGTTTATGCAAAGAAAATTATGGTTTCAGAGCCAATTTGAATTTTTTCTACCGTTGGCTCACTTGGCGGAGGTATGCGCTCTCAGAGTGCTCTAGTTTTTTATTCATTCAACTTTGGTTTTATCAAAAATGATCTCCCTGCAAGCTCTATTCTTTGCCTTTTTATTTCTTATTAGGATCATTAACGTAAACAACCTTAATTTGTGTGATTATATGCTTGTGAGGTCTCGGGACAAACGCTGGTTTTACAATCAGTATCGGTTAGCTTTCGAAGCTAAACAAACGGTTTTCCGGGCTTGGTGGCTATCGCGTAACCGCACGTTGTGGCAGATCTACGTAGATCGTAGGGCCGAAGCTAAGGGTGAGTATGAGAGGGCACAGCATCGTCTGAGGCAACGTTCCATCCAATTCGTTGGTAGAGTGAGCTGAGGGGTTCAGTTTTTAGTGCTGAACCTTCGTTACCACCCCTTGCTGGCCCCGGTGGTATCATTGCTGATCCCTTGGCTAAGGCGGAGCTTTATAATCGACTCACTTTGTCGGGAAGCAGAGCAGAGACTGTTGTTACCCCGAACCCCGTTTAGCCTCTTTGGCCCTCAGGTCTAGTACTATCAAAGTGCTTTTTAAGGACCTTGATCCTTATGTAGATGTTGACCCGGAAGACATGTTTTCACCATTTGTAAGAATCTTGTTGGCTGACGTTCTTGCCCCAAGTCCGGATGATCTTCCGGAGCCTACTATGGTTAGGAAATTATCCTCGTTGTTGGTTTACGGGAATATTACTCCCATTCCCAAATGTGCAGTGTCACCCAACGTCGCCAACTATCGACTTGTTGCGGTGACGCCCGTTTTGTCGAAGGTGGTAGTGAAATTGGTAGCTTGTAGGCTGGGGCGTTTTGCTGAAGTTACAGGATTGCTGCCTGCTGGTGAGTTTGCGTACAGAAATGCATTGTACAGTAGTTTTGGGGCTCGCCTTGTAAAGTTGGAGTTTAGTGCGGCGTTTGACAGAGTCAAGCTTTGGTGTGGATCGATAGGGTTTTGTCAATCATTCGTGATTTAGTATCTGAGCACAAGCAGAGTGTGTCTGTTGACGATTTTTGAGTGCCTCAGTCTCGGTAGCGTCTGGCGTCCCTCATAGTAGCGTATTTGGCCAACTGCTGTTTGTTCTGTAAACTAGTGACATGCTATCTCTGCTAGAGAACACAACGATCGACTATGCCGATGATTCCACCAAGATAGAGGTGATACCTACCCCATCATGCGTAATATTGTCGATAAGTCTCCGAATAAGGACCTGTCGCGCAATAGTGCATGGTGCTCAGCCTGGATTTTAAAACTGAATGCTAGTCAGACAAAATTTATGATTGCCAGTCGGTACGCAGCATCTACCTCTGAAGATAGATGATACTCTGCTCCAGTGGTCTAGCTCCTTGGAGATTCTTCGCGTTATCTTTAATGCGAAGCTTACTTTCGAGTCACATATTAGGTGACTGATGCCACGTGCTTCCAGTAACATGGGGCTCCTGCGTAAGGTACATTCTGTCGGGTGACAAAGATGTAGTCCGTATATGCTTCTATGCTTTTTTACTACCTGTGTTGGAGTATTGATCACCGGGCTGGGCTTCAGCTGCTGACAGTCACTTGCGTCTGATGAATCGACTTTTTAGTTCAGCCAGCAGGCTGTGCGCTGAAAGTGATTTGGTGAATCTGTCCCATAGGAGAGGGATGGGCACACTCTATTTTATAAGGTGTACAAAATGAGAGACATTGATTGGTTATACTCCTCAGTTCTTGCCTTTAAGTTCTTTAGGAGGATTGCACGTGCTGCAGTTGAAGCGCACTGCTACGCTTTGGAAAATGTTACATGCCGAACTCGTCAGTTCAGTCGGTGCTTCGTGCCCTGATCTGTTTCAGTTTGGAATTCATTGCCGGCGTCGGCTTTCGGTCACGTCGGACCCCAGGCGTTCAAGTCATCTGTTAATGGTTTTTTGTCAGCTTTGCCTTAACAGTGTTTCTGGCTTCTCGGTGTTTCATAATGCTTCATTTGTATGGTACTTCATGTCCATGGTGAAGCGAGAAATGTATGGTACTACCTGTCCGTGGTGAAGCGGGAAGTGTTATTTATAATAATACTGTATAACATCCCAATTCTGAGCAGTTGAAGAACCTCACGCAATCAAACTGCTCTGTGATCCGGATGACCATAAATTGCTCCAGTAAAAAAGTTAATATGCCGTTTACTGGGTCACTGTGCCTGTTAAGAAACTGAGAACCATACGGAAGGCAATATAAGGTATTGCTTCAGACTGATTGTCATGAAACTGAAACCAAATGAGCAGTAGGATGAGCAAAAAGGTAACGATAAAGTCAACTTGATCGGTCCCCAACTGGGAAACCCACATGCACTGGTTTGTGCTGCAGATATAGGCCAACAGGCCCCAGAGGAGTATACGGCTGTAGTCGACCACAGACTGTCTACAGCTATGTCGCTAGGGGCGGAAGACTCCATGCGACAATCTGTGCCCCCAACCCTCCCCATTGCTGGCAAAGTTCACTAAACCCAAAGAAGTACGCATACCGGATGGTGACTGATCACGTCAAGTGCCGCAAAGAGTTTGCCTAGCTGAGAGCGAGGTTTGAACCTCCGGCCTTAAGAGTCAAAGTTAGAAGCTTTAGTCTGCTGCTACTGCGCTAGTATAAAAGACCATTAATAGAGACCACTATTATGAATGATAATAAAATACCTGTGCCTGTGAACCTTGTAAGGACTTGGGAGCTGTACTGCTGGGACCTCCCCTGAAGCTGTGGTAGCGACATGGCCTGCTTTATAACTTCATAGCCTGTGAGGCCAACAACATCCACCGACCCAAGTCGCAGCCTGTAACATCAACGCCACAAATAGACAAGTTTTATTCTTCTTACCACTTGGGCTTGATCTGCAGTCAGCTTCTACCTTCGATAAGCCAAGCTCACTGTACAAAATGCTTTGTGTACCGTTGATGACCATTGTTAAATGGTCGCGTAAACACCATAACGATGTGGCATATGAAGCTTACTATACTGAGTACTTTGTTTCACGCTTACGACATAATGTAAATACTAAATAACAGAGAAAATACAGAAACGGAATAACAAAAGGCCTACCAATTGCCTCATGAATTCATAAGGTTCTTAATTCACAACCCTCCATTCGATAAGGGTGTCAAATCTTTCTATAAATGTTAGTAGCTCGAATGTTTCTGTTGCAATATGGGGCACAATATTCGGGGCGTCGATATGGTTGCTCACTCAAGCTCCAGTTTATAAATTACCATAATCGTTAAGACTTAGTCTTGTACTGCTGGGTGTGAACGGTACTTGAGGCTTCAGTCATATTAGGCACTGCTTATTATAGCCATAGCTTGGGTCGGCTATAGCAACTTTTGGTTGTAATATACCAATGACCGTAAAGGTTATTTCAACCATAATGGGTGTGAAACTCTCGCGAAATGGGACGTCACTCATATTTCATTAGGGCACGTCTGTATACTAATTGGACATCATCCATATTTCCCCTGTAATGTGGTTCTAATAGAACGCAAACTTGTCACGTAGCTTATTAACTGCTGTTCTTCGCTTTTATTAAAGAGAGCGTCTCGTGAAAAGCTATTTCATTACTGAGGGTACGACACCGAAATTTTCAGGGCTGTTGTGCCTTAGTACAACCTACAAATTTTTTTTTATTTAGAGATATTTTTCCAATTCCCACAATTTCCCCCACCCCCAAACACCACCGCTATATAGTGCATTTTTCAAGTTGCTTTTACTACAGTTTTTGAGCTAGAAACTTCTAGTTTGTCGCTTAACAGTCAGTCTTTGCTACACTACAATTTGTTCCAAACAGATTTTTGATTCCTAAAAATATTTATTTATTTTCTTTATTGAAAATATTAGGGAAAAGTGAACAATGTCTTTCCCCTTAGATTTTTCTTCCAAAAGTGAAAATGAAAAATCTAATCCGTACAAGTTATAAAGTGCTCGATTGTAAACATAATGAAAAAAACAGAAGTCTCTAGCTCAAAAACTCTAGAAGAAATAGCAGTTTGAAGTAAAAATTCAACATTTCATGAGTCGTATGTTGTTTCACCTACTTACACTCACGCTAGTGTTTTAAATTTTTTACTGAAGTTTTGAAACATGCTCAGCTATCTTTTATTACGATAAAAAGTTAATTTTTATAATTTCTCGATTGGTGTGAATTACTTTCATCCACTGCAATTTGTATCAAAGTCAACGGTGCTGCTGGTGAGAGCTGTGTCGAATGGTGTCATCGAAAATCATTCTGTGTACTAGGATGATGTCACTCATATTTCACCAGGGCACGTCTGTATACTAACTGCACGTCACTCAAATTTCACTAGGACACGTCTGTATACTAATAGGACGTCACTCATATTTCACTAGGGCACGTCTGTATACTAACTGCACGTCACTCATATTTC